>JAOXNO010000033.1:58596196-58614440 GCA_028565335.1 Limnodromus scolopaceus | reverse complement strand
TTGTCAGAGTTAGGTTGATGGTTGGACAAGATGATCTTGAAGGTCCCTTCCAACCTAGAAGATTCTATGATTCTATTATACATGCTATTTTATACAAACACTTATAACACAGTCAGCAACAAATTGTAAGTAATGTATTTCACAAGTTCCTCTAGGAGAAAGGCCAGACAAAACGGATTGACTTATCAAGAAGGAAACTTTTCCATTGGAATCGATTCCTGCTGTTTTAAGATAAATGGTGAAAAATCTGTACAAAGTGCTGAGAGTAAAAGGGATATTGCTTATTCTCCTGAGGCAGCATGCAACTACATTTGTCAAGGTTGGAGGTTACTCTGGCTATAGCTGCTAAGGTAGAAGTTATCTTGACTGTCAGGCTTTCAGCTTTTTTCCAAAAAGAAGATTTTGTCAGTAATATTTGTCAGTGAGACAGATAAAGCTCATCTGTTTGAGACAGAAATCGGTTACCCTCACTCAGTGTCAACTAAACTTTGGAATATGCCTGCAGTCAAAAGTCCAAACCTAATTTACTGAAAGCTTGTTATCAAGCTTCAGAGTATAAGGCCATAATAACTTCTTATATTTAGATCCCTTATGGTAAACAAGTAGATATTCACGACTATAGAGCTTTTCAATCACAGTAACTTCTAACTTTTCTGCTCATGAAGTTCCTGCTTACAGTGCAAAATTGGTACCTTGGTTATTTCTAAATATGTTTCCATACATTACAGGAATCAGTTTAAATAAGATTGTCACCGCAGCTAGGGTTTACATTAACCTCTCGTCTTTGTGCACTTTGTGGTCTTTTCCGTAAATGACTGCTGTGGTTGCAATGACTAGTGTTAAAGATGGAGAAAGTGTTAGAAAGAGAGGGACGTAGAGAGATATATTGTCTTATTCTTCAGTTCCATTCTTCCTGTCAAGAAGAATGTCAGTCTGACATCCAGACTTCTTCCTTGTCAAAACAAGTTGATCAAGGAGGAAGTTTGGATGTCAGACTGACATTTTCTGTTGAGACCACGGTAAACCAAACAAGAAAATACATGCAATCAGTGTTTATAAAAATATTGTGCTTGGGTTTTTACTTCTAAATAAGACCATTGCATCGTCTGTCCTCTGGTAACACAGGGTTTCCTATGGTGCAAGTGCTGGTGATAATATGCCTCAAATGTGACTTAAACCCTTTGCAGGGGCTTGAAACTTTTCAGCAGACACTTAACTTTCTAAAGAGATTACTTTACAAGGACTTTGCTGCTGCCCGGTGCTAACCACATTTCTTCTCTCCAGGAAAACAATTACAGAAACACATAAATTAAAGGCAATTATTTCCATTAAAGCCTGTGCAGTTAAAAATCATTTGAATTATCTATGCTTTAACTTAGACTAAGCTTCAAGTTAGAATAGCATCAGAGTAATTAGAACTCATTAGAGTCAAATCTATGGGTACCTGTTATGCCTAATTTATGGTGTCGTCTTGGCTTTATCTTGAACAATGTCAGTGATAAAGATGAGAGGCATAAAGCGAACACCAGTGAAAGTCAACAACTCGGAGACTGCTTGTCATTAACTTGTGGTGTCACCATATTAAGGCACAAAAAATTAGGGAAGATTGCAAGACACATTGATTATAAAAAACCCCTCTCATTTAAACTAGGTCTGACGTTGCTTCCAGTGTTCCCAGAAACGTGCATTCGTCATCATTATAAAATCAGCCTTTCCCAGCAATTACCACAGAGTGATACATGGACACTGCAGTTGTTTCATCCGCTCACAAAAGCCTTTGTTCTGCAAACTATACATTGTGTTGCTGAGTTGAAAAACATAAATAAATCCTGCAGACCTCTGAGCACTTGGCTGTGCTAGAGATGAGGTAGCGGCTGGATTGCTATGGAAATTTATGGGCCTCCAACAAACCATGTTAAAAATGTACTATATTATTATACAGAGGCGGAGTTGCTCTGCCACAGTAAAAATCAAATTAGGCAATGGTATTGTGGTGGGTTAGTATTGTGCTGTTGCTGGTACAGAAATGGTATCTAACTCAAGAGATGATTCCTCCTATTAGAGAATGCAATACAATATGCAGGGCGAGGGAGAAGAGGAAGAAATGCTTCCAGAATAGCTCCTAGGTGTTTTGTGAGCCACTCTGATAGCCTAAGAAGTGCTTAGAAAGTACTATTGTCGCCTGAGAAAAAGGCATGAGAGATTACTAGAGGTTTCTGAAGCGCTATTGTGTCATAAGCTCTGAAGATTTTCTTCTCCTGTACTTTTTCCTGCTTCTAAACTTTCCTTTTCAGCGGAACTGACTGTCACTTGTGGAAGGTTCATAGATATCCCTCACCACAAAAATTATTTGCACCATTTGGTTGCACTAAAAGACTTAACGACAATGATCATGGCTTCATAAATACAGGGATAAATAAAAAAAATGAGTGCAAATATAAATATTCCAATTTAATGGAAGTTCACTGAAAATAATAGATCTTTTTCATTCTACTCTTTTAAAAATATCACTCGTATTTCTGATATTACCACTGTTGTTTTCACAACCTCAGAACTTCATGCCAGTATCATGTCAGTCTGTGCCAAAGGGACCCTCTCTCTAGACAAGGCCTTACTCTTTTTCATGGTCTTGGCAGACCAAAAATCCTTTTTTCTTAAAACTTAATTAGACATAGTTCCATTTAGTGGGACTGTGAAATGTTATGTCTACACCATTTCTTAGTTCTCAACAGCTGAGAACGATTGCTGGAATCCAATGCGGATAATCTCATATTTGGCAGAACCTTAAGCAGCTCTGGCACCTTTGGCAACAGATTCTTCAAGGAGATGAATCTACATCACCGCTTTTTCTTTTTCTTTTTTACTTTTTTTTCCCCCCATTTAATTGCATCAGAATTCCTATAGGCAGCTTGAAGTCTTAGTTTTCTAACAATTTTTCCTTTAATCATGCAATTTGTGAAACACTCACTTTTTTACCTCTCTGTTGTTCTATTCATGTTATGAACTACCTCTTAGAACCTTGAGTTTACAAATCACAGATAAACCCCCCTTCCTCTCATTCTTAAGATGTAATTGGCATTTTATGAGGTGGGAGTATAGGGACAACATTATATTAAGGCTGAATTGCAGATAAAAGGCAAAAAAACACCCAAAGAAAACTATTCATTCCCCTTGGCTTTGTATTTTCATGTTATTATCTTGGCATTTGCTTCTGTTAAGTAGGTGTCTAAGAAAAAAATATGGATATAGGAATGACTGCAAGATCCTTTCTCAGATTTAGAAATTCTGAAGTTTACATTCAAATGCTTGAAAGGGGTTCTCTTTCCCACAAAAAGGCTTGTGTTCTGGATAGATCCTTCAACAATGGAAGCAGAACCCCACAAAGCTCTTCTCTAAATGCTACGCTGGCTAACATTTTGCATACACTTGCCCCTTTCGTGGGAAATTCCTTCTCTGAACAACTCTCATTTTGTTAGATTCCACCCCATCACAGAAAATCTCGACTATCTTGTGTTTATTCCTAAACTTTTTTTTTTTTTTTAATTTTTAGCATACCATGCTAAAATTCTATCCCATTACTCTGACAAATTGATTACACATTCCAAAAGCCACAACTAAAATTGTAATGGATCTTATCATATGCTTCCTATCCTTTACACAAGTCCTCTTCCACATGGCAATAAGCACTTTTAAAAACATAAAAATGTCCTTTGATTTCAGTATTTAGTTAGGAGCCTTGGCTTTTTGTAATACTTTCTGTTCAGCTGCATATCAGAGATATCACATTAATATAGTCTTACAAAATTTCAGTTTGTTCATCATAAGGATTTGCAGCTCACATCTACTTTTCAGATTTGTTAAATCTGTCTTTCACTGAGCATCAGTTATACCTCTTGTTCTATTTCAAGGTACAATAACGGACAATGTAAAGTATTTTCAATATTTTGTCTGGCTCTTAGGAAAACACAGTTTCTTTAACAGTCTGTTACAGAATATTTTAGTGATCTTAATACCTGTTAGGTTCAGGACCTCTTTATACTAACATATCTTGATATCTAATGTAACTAAAGATGCAATAATATGGAATTCATACTCTCTACTTGTATAGGTTGTGTCACTTTCTCTGTTGGGCTGATCTTACTGTTTATTCATACATTCATCCATAAATGTAAACAATCCATAGACATAAAGCTTTCTCTTTCTCCCTATTCTGTAATATGAGGTGAACAATCTGCTCCCCCTCTGTGAACCCCTTATGAATTAAAATTGGACATAAAGTTATAGGTAAAGCCTCGTGTGTTCCTCCATTTCTGGTAGAGAAATTCCTTCCCTCTTCTACCACAAACTTCATCTTTCTGTTTCCATCTAAAAATATTTTTACAATTTCTTCCTTCATGTCATCTCTCTTAAACTTGACGATGCCTGATGTTGTCTTGGCATCCCTCAATCCCTGGAAACTGGTCCGTGTTACTGGTCCTTCCTTTGATCTCTGGTAGCTGTGGAGGAGAGTTTTCTAGATTCATAGCCCTCTCAGATACTGCCATATTAATAAGGACTTCTTTGGTGGCCACTGAGAAACCTTCAGTTGCTGTATTTTAATTTTGTCACAAATTTCTGAACTCTTGCCTTGAATTATCTCTGTCGTTTCATTTTATGTCTGTGAGCAATACCATTTTTGTTGTATCTTAGTCTAATAGGAATTGTCATTTGCAATTACCCTTCTTCATCTCATGCTAACGTTGTTGTCTACTGTTACAGCAACATTAGAGTTTTTTGCTTTCTTTTGGTGATGGTTTATTTTGGTTGGGTTTTTTTGTTTTTTTGTTTGAGAATAAGGCTCATAAATTATTATACCCTGTTAAACTGATGAGGATGTACACCAGGTTGCAGGGCATGGTAGGAACAAAACAAGAAGCAGATTTCTACCACCAGTTCTATACCTTCCTCCCAAGAAGAAAATTGCAAATATAGTCTCTCTTGGGTTCTTTACTAGGCTGTGTGTGCAACTGTGTGTGCCATTTGGGACTTTATAATGCATTTACCAAGTTAGCTGCATTCCTCAGTAAAATATAGTTATAGAGTTTTATTTTGCTTGTATTTTTCCTTCTCTTTTTGTCTTTCATTCTGAGATAATCACTGGATTTGTTAGTGTTTCTACTGACTGACAGCTACCTACTGACTTGATTTTCCAATGTATTAATCTCTGCAATCCTTGCTTTAAAAAGATAGGCACTGCAGACAAATGTAGCGTGGTTTATTGCTCTTATATATTATAAAACAGAAGAAATTACGATTCCCCAAGATCATTTTCAAAGTCCAACACAATGTAAGGAATTTACCCTTTATTTCCCAGTGCTTGGGACACCAGTTCCTATTGATCTAAAAAGGAAACAGGAATATTCTCTATTAGTGTCATTTCTGGTACATCTATTACGATTATCTCCATACAAGCAGGTAGAAGATTTTTCTTTATGTCTGTTTTATATGTTTCAATGGCTTATATCCTGAAGCCAGAGCAGATTCCATGTAGTTTGTATCGTGCTCCATTTACATCTGACTGGTAAAAAGCAGAGTTACTCTGAGCTTATGGTTTATTGGGAGGGAGGCTTTCCAGTCAATACCTGAAGCACACTGAATCTCTGAAACATCAAAATAGATGGTACAACAAAAAATGGGTGAAAAAAACCTATGCCAAGCTGCAATAGGAAGTAACAACAACAGGAAGTGAGGTTGGGAAGTTGAGCTGTGTAATTAAGCAGTATCTTATGCATGCAGTATGAACCTGAGATTAGGGACATAGGAATAATGTGTAATGTGTTACTGTGAATGCCTGGTTCTTTGGTAAATGCCCACGTGTGTGTTTTACTACATTATATGTTCAAGGAAATATGAGATGGTTATCTCTTTTTCTATAGTTCAAGGATTTTAAAAGAAAGTCTCTCCTAATGAGGACAGATAAAACATCTGTCTTTGGTAGATAGACGTGTTTTGTATTACTACTAATGCAAGGATGCTGAACTCCAAAAAAAAAGTAGAATTGAACTGCAGCTCTTGAGAACTTCTTCACTAAAGAGTTAATTCGTTACTAACAAAACCACTAAGCTAAAACATTTGTATTAATATTACAAAAAATAAACTCAATGTTAGTTAAGCATAATGTCAATAAGTTTATGTCATGTGCCTTTTCCTAACAGGTATTTGAGGCATTTTCCCTAGCTACAAGGAAAAACAGTTTAGATAAACAAATTGTCATTTATAACAGGCAAGCTACAGCTTCAAAGGTAAATTTATGTCTGAAGAAGCAGTGAAAGAGTTCCCCTTAAACTATCAGTTCAGCTAACAAGCAATCAAGAAGTTAAAGGCTGAGTATAGTATATGCATTTTTGAATGAAATGTAGTCGCAGTGTACTTACAACTGTCAAAAATAGTCATTGAATACAAAAGGTATTTTGATCTATAAAGCTCCTAGTTAAACATTTTTACAATAAACGGATTATTTTGCCAAACCATACTGTTTGGGCAAACCCCAATCCAACCCTGCAATTTAGTGAAGTTCACTGAAAAGTGCTAACGAAATTGTGAGTGTTGCAAGGTGCTAACTGGACAATAAACCCTAGGGACCAGGGCTGAAGTAGGACTTTAATCCTCACATATTCTCACAGAGGCTTCCTTCCCAGAACTCTTCTGCAGCACCTGCGTAGCAGCAGAGATATGGTGAAGCTTTGCCCCAGTTTCTCTCCCAAAACTCTGCAACTCATCAATGTTCATAATTAAAATTACTTTATAATGAAGGTATTTGTCCTAGGTCACAATAATTACTGTGGTGATTTAGGGAATATGCCTATGTATAATTTCTGAATTAATTTTGAGAATATGAACTCTGTACTTGTATCTGTGTCAGGCTGGAAACTCCATTTTCACTCTGGGTCCTCTCCAAGAATGCTTTGTTATATTTCTACCTCCATTTTGGAAAAAGTACTAACAAAGGACGGTCAAGCTTCAATTATCCTTATTTACGTGAAAGTATTTTTGAAAAATTTTGAGTGTCGCCACAGTTTATTTTTGATCACCTGAGAAAGGTATTGGACATCATTTGATGAACATGCATGGAAGTTGTAAAAGACATTTTCTGCCCGTGTGTTTGGGAGAGAGGGATAGTGGACAAGACAGATTTTGTTGAGGGATGAGAACTACTGTCCAAGAGGCAAGACCCTGCACTACTTACAGAACTCTAACCCAAGTAGAAAGGGAAAATTAATTGTTAAAGAAAGTGACATGGGATCATTTTTCACCTAATTTGTATATATATACATATGTATTTGACAGGATACCTAAAGTAAGGAGGAAGTATATTGGAGGTTTTTGCAAGCTGCACATATTGTATGCTTCATTCTGAGGACATAAATATTAAACCAAATTTTTGGTCAAACTGGTGCTCTGGAAAAGGATTTTTTTAATAACTGAAGCATTTGTGAGAGTCTGTGTATGTTGTAGGGCCTAGGAATCCAGACTTTGCCTCTTACAATAGGGTGCTGTCTGGGGGATGTTATATCCTGAAACAGCATCTGTAAACTGAAAAGCAGATTTTATCTTCTGTTAAGCGTAGTCCTGATAGAGCTTGAACTAAAAACCAATAGAGGAATTCCGGAGAATTTCAGGAGGAATGATTTCCTTCCTTTCCAGAGGAAAAACTTAAGGACTATGGCAGAGATCTAAGATCTAAAACTGATAAATTATGGTATTCATCTTTATATATTTTCATATAGAAACAGTGATTCTCTTCTTTAATGTCTGGACTGAACGTCCTGGATTCCCTTAGCAATGGTTCCTTATACTTTCTGTGAGAATTAAAAAGAGATTTGTAGAAGCTCTGTTTTGCTGCAAATGCTACGGCATGTTTTCATGCTGAAGGTGTTGTTCAGCTTGGACCTTGTTGTAGCTTGCAGACCTAAAGGAGTTTGCGTACTTATTTCCTGGGCTATGCCTCAGCTGTTCTGGCTCATATCAAACATTGTAGTTTCTCCCAAATCATCAAGATGAGATAAATGAGTGCTTTTTTCGACCTTCCATCTAAAATGGAGTATAGAAAGGGCAGGTGACTTTAAATAACATCACTCTCATCTTCTTTCAGCCTATCTTAATCTTCCAGATACCACCGGACAACGCTGAGTTCTCAGTCTAAACTATTGATTTCCTGTTGTTGCATAATTACTAACGTTTTAGACTTCAACAGCAGTCTGCCAGTGCAGCAAGTAGCCAAAAAGAACCAGCTGGCAAATAGAGTTACATTGTTACGGTAAATTAATGACGTGTAGTTGGATATGATTAGCAATATCCAATGATTAGCAATTAGCAATATCTCTGCAAGAAGATGGGGGAGAAAATATGATGGAAAAGCTCATGGGTGGACATAAAGACACGGAGATCACTTACCAGTTACTGTTACGGGCAAAAGGCTTGACTTGGAGAAAATTGATTTAATTTAAAATGGAATTGGATACTGAGAACCAAAACCTAACTTCACTCCTTCATTCCTGACTCCTCAACCTCCTCTTCCATGCCAAGATGTGCAGGGAATGGGGAGTGGGGGTTGCAATTGGTCCATACTGGTTCCTCTCTGCCACTCCTTCCTCCTCAAGCTTTTCCCCTGCCCTAGCATGGGTCCTTCCCATGACCTGTGGTTCCCATCAGGAGCCTGCTCCAGCATGGCCTCTCCACGGGCTGCAGCTTTCCTTAGGAAATATCCTCCTCCCGTTCTGGTGTGGGGTCCTCTGTACTGCAGGGATTCCCCATCAGCTCCCCTGCTGCTACCAAAACCTTGCCACTTAAACCCGATACAAACAGAAATAAAAATCTGAACACATTCTTTGTCAATGAATCACATAGACTCAGAGGTAGCATATAATCATTTCTGCCATTTAATCAAGCATTCACTTTGAAGCTAGACATGTTTTTGACCCTGCTGGTGCTATTGAGGGACTCCAAGATTCATGGTAGCCGAAAACCTTATGATAGTTTCCAGCTTAAAAATATTTGCAGTCATTTCATACCTATTTGTGCCAATAGCATTCTTTGGATTAAGTAGTGTTATTTCTAGTTCTCAAGTTTTTGAGAACTCGTATTTGCTGGCAGTAGCTGCATCCTTCCTTGGCATTGCATTCGCAGAGCTAAACAAGCTCCATGTCATCCTGCGAAATTTTGTCTTCATGTATTACAATTTCAGTTCATCTTTCGCGACTAAGTCTGAGCAAAACTTGACATAGAATCACTGAGTGTGTCTCCCTGATGCCAACGATTCAGTGTTTCCTGGTAATAATGGAAAAACTTTCTTTAAGGCATTTTAGGCATCTTCTGTCATGGCACTTTGCATTGGCAGTGGATGGCCATTGTATGATCAAATAATACAGGCAGGTCTTTAATTTCTCTGCCATTTCAAAATAAGGACACCCTTTGTCCAGTTCGCCTTTCCTGCTGTTAGGATATTTAGCCCACTCCTGCTTATTGTGCCAAGACCTTTTATGATAGCCTTGTTATTTTGGTATTAATATCTGGTATAAGGGTATAACAGATGTGAATATCTGTGAAGGAGAGAAATTTGACTATTAAAAAAGGTGAAACAATTACTGTAGCAAAAGTTTGTGATGAGGTGATAAGAAAAGAAAAAAATATAACTTAATGTTCCTGATGGACAGGGCTATCTATTAAAGGTAAGAAGAAAGTTGCAGAAATTTGAACAGTTGAGTAAGGTATAGGTTGTAGGAGTGCAATATTTGTAAGTGTACTGTAAAGAAGTATTTCTTACTGGTTAAGTGTCTTTATACTGCTAATAAAAGCAAATAAAGGCTCGATGTACACCCTTCTTCACATGCTGAGCTAGTCTTTTCTTGAATGACCTTTGCCAGCTCCAGTAGAACTGATCTGCTCACCTTTCCCTCCTGACAAGAAGAATGAAGAAAGAGAGAGTAGATTCCACCTGCAGATCACAAAAAACATTCTGGCATGTTGATATTGTTATAAAATTGACTGTAAACTACGAAGATGGTAAGCACAGAGTGCTAGTCACATATGCTGCTTTCATCTTTTTTTATCCCCCAATTTTTTCCCTTTCCTTTTTTTGGTTTTTTTTTTTTATTTCCATGGCAACAGCCATTACTGAAGCTGCCGCAGGTGTTTTTATGCCAGAACTTCTCAGGTCTGTTAGTTGACCAAATCCATGCACCTGTAGCTTTTTCATTAACACTTAGGTTATTTCTATTTTCTAGCCTGTTGAAAAAACAACATGCAATTGATTTGATATCTGAAGCAAATACATGGGCTGGCACCCAAATCTCAATGGACCTAACTATGCCTGAACAACGTGTCTATTAGCTGTTTAAATTTGTGAGAATTCATGGACTGGATATGAAATAAAACTCAGAAAATACATTATTGTCTTTAATTCTTTAATTTTAAAGTTTTCCTTTAAAATTGAGATTTTAAATTTCTGTTCTTTAGTTCTTAAATTTGTAAAATGAGGATGGCAATAATTTATGTAACCTCTGCCTAGAAATAGCTCAAGCCCTGTGTATTTTCAGCTTCAGTTGTTGATAAGTATAGTAATCGTCTTTGCATGCAGAAAAGCTGTGGCTTAGGGGTGAATGGTTTTAGTGCTTTTCAATTCTGAATGCCTCATCTTCTCTGGGTATTAGTTTTGTGAAAAACACCAAGAGTGATTTTTGATAGTAAAGTTTTAATACACATCATACAGCTCCCACTGAGGCTGTTTTGCTATATATTGTTTTGTTTTGTTTCAGTATATTCGCTGCCCAAATGAATGATGAGTTTTTAGATCACAAGGGCCACATTGTGGGTGAAATAGTTTTTTTTCTCAAGAAATACTATTCCTTCTAAAGGAACAGAGAGTTGTTTTCATTGTCTCAGAGCTCTGAAAAGTTGCAGAGACATGTTGATTCAAGAAATTTATCACTATGGGGCTCTGTCTGTAAACATATACTGACTAGGAAGACCTTATTAACAGAAACAGTGATTATCCCACCATCAAAATATTCATCTTCGTATGTGACTTCTGATAGTGTTAGCTCAGACACCTTTCTTTCTTCTGTTAATTCTTAGCTAGATATTGTAGGGAACAGTCTCTCCTGCAGAATAAGGTGAAGAATCAGACTCGCCTTAGTGTAGAATAGATACCTCTAGAATATGAATAAAAGCGTACCATTCGCACCTAATACAGACTGTAACTTTCTCTTTAGTACTAAATGGCAATTAATGCCTTTAAAAGTATCATTAGGGTGCTATTTCACAATATGCTACATCTAATCTAACTGTGAACTAGATATACCAAAACGAAGATCCCATCAGGATGTCCAGCTACAAGTATCTATCTTGCCACACATTTTTCTATCTTCCTCATGGAAAAAGCACAAGCATCCCCAATAGTATTTTTCTAAATCTAACTGATGACAGAAGGCAGCAAAGTTGGTTTGCAAATGTTTTAGATTTTGGTTCTCCATTCTTATTATTAAAACAGTTTGTCTCAGCTCTGCCAGGAGAATGAAGTCCAGACTGTCTTGCAAGGTGGAGAACCCCCAGGAGAACCTCAGCCCAGGTATCAAGGGAGCAGAAATACACAAATCTTCCTGACACAGCAACCACTTTCAGTAATCATAAGGGGGCCCCATGGCCAACAGACCCTTGGAAAAGTCTGCAGAGCAGTGTGAAATGGGAAGAGGTGTGTCAGGCTTCCGTGTGGCACTGTGCACGATTCTCCTGGGCATCCCTTCAACATGTCTCCTGTGCCTTGATACATCCGACACATCAGTGCTGCTGGGTTTATGGTGACAGTGAGAACAGGGCTTTACAAGCCTTCTCCCCAGTGTCTAATGCTATGTTTTATGACACAGCACAGAGAAATTGCACCCCCTTCCTCCTCACCCCAGTAAATCAGAATTTCCTTGGATTTCTCATTTCTCATTCCCCTTCTTGCTCCCATAGATATGTGCCATCACCCCACCCCAAGGAATTGCTCTTCTCTCCTTAGTCACCTTAAATTTGAGACAGATTGCATCAGAGCACAAATCCTACTGCCTTTAATGGAATGTGCTGCTTAGGCTTATGGTTTCTGGGGCACTTACAGTTTCTTTCAATATTCCTTACCTGTGAAGCTGTGAAACAATCCCCTAAAAATGCTACAGTCAAATTTTAAAGAAAACTTTAGTTCTCGTTATACTTGCTTTCACTGGTCAATTTGTGATTTACCAAATAAGCTATTTTCCCCAGAAAATGAAATACATAAAACAAATATGTTGAAAAAAAAATAAAAAAGAGATAAATTAATTTTCTTTTTCAGAGAATTCCTCAGAATTTTTTACAGTTTAATAAAATTTTCTAAAAGTAAGTAATTTTTCCCATTGTATATTCACTCATCTGCATTAGTTTTAAAAGCTGCCTGCAGCTTTGTCAATGGTACATCAGTTGGTTCATGGACACCATGACT
Organism: Limnodromus scolopaceus; assembly: GCA_028565335.1. NCBI lineage: Eukaryota > Metazoa > Chordata > Aves > Charadriiformes > Scolopacidae > Limnodromus > Limnodromus scolopaceus. The sequence continues at coordinate 58,601,947 of JAOXNO010000033.1, read as the reverse complement.
CAAAGATTTTCAAGCTCTTCTAATCTTTTATATTATCAGGGGGTTACATGCTACTTATTTTGACAAATAAGAAATTACTGTTCTGAACTCTGTCCCTGCTAATCAACGTTGATTGATGCTATACTTCATTTCAATTAGGACTCCTTCTTTAGGAAGAAATTACATAAACATTGTTGGGTTTCAGTTTATCAGACTTTTTTGTGAGTACGAGAATCCACCCAGAGACATGAAAATTTGGAGTAGGGTCTAGAAAATAACAATAAAATGGTAAGAATCTTCTCTAAAGTTAGGCCTCTGTTAAACCATTCATCTTGCTTTATAATTCACATCACTTTTTACAGTGCCACTGAAGACTAGAACAAATGTCATTTTCTGTTAATAGCCACCAGTGTAAGCCTGCATGTCACACAAGAAGGAGTTGTCTGGCTCTTCCTAGAGTTAAAAAAAGAAGGTTTGAATACAGCTTTATTGATTGAAAGCACACCTAGTGGTGATCCCCCATTGTACTACGTTTGTGCTATACGGTAAGATAGAAGAAAATAATTTTCTGTTTCCATGTCAACTTGAGATGGAAGAATACGATCCATATTTGCTTTTCAATTTTATGGGACGATTTTATGGCATTATGTTTTAAGTAAAGGGAAAATTCTGGTGTGGAGAAGTGTGGTTTATCTGGCTGTTTTTACTTCAGTTATATATAATAAGTATAATGATAAACTACATAAATTAAATATAATGAATGGATTTAGGTATCATCTTTTCTGTAAAAATACATAAGGGAACAGACATGAAAATGCCATTTTTCTGTGGCTGGATAAGCTTTGCTCAGTTCTCCTCCCTGATGCCATTCCCATGCTCAAATTCTTAAATTTGACACCATAATAAAATTTCCTCTGACTGTGACCTCTGTACCACTCCATCTCACCATTTGAAGCCACTTGTGCTTCAGACATTTGAGAAGAAACCACTACATTCCCACAGCTGACATGAGTATTTACAAAGCTGAGCTGCACAGAAGGAGATTAAGAGGGGACTTCAAATGTTTTAAGGACCCTGCAATCAGGTCTAGAGCTTTGCTAAAATCACTACAGATACTGTATGAAGCCCCATCTATAACCTGTTGGTGGGAGCCTGACTTAAATGCACAAGGTTTCTCAGGCACAGAAGGCTGAATGTGACAAGAAGTCTTGTGTTCTGTCCTCAGAGTTTGTTTTTCTCCTTGTCCTGTGCTAGAGAATCTCCATCACCTTATTCCTTTTGAACATCTCAAATGTGTTTTCATATATGAATTACTAATGATAACAATTGCTTTCTGAGAACAAAGAATATTAAGCCAATTATGCCAATGATTTAATGGGAGGTAAAGTGCTTATATTCCAGAGAAGTTGGAAATAGCTGCGCAAATACCCTGCCTGGAGCTTTGTTATTAGCCAGCTCTAAGTAGCTCTTTGCTCAGAACTCAGACCTCTAAGATCATCATAAGTTCAAGAAATTTAAGTCTCTTATCCTAGTAAAAAAGTTGTCCCAGGGTTCTAAAAAACCTTCTCTGGCTAACAATGTGGTAGTTTTTCAGCTTTCAAAGAATCTTGCTGAGGTCTTCAATCAGTAATTTTTTACAAAAATAGCATTTTGTAGCTAATCAGTCTTAAAATGCATTATCTTCTGCTCCCTGAAAGCAACGTATTGTTCTGCCAACTTGTAAACAAGCAATAGTGATACCAAAAAATTTGTTTAAATGCCTTTTTTATGCAATTAACTTGCTGTGTAACTTGGCTCATCTTTCAGAACTAAGCAGAATCGACTGTGGTTGCATGCATTTTGTACTTAAACTTTTCATATGTCTTAGTTTTGCTTGTGTGCTTCTAATCATTCAGGATAGAAATCTCAGTATCAAAATACCTGGTTTTGAGTTGCAAGAGATGTATTGAAAGATGTGAAAAAAAAATGTATCTGCCTACTAGACACATAAAGGTGCTGGTTTATGCTTCCCATTGTAAGGCACCAAAAATCAAGTAACTGGGTAATTTTAGAATTCAATTGACAGCTGCTTTCATTCAGCTTTCAGTGCTGTTGAATTACTAATAATACAGTCTGGTGACAGCAGTAGGGCTATACTCCAGGAACACTACAAATTAGATAAAGAAGATCTTTCATTAAAGTCAGAGAAATACTGGGAAGGCAAAGCTTGCTGTGTGTTGCTAGTCCTGCCCTGACACATACTGTTTGACTAGTATCTGTTTTGATTTGGGTCCAAGCATCTGTTCTTGGAAAAGACCGCAGTCATCTTATCAGTCCAAGCTGTTATGAGCAATATTGGTGAGGGGCCAGCACAAAAGGGTTGTGATGGATGATAACACAAGCCCCGTTCACAGGAAATTAGATTTTCTAAGTGCTGAAGAGAAACATTACAAAACTCAAACGCCAGTAAATAACTGCTTTCTCCATCCTTTACCCTGGAGGAGGCAACACTAATGTTCCTACAAGCCAGAAGGAATGTTGTTTTAATAATTGAAACTGTGCACTTGATCTTGCATACAGATGTTTTGTTTCATTAAACTTAACGGCAATTCTGCTTCCTAAGTGGTTATTTTTTACACAGGCACAGAAATACTTACTGAGGAAAATAATAGACAGACTTTTAAAATGTATGTACTGCAATGAACCTTTTTTTGTCTTTATTTGGGTCATTGATAGCTTTTTTTTTTTTTTTTCCTTATTGGGAAGACACTCCAAATGAGAAAGAAAACCAAATCAAAGACTTTTATTTCAAAGGCAGCTATAAGTGACAGAATCTTTAAGGAATCATTAGTCAGATTAGGTTCAGGTAATAAAGTATCTGGTGTAGGTGAAAGTTGACATGACTCATTAGTTCTGTCTGTTTGTAAAATTAGAAATCTTGATATTTTCTTTAAGTCTATGTTAAATACCATTATATTCCCTTCTGCACTTGATAAAGCATTCTTGATAAACGTTTACTAGTGATTACCTTACTGGAATACTAAATAGTCAATAGTTACTAAATAGTTACCCATTATCCAAGTACCTGGAGGGGAAGGAGGTGGAAGGAGCCCATCATCAGGAATTTGTCTATGTGTTTTGCAGGTTGCTCACTCGCAGCACTGTACCAGCTGTACCAGCCTCTTCAGAGCCAGGGTTACTGGTATGATTTATTAGTTTGTTTTTATCAACGGCTATGCTAATGTATCACAGACTCCAGTAGATGTACAATCCCTGCCTTAAAGATTTAACAATCCAAAGTCACATTTGAACCCAACTGAAGATCCTTGGTGGGCTGTACTTGGAGAAAGAGGTTTATAATTGATGAGGGGTCATTTGCTCTTCTTAGGGCAATGTCATTTTTCACGGAAACATAAAAACAAAGCTGGTAAGGTTGTCCAGTGGTCATTTAGTCTGTTGCTTAGCTCTAAGGCTTGAGACATTTCTGAAAAATGTTTTAAAACAAACAATGATGAGCTCACAGCATGCCTGGGAAGTCTGACTGATAATAGGATGATTTAAAAAAAAACAACAACTTACTATAAATCTTTTGTGAAACATAAGATTATTACTTACTGTCTGTTACTCAACAAACATTGGAAATTTCTTTTCCTTTTTTGTGACAATCTTGCACAGAGCGAAGGCCCTTATATTGTTTCCCGTCAGTCTTATCCGCCCTTGACCAAAACCCTCTGCTGTTTCTGTTAAGCATCCTTTTCATTCCTGACACTCGTCTGTGAACTCGCTCCTGCAGGTCTGTGTCCTTGAAAAATGGTTCCCTGATGCCAACATATACCCATATCTGAAGGTTTGCTAATTTTGCCGAGTGTTCTTTCTTTGGGGAGCACTTTGTGCTTGTCTTGACAGACTTGTATTCTTGATAGTTTAAAATTATTTTTTTCTGATTTGTCCAAATCTCTTCGAATTCTAATCCTGTCTTTAGTGTGCTTCCAGTTCTTCCAAAAAAATTGCTAGAAGGGTTATTTTAATGTTACTATCTGTGAGATTATTTCATGTAATTTACTGGTGTTGGGGTGTGATCATCTGGCGTAGATTTAAGCTTAGTGCAGAAAAGCCTTCTAATCATAGCAAGATCAACTGTTTATGCCATACAGGGAGTAAGATTATTTTTTTTCCTGCTTTTGATACCATCAATAAGCTCAGCAGAGGGTGTTTACAATATTAATGACTAGATGGGAATGTTGGGGTTTTTTGCAGCTTTGCTCCATCAACACTTTTCAGCTGATGTATGGAACGAAAATGCCTGTATTATTATTTAAACAAAAATGCAGTTTCTGTTATAAGTGATATTAAATAACTTGCAAAAATCTTTCTGGTTAGCATATATTAACAGCTAAGGTTTTTATGCATCTTGGAATGTCCTTTTTACACCCTGACCCAAGGGTGCTATAATACAGTTCTAGTTCTGTATTATAATTGCATTTTAGCAACCAAATCCAAACCAGCATAACCTTAGTGACTTTATTGTCACTACACTGGTTTATATCTGTCCAGTGTGTGCCTCTCACCTTTTTTATGCAACTTCTAATTGTTGTGAGTAATTGCACTCATTTGTGTTACACAGACAATGATATGCAATAGCAATGTTAATCTATTAAATCAGTGAAGATACCTCATTCTCTATGAACATGTATGTATAATAGGATGTGATAGTCCATCAGACCAAAGGTCACTTTCTTGTGCGCTTCCATATAGTTTCTGTCTACATAATTCAATGTTAGGAATGACTTCAAATTCACCTGTTCTTGGAGAGTATATTGCTTGCAGGAAAATGGTACAATTTCATCTGCCATCAGTATTATAAATTTATGATTACCAATGAATCATTGTTCCTTAATATTATACATTTTAATCAAATGTTCCCTTGGGCACATTTTCATTTTAGATCATTAGTGTGATACTTATTGCAGTACAGAAAGAAACGTAATGGAAAACACCCAATAGTGATCTGAAAGGCAAAAATTTTTATAGAGGGTTCAAAGTCTATTAGAGTCTCATTTTGACATTTTTAATGAAATAATTTAGGCTAATTTGATATTCTGTCTGTGAAAAGCAGATGTATTTTAGGTAGTCAGGGAAGATCTTCCAAGAGTACACGAGCCTTTCAAATTAAAGCAGTCCAGTGCTTCAAGTGTATGTCCCCTGTAGAAGTGCCTAAATCCCCGTTTGAGTCTGGCCTATAGTTTCCTTCTTCACTTGCTTTTGGCTGTAACACTTAGCAAAGGGAAATAAGGGTAAAAACTTTGCTTGCTGTGTCTCTTTTTGCATAGTAGGTGTTACTGAGCAAAACAGAGCTGCAGGCAGTTCTGAATGAAGGAAGACATTAGATTGAAAATTTCTCTGTCATCACAACACAGCGTATATTCCAAGTAGCCAGTAATAAAGGAGGAGGAGGGAGGTGAGGGGGGGGGGTAGCCTTCCAGATATCTCAACAAATCTATCCCCGGATTTGGGATCTGGAAAGAATTAACAGATCTAGTAGCTACTGTATTATGCTACATAGAATTTCTTAGAACAGATCCTCTTACCTGTTTGGGGGTTTTAAGATTTAAAATGCAGTAAAGAAAAATTGAATAAGATCAGAATCCCTAGCAGCGAGTTTCAGTGTCTTTCTATAAAAATATAGACGGATAAAGAGTAAGGATAAGTTGATCAGGAGAAAAAACTTCTTCACAGTGAGGGTGACAGAGCCCTGGAACAGGCTGCCCAGAGAGGTTGTGGAGTCCCCTTCTT
>JAOXNO010000033.1:58566564-58596096 GCA_028565335.1 Limnodromus scolopaceus | reverse complement strand
AGTCCTGAGTAACATGCTCTAGCTCTGGGCAATCCTGCTTCGGCAGGGGAGTTGGACTAGATGATCTCTATGGTCCCCTCCAACTCTAAAAAAGTCAGTGAAATTCAGTGAAAAATTCAGTGAATAGCTTAAGAATAAAAGGACTAATCATCCTAAGTTTCCAGCATATTGTTGCTGATGTCTTTTCATTCTTGAAGTCAAAAGGAAGATGAGATCTCATCAACAACTCATAACTTAATCCTGAAAGGCTATGCCGATATACATTCTGCCCCCAATCCAGCAAAACCTATATGCTTCAAGGCTTTGCTGTCTTCATGCCCAGAATACTCACCACCCTGGTAAATTAACAGTCCTCAAAGACTGAATTTGCTCAGACTTTATAATATGATTTTATGATTACAAATCTTTCTTTTGTTAGTGTTATTCAGCTTATTAGCTGTGAAAATGTCATTGTGCTTGCAATTAAACACATTGTAAACTTCTGACATTGCCACTCTACTAGTAATTGTAGCAAGGAGTCACACCAGGTGCTATTTTTGCCTTGTATAAAACTGAATTTATAAAATTCAAGGATTTCTTTACTTATTGAAGGAGAAATTATGATCACATTCTCTGCATCCTTGACATCATTTTCCCTGTTTCTCACGAAAGATCTGGCTAATAATTCAACATAGCTTTTAACCTGTAAAGCCACATTTTGTTTGATTTTTTAAATATCATTAGATTGCTAGTTCCATTTAATCTGCAGAAATGTTTCTCAGTTAAATAATTCTGTTGTACAAAATGATGAGCATCCACAGAAGCCTTTAATTTAGAAATATTTTTTTTTCATTCAAGCCACTTCCACGAAGGCCCAGTTTTTGTCTTGCTTAGGCCCAGTTCTGTCCAACTCTGAACTTTTCAAACAGCTTTATCCTGAATTGTCCTAGGACAATCCAGCTGTTTTGAGTAGAATCACCCCAACTTAGAACAGAATATTGGGCAATGTTTGTGAAGAATGTGAATGTGCTCTGCAGGACCCTAAAGCTAAAGAGAAACTCTAAAATCTTTGGTTTCTCTTTTTTTTTTTTTTCCAGATAGGAAATAATTGCTGAATTCTTTTATTTATTCTCCTGCTGCTGCTGCTGTTGGTTTTATGCTCCTGGAATTATTGTTTTTGTGTGAGACATTGTAGGTAGGAGCTGTGTATGCTACCTGCAGGCTTTGATTTACTCCTGCACAGTTCTTCACTTAGGTCAGAGCATTGCTGAACCAGTCTTACAAACTTCACACTAAGTGACATTTCAACATTTCAACAAATTCTAACAATATTTCAGAAGATTATCTGAAGAAGCTTGGGCTTCTGCTGTAACAAGCCTCAAATGTGTCATCCAAGAGGTTTAATCCTGATCTCTAGGCTAAGCTTGGACAGAATTTTCTCTCACACATTATTGTTTTGAAAGAATTACTGACATTGCTTTGAATTGCAATATAGTCAGTTGGAACCACCTCTTAAAGAAGTTTTAAGAATGGAGAGGAGTCCCTTTAAACACACATTTTTGAGTGAAGGCAATTTTAACCTAGTAGTTGTTAGAATTTCATTTATTCAGCTGTAACGATCCCTGCAGTATATAAGACACAAAGATAAAGTTTCTGCAAATCCGAAAAAGCTCACAGCATAGATGGTATTAACTAGTAATTTGAGGGAAGAAAATAACATGTTTCTTTTGTTATTGTTATGAATTCACTTAGTGGTTATTATAGGCTAAAGGCAGTTTAGGACAGGTTTTTAGAAGCGTAGTGCAACGTCTTGTTTAGTGGTGTCATTTTCTGAGAGGATGAGATGAAAATATCAAATACCAAATGAGGTATGCTAGTCCCACAAATTTATATAAGGAACATTTTAAAAGAGTACTACAAAAAGTTTGGACAAGTCTGTAATGATTCATTCCCTGGCTGAGTATACTTAATGATATTTTGAAGAATATAATAAAAATCACATATAGAAAAATAACATTCCATCTTAGAAAAACCACAGGAACAAAGACTTCAGTGGGAAATATGCCTTCTTTTCTTTGCTATGTCTTTCGTGCAACCATGATTAAAAGATAAAATTAGTTTGAACAGGGTGGTTTCAAACAATGCTTGACTCAGAACTGGAGAGGAACTAGAAATGGATTTTCTGTATATAAACATAAACACTTGTTTATTTTGGTGTGTGCATTTTCTATCTGCTATTTACATTAATTTTATCAGATGGTTATCCCACCTGACAAAAGAAACTGTAACAACCCTGACATTAGTAGGATCCTAAAGGCTTAATCACTTCCAGCTACCGTTTTGCCAGCAGGAGAGATTATTATCCAGTGCTTTCTCACAGCCATTTGTCACTCTGGGGAGATTATTGTCCTCCCAGATCTATTAGCGCGGTCTCAAAAATAAAACACATTAGTGTAAGCAATTTCAATAGCATTTTGCTAACATGTCTCAGGATATATACGTGTTGAGTAATGAGATTTTATTTCTGAATTAACTGCCATAACGTTTGTGTCACTGGTTACTCAAGGAAAGAAAAATGGTAAATGTTAATTTGGGGCATATTGCACCTTGAAAAATAACCAGGTTTGATCTCAACAACTCATTAAGCTATACAGTAATAAAGTGCTGTAGTAAATTGGTTATTGATTCTGAAACATTGACTGATGGGTGATCAGGCTGCTTTCTCAATGCTCTTTATCCTGTTCCGTCCTTTTTTTTATTTTTAATTTAGCTAACAAGTGCGTGAAGTTGTCCAATACTGATGCTATAGATGGCAAAAGCATAACAGTTTTTAGTCACAAGGATTAAAGAGTGTAAAGAGCTTCTAAAAATCAGTAATTATAAATAGAAATGACACTTTGAAAAAAACGTGGTATGGTAAATCGTTCAAGTGAAAGTAATTCTAAATACCTACAGATTTTTTTAAATAAGCTAGCACTAATACAGCTATCATTGATTACTTATTCCAGTTACCAAAAAGATTGTTGAAAGATGTTTTATTAGTTATCTTTTTTTCTCAGTCAGTCCAAGCTCTTTTATTCTAAGAAGGTACCTCAAAGGAAGTTCTTACAGATGGCCCGCTTCCTGAATCTCAGTAATTTCCTGACATTTCAGGACCCAGATTTCCTTTATGGGTAATTGCGCACAGAATGATACAAGCCTGACCGTATCACTGTCTAGCGGAGCGCAGCCACTCAAATGGGTTTGACTGTCCAGGGTACCAGTTCCCCCAGATGTGTTTTCTCTAACTCTTAAAGTGATCTGGAAGAAAAACGAAAGAAAGAGAGCGCTGCTCTGCTTTTCTGAGCTGGCTGATAAGCCGCCTTGTGACACGGGTCAGCAAAACGGACATTTTCTGGGAGGTTTCTGTCCTACTCACAGGATCAGGCTGGTGTAACGCCCCACGTTTAGAGCAGCTTCATCAGTTTAATGATCACACACAATAAAAAGTTCTGCTTGTTTCTTTGAAGATACGATTTTAACTATTTCATTATGTGTACTCTGTGGTTTGCATTGCTCTTTTTATTGCTTTTTCTCTTGTTTCTGAGGACACCAGAAGCAGTAGAAAGATTTTATTTCTTAATAAGGGGATGTACATATAAGTAACGAAAAACATCATTAGAAACTCATACCAGAAATAATATCTGAAACAATTACTGCTTCTTTTTAAACAAATTTGACTTCTGTCAGTGTCTCCAGTGTCCTAGTTCTATAGGTCACCAGCATCACTTTGTTTACTATCTCTTAGTAGACCTTTGAAAACTGTTGAATTATGCATTCTTTATAAAATACCAGCTGGTGTTTTTTTGCCTGTTTTAATATGATTTTTTTTTTTTTCATTTCAAAAGAAATACTTAGGAGAGTTCTTTTCTTTAAAAGTAAATAGAGCCAGCCAGATAGAAAGGCTGTTCTGTTGCAACCTGTTGTAAAAAGATGCAGAAACATTCGCAAAAGTGACAGTTGGGAAGTTACTGTCTGAATTGGGAGCACTCTTCTGTATTAGTGACAAGAATTCTGATTAATTCTGGATTTCTCTTTTACATTTGTACTGTCTATGAATAAAATTAATTGGATGTACACGAACTTTTTAAAAGAAATTAAAATTGCACACTCCCCTCAGTACTGCTTCTTTCAGTATATACTATGTCACCCTGTTGCTATCATTACTTTTTTAATTCCTGTTAGGTTAAGTGAGAACTATCAGCCCCTCTGTAAGTATTGGTAGTGTCCTATATTACAAATTCTGATATACATAATTTCATCAATAGATGTCCAAGGCTATAAATGAAAGATACTTTCTATGCAAATGGTTTTCCAGTTTATGATCTAATGGCTTTAATTCGGCTTCCCAATCTTTAACAACTGACACTGGCTCTACTGTTTCTCTTTCAAAGCAGCCTCTGTACCTTTTTAGAAGCTGCCTACTCTATCCATAGCACTGTGCTCTGCTTTGCCAAACCATTGCTTTCTCTTTCAACTCATTTCTAAAAAACACGTCTTACCCATTTTACTTCGTTTAATATCTGTTATTTTATAGGGTTTTTTTGTATTGGGTGATAAAGGGACATTCCTTCAGTTTCTCTGTTTAACACAAGCTGGTATGTGATATTGCACAGGGTTACTTTGCTCTGGTTCAGCTGGAAATTTTGAACACTAAATGAAAAAACACTTAGGGAATGAAAAAGACATAGGGGTTTTATATGTAGCAAATTACTTACAAATTATTTATACCAGGATCTCTCAAGTTAAAAAGTCAGATGTATTTCTTCAGATTGACACAAAGTAAGCAGGAGGAAAATGAGTTAGAGTATCCTTTTCAACAAACTATGACTTTTTTGGAAACAACTGACTCAAAGCTAGAAGGGTTACGGTGGTGAGAGCTGCTGTCCCAGCCCATGTTCCTCCTTCACAGTTGAAGGCTCTGTCTGTCTCAGTGTAAGAGTTTGCTCCAGGTAGCCCATGACAGGGCACTTGCAAAGACTCTTTGGCTGAAGTTAAAATCAAGCACTTCCTCTGTTCAGTAGCTGCCACTAGTCTTTCTTCTGTTCTTTCTACTAATTGTTTTGAGTTTTTTAAAAATATTTTGTTATTGATGAGATTATTGCCTCGGGATCAGAGTCGGCTTTGATTTATCACAGTAGGTATTGTGCGAACATAAATTAATGTCTTTGTCCTCCCACACATAGTGGGGCCGAAGCGACCTGTAGATAGATGAGGAGCCACTGATAAAAGCAGAAATAAATGGCAAATAATATACAAACCAATGCATGCTTTAAATGCCTTTGTTCATGCCATTCATAAGTCTCCACGTTTCTAAGTAAAAATTTAATCTAGTTGTATCTCAGTGCACAAATAGAGAATTTAAAGGGATGGCTACAGAAGAACATGGTCCCGTTCCCATTTCCTTGTGCATGCAGTGATAAGAGTAGAAAGAGTGAAAGTCTTAGCTAAAAATTCAGAGAACCAGGTGATGAAAAGCTGGTATCACCAAGGGAACAAAGGAAGACATCAGCCTTATATTAAGGTAGGTAGTCTAATAAATTATATATAGTTAAACTGTGGAGAGTTTCCACAAGGCAAGAAGGGAATATTGCTGCTGGAGGACAGACATGGGGAGGGAAGTTTAAGAGAGATGTTCATCTAGGCTACAGAGCAGCAAGCCATGAGTTTTTGTCAGGGCAATACATTTATGTCAAGGCAAGAAAATTATCTTAGTAGCAGATTTTGAAAAGACTGCAGGAAATACTCACTAAAACTAGGAAAGTAATAAATGCACAACAAGCAAGAACTGTGATAGGACGGTTCTAAGGAGAAGTGGAAGCTGCAGGCAAAAGAGGAGTAATTAAGCACTAGCACCTGAAAAGCCTTGCGACCGCAGAAAACCGCATGTTTTAAAAGTTACAAAAGCGGGACCATGTAATCAAACATCCCCACCCGTTGCAGCAGTTCATTTCTTTTATCTTGCAGCCTGAATTGCCACAAGGAAGACTTGTCATCAGCATCGGTATTCTGTGCTGTGTTTGTGTGGGTGCCTGTGCGTGCGAGCGTTGGTTCGCAGAGAAAAACATCTTTTAAAAGCCATCCAAAAAAATAAAGGTTTAAACTCTTACTCAGTAAGTGAGCTTTGTTTTATTTTTCAGTGTTATCCCTTCTGTAGGTCCTGTGCAACAGTTAGCGAAACACCGGGATGGAAAGCCAGTGGTCAGTTGAAACTTTTTTCCTAATGTTTTTGTGCAAAGGTTTCCAAGTTCCTTTATAAGCCAGATTTCATGTCTCCTTGTTCAAGCAACTAATTTTATTAGGATTTTTGGCCAGTGGAAGCAAAAGGACTTTGCTCCATTTGTCCTGATATTGCTCTGTGAATTAACCAGCCTTTTAAATGGTAATTCAAAGAAATGTTAATGCATAGAAAAACTAACAAAAATAGGTTTTAGATTTTTTTTTGCATTTCTGTTGCATGTGTTAGATTAATCTCATTGTTAAGACAGTGTATAACCATCCAACATTTTTCAGGCTATTGTTAATTAATAATTTTACAGTTTTGCTACACATGATAACCTTCAGCTGAAATAGAATAGATGCCTTTCGAAACAGTCATGAACAAAGCTGACAATAAATGCAATTTCTAATCTCAGAAAGTAGCTTGTAATACCTCAGCTACTTTCTTTTGCAAGGATTAGGAGGAAAACATTTTTTTATCTTCCTTCAATACTGAGTAAGACTCTACACCTTCCCCCCAGCTCTGTGATGGAGGAAACGAGATCATGGTTCAGCGTTATGTGAACTGTGGCAGCAATGTAGACCTAAGAAGCTCCCACTTTCCCAGGTTAACCATCTGTTCTCATCCCGCTCGAATACATCACTATCCTGGGCACGCAGGAAACATTATTTGCAGAGGTGTCCTGTCAACTGCAGCAGGAACCAGGCTGGCAAAGGGAGAGGCTGTTTTTAAGCAGCGTGATGCTGTGGTGGGAATCAGCGTCAGGGAAGACAGGACTAGTCAGGGACCCTCAGCTCAGGAAATCCGGGTCTACCGTTCGATCACAGACAGTTTTACGAAGAGGAAGAAGTCTTGCATTTTTTGTACATTGTACTTTGTAAATTATTTAAGCATTATTTCAAAATGGTGCAAATGCATCCGAGTATTTTAGGCATTTGTAAATACGCGACTCCTGAATTTTAATAAGCCTTTAAACTGTACATGAAATTTTTATCAGTTTAGTTCCTATACTCACCACTGCTAAGGAGAATTTGTCGCTTCAGAGTGCTTCTTTAATTATGACTTTTAGAACACTAGTCAAAAATTGACAGTATTGTAACAGTGCTATCCGGATCATTAATTCGTAAATCTGGGATTAATTATAGTCTCAGAATGCAACTGTAGTCTGTAGACAAGAAGATTGAGTAGAAGTTCTGCATTTTGGCATACGGTCATGTCTGTTTAACAAATTACGCGCAGGTCCTTATGGAGGATGGGATTTACAAGAATGTATTTGTTACTTCTAGCCAGCCTAATCGCAAATCTGTCACACCTACCCAGCCTCTAAAATTCATCATATGCACATACTAGGTATTTTTAATTAACTTAGGGCTTGTTAAGAATGTCATCTGGTGTGTGATTAGAAGTGGTTTTCAAGCTGAAACTATACAGACAGTTTTAAAAGCTACAGGTTGCTGCATCATTCTAAAGGTAAACAGAAGACTTTTGAAATAAAACACTGCTCTAACTACTTTTTTTAGTAGGAATACTTTACTGCATATAACTATATTAAGTAATTTATAATAGCTCAGCTCAGTACCAAGGAAATGTAAATGTACACATCATATGTTACATGTATTTTTAAGGCTACCTGATCAACAAGAAGGACTCATACTACATCTTCTATTTCTTCCTTATAGTATTTTTTTAATGGTGCTTTTTAAAGAATGATACTATTTTTGGTTTCTTTAAATCTCTTTGCGAAAGACAGCAGTGTATCCTTCATTACTTTGTTGTGCCCCTTTCTGTATTGTTCAAAAACATTATTTTAAAGGAAGCGGGATACAGATCATCAAGGGGAAATAAAGCAGCTTACTTCAAGGCCGGCAGCTTAGACAGCAACTGAAAGCTATCAGTGTTTAAGAAAGGCTTGGTAGCATCTGTACTCGGGAGGAGTAATGTCACTATCACCCCGAATCAAAATGAGCTTTATACAAGCCACCAAAATGTGAAGAAAAAATCTTAGCAATCCAAGTATGGAATATAAAACTTAAGCTCCAGACAAGTCCTCCTGAACTCTGTGGAAACTTTGCTGTTGACTTTGACAGTGGGCTTGGAAGTGGCCTACTCCCTGAACGATCTAGGTCAGAGCTGACTCGCTTGGGGCTGGTTCAGCAGAATCGAGACGTGTGCGCTGGTTTCATTTCGCTGTTTTGTGAAAGTTCTCTGAGCTGGCAATGAGACACGTCTCCTAAGAAATGAATTCTTATAAAGCATTTAAAAAATGCATTACAGTGACAGCCGAGAGCACTGCAGGTTAATTGTTTCCACTCAGAATAATTGGATAATAGTGTGAACACTACGAAGGTATACTCCACAAATTATTCATTAGAAGTATCTCTTTTTGGTCTTCCCTAACTTTCCTAATGAGTACAAAAAGACTTTTCACTACGAGGTACAGAGATGCTTGTTAAGGCATCTTATAAGCAGTCACCATCTCCAGCAGCTCTGTAGCTGCTTATCAGGGGACACGGTGCTCCCACCTCGGCGGCTGGGGCTGAGATCCCCGAGCGCTCCAGTGGGTGGCACGGGGACCCCACTGGGCCCAATAGCTGAGACTACAGGCCAGGGACACCTGCAGCCCCAGTCTGGCTCCAGCTGCTGGCCCTTTGGCAAATGTGAGCATATCTGAGTCCAGCGTTGTGCATGTTCACATACACCACGAACACCGTTTAGATAAGAAGCTAAATTCGGAGTTAATAAATATTTGAAAGGTCTCTCACCCATTTTAATATCTCCCTATTTGCTTTTCCATTCTAATTCTTCACTCGTCTTCAACGTTTTTACTTTTTCTCCCTCTTTCCTTTCTCTGCTGAACCCTCCTTTTTCATTCTGGCTCACCTCATATCACCCATTCGATGTCTTTCTGTCACCTGTCACTCATTTTTGATAGACTCATCTTTTTTATGTCTTCAGTTGCTCTCTCTAGTCTTTTTACAGCAGTATTTTTCTGTCTCTGCTTTCATAGTCCATATCCATAGATGTGATAATTTGTACATATCACAGTTAGTTAAAAACTTCTTTACTCTTCTCACAAACAACAGAAGGGGAAAAATGAAGGAAAACTGCGATCAGACACATCTGGTTCATTGTGCATTCTCTCATAGGCTGATGTGGTCCACTTCAAGTAAGATTTTCCTAAAGAGAGCAAGTAATCTGGTAGAAATACGTTTCCTGTCACAGGGCACCATCTTAGTTTTACACACTCTCTGGCAGGACGTGTGCAAGTGTGTTAAGTGGTATCGAATGAACAAAGTGATATTGAAAAACTAGCACATTTTCAAGCTTTGCACTGAAGAAAATCTCTGCAATTTTCAGTGTTTATGCTCCTGGAGATGTTTATAATAGTTTTAGATAATGTTTGCATTAAACATTTGCGTAGAAACTGTTCATAACAAGCAATTTTTCAGGTTGAAAAGCTGCAGATATGTCATGGGAAGGTGTGGGCTGAATTATAAAGCTGTATTTGGGAAATTTAATGAAGACTCTAAGGACAAAAATGTGGCCGTTTCTCTCTTTTATAATTTTTAAATTTTGACATTTCTCTATTTCTACTCTTCTGTGATACTAGCTTTTTTTTCCTCTCTTCTTTCACCCTCTTCCATTTGCCAATCCCATAAATGCCCAACTGTAGTTAGCATTTTTTACAAAATCAATTGTTCTCTATTCTTCATTTTCAATCCATGTTCAAGTACTTTTGGCCTCTAGACTTCTCAAATGACCCTGACCTCTAGTTTGTTGGTAGAGAAATGTAGCTACAAGCTACACTGGCAACTGGCTCTGCCATTGGGAGGCTGATTTAAAACAGTATGTACAAGGGAATTTAAAGGGAAGGAGAGAAACCCCACTCTTGAATGCATGTTACAAAGTACACCCTAAAAGGCTGCCATCCATTTTTGTCAGCTCAATACCTTGATGGCTTCTCCTTATAGCAGTTCTGCTGTGGTTTATTGGGCTTTAGAAGTCATGTGAAGCTGACTGGTGTATTTTGTGATGGAAACAGAAAGTTAGAGGCTGCAGAGGAAGAATCACTAAAACAAATTTGTACAGACAAATGAGATTGGCATGACTGTTTTCCTGGCTTGGCAAAAAACACTGATGATCTGCAGAGTAGCCTAGTGACAACTCACACAGTTCCTCAGCAGGTTTTTCCAAAGAGCTGAGGCTGAGGCTTATAAATATTTATGTTGTACATAATTTTGTTTCATTCCCGGACTCGCTATGCAGAAGGAACACGTACTCTCATTTGGCTCTCTTCCCCAAGTCCTGAACTGTGGATGTGAAATCCGCACTTCATTTTGTCTCGCTTGCCTCTCCATCTGTGCTGAACCATTAACAGTTTAGTGGGGCTGCCAGCCCTTAAGGCCCTGGGAGAAATTCCATCATACAGCTGAAATAGAGCATAAACCATTATGCCAAGGAAACACTTCATGCATTTCTGGTTTTGGTTTTCGCAATCTTTGTCACTTCCTACTAAAATTTTAGATTTAGGAAAATGACCTATGCAGTTTGGCTTTCAGGTCTATATTACACTAATTCTCTTCCAAAAAAGGTTACATTCACAACTAATACAACACAGGCATTTTTCCCATTTTCTTAAAATGACTTAAAATCCTGTACGTGAATGAAATCCAGATTCCAGCAATTCTGGGAGCTCAGCTCTTACGCCAAGGCATTGGATGTGGCCAGTGCATTGTAATTTAGTGCTGAGTAAAAAGTGGAGCAAGACTTAAACAGTGGAAGCTCATCTGCTGTCTTTGCCAAATAAAGGAGTGAGGCTTTGAGGAAGAAAACAGTCAACCAAAGTAAAAAAGAGGGGAAAGGAGGGGATAAAAAAGGTGGGTTTACAGGTGACTTTTCTCTTTCACTGACAGTGAGGGAAGAATTTGGTGGGAGAATTGTTTCTGGTTTTTTGAACTTCCTACTAAATAGGATGATTACCTGCCACAAAAGCTCTTTTAGGTACTCAGATGAGTGTGCTTTCTAGGTTGACATTTGTCACCCAAATCCCATTATAAAAAGTCTGCAATGTGGCTGGAGGCAAGGAAAGAAAGTGCTTCTTCTAGCAGAGGGCATCTACTGCAGGCAGGAAAGGGGGGCAAGACTTTGGGGGCAAAGGCAACCACAGCTGAGTCCATCCTGTGCAGTCAGTGGAAATATGAGACAGACCATCTGATTTGTCTGCTACACCAGAAAAAAAGTGGCCTATCTGCCCTCGCTTTTATGCTGACTACAAACAATTCACAAAGAAAACAACCACATTTTGAAAGAGAGATATTTTGTCTCTGAAAAGTGCAAAAATCCCTTGGCTTGATAATCTTTCCTGAGGTAGTCTCACCTGTCTCTGTTACAACAGGGCAATATGTAATATGAACTCTTTCTAAAGCAGGGATCATGCGTCTGAAAAAAGTAGATATGTAAAGAGTTAAGACGGTTTAGGTATAGATGTATATGATTAGGTGTATATGGTTATTTATAAACCACTTATAATTCAAAAATGTTAATTTTTATATTCTGACAAATGCTTTTTTCTTATCTTTTAAAGTCTTTTGTGACTATATTAATTTTCATTTAATGAGGAAAGATTTTTGTGCTTCTTTGTGTATTTTTTTGTAGCCAACAGTGTCAGACCTACATCAGCCTGTCAACATTGTGAAATTGGAGTGACTAGGTCACACACATGACAATGATCTGGATGCTTTTGACCAAATATGATTTTTAAAAGTAGCAATTCAGAAAAATAATTGTACTGCCCATGTGTATGCGTGGTACTCTCCTTATTAAACTTTTATTAATAAAATTGCAACATTACAGTTTTCTAGTTTATATATCTGTAAATCAGAGAGGCTTAAGCCATTGGTGCATTTATCAGTTGCAATGACAGATATAAATCACGCTAAATGGCAGTCACTCCAAAACGATGTTGAGTATGCACAATATCTATACATCAGCACATACATCAGTACAGCAGTACCTAGATAAGAGAATACGTAAGCCATGTTCCAGTTACAGAGAGCTTTGTGAAGCGTGAACCCCTCTTGGGACAATCATCCACAATTCCAGGTGGTGTTGTAGGAGATGAGTTCTAGGACACTCCCACAGTGAATTCTGGGGAAAAGTGTGTCTCACAGTTTAATTTTCATTGCAGAGGAACAAGTTATCAAACCCAAAACCCAGCAGCACTAGCTAACTAACCTGAATTTGAAGAACCTTCACACTTAGCCCAGAGGAGTTTGTGGCTGATTGGGTTAGGGATAACAGCTATGAAATCGTTAGTCAACCAATTACTAAAAAAAAATAAATAATCAAGAAGAGTTTGGGAAATTCAGCTTCTACTGAATATCTATTTGCAGGATAAGAATTACTATTATTTTCTCCTATAACTTTCAAGGAAGCAGCATTAGTCCATAATTATCAGTGTGTTGGTGCTTCATGGCTCTTTATCTTTTCACAAACAGCCATTTTGAAGACTGGTAATACGAATCCCTTACTGTAGAATAAATAGATTTTAATCTAGTTTATATTCATTAGCTTCTTAGTCCCCATAGCTTTTTCCTCAATCCGTTTCAAACTGGGCAACTAGTTACTAAATTCACAGAAATTATTACAATATTTCATCTTAATTAAAACTTTTAGTGTTTCAACATGTATTAAACACTGACTTAGAATAGGCTCCATGTGCAACATGTTTTCTGTGTATTAAGTAGTCTTTTACTCATGAAAAACCCCATTGAAAGATATGGTACTGATCAGAAGGTCATGACAGTGGACTGCAATAGCTGCTGAATAAACTGCAGCCACTAGAACGAAAATCTTCCCTGCTGCTTCCTCATACAGTGAGAAGATAAACCAGTTCCTTCACCTCTGCCCTGATCTTAGTGTCAACATTTTAAATTAGTTGCCAGAAGTGAGTACAAAAACCAGACTGTCTTCCTAAGTTACTCCTCTGATATTACTTCGTCCCGTATATTTTGTTTTATTTTTGACCTTGATCATATAACTGCAAAGCCCCTATGTTTTGCATTGAATTCCATGAGATTTTGCGTGAGCACAAAAGCAGCAAAATGGTTTGCTTACTAAGGCTTTTGTCTTCAAACCCTTTGGAAATAGTATATCCTGTCAGGTTTTGCAGAGCACTGTATACATATTCAGTAATTACATAGGTTGTGGACTTATGTAATTATGTAAATAATATATGGACAGTAAACCTTTGCAAACCTTAACTCAAATTAACAAGCTAGAAGTAGATATTTCTAGATAATGTCTGTGCTAGAAGAATTCCTAATAAAGAAAAAAATATCTTTAAGATAAAAAAATTTCCTTTGTGTTCAGATATCTACAGTACGGACATAGGGTACTACTACAGACCCTGCCAGCTGAGACCACAACGTGTCCATTTAAAGGCTGGTTTTATACTCAAATTAAAAGCGTGGAGTTTGAGATACTCATCAGATCACAGATTGTCTTTTATTTTATGCATTTATCTGTACAGTGTTTCTGAGTTGAGCTGATGGTTAAGTGCTACAGATAATAAGTGTCTTCATTCTTATTATTTGTATTAAAAGGTTTTGACATTTCCAGAGATGGTAATTTAGGTCCATCTGACCTTGTGCTGAAACTGGATTGTTTCATTCCGTCACCAGAGCTGCTGTTCTCACAGAGGCAGAATTTGCCTGGTAATAGTTGGTTGATTTTTTAAGGCTGTTCTTGAGTCTTTCTTGTTTTTCCCCATTTCTTTAATTTCATTTCCTTCAATGGTTTGGTTGTATACCAACTGAGAAATATTTTTTCTTTCATTTAGGAAGTTTAATATCCTTAAAACCTCCTCACTTTCTCCTTCTGTTCCCGAATACAAGTACATGCTTGCTCGAGATTGCCCGCAAGCTCTGCTTAGCGGTACAGGCAGAAGGTTCCCCCTCTGCCTGCTTTGATGGCAGAGGAGACTATTCTACCTCGTGTCACTAACAGCAGCATTCAGCGCAAGTGCACTCCCAGGGGTAACCCAGGATTGTTCTGGTGACTGTGCTGCAGGCACAGGAACTCTCAGTCGTGTCTTTCGTTTCTTGCCCTGTCTGTTCTTCATTCTTGCTGTTGAAGAGCCATCGCGGAGCAGCGCCTGCGTTGGGGCGCCTGAAGTCGAGACGAAAAGTGCAGCAGTTGCATGATGTCCAAACCGAGCTCTGTCTTTCTCAGGAAACATAAATCATTTACTCAACCATTTTACAGATGTTAAGTCTGTCGTTTGCCGCAAATACCCATCCAGGAGCTGCTTGCTCGCATCACCCATTTTGTATAAAATGGTTAGTTAGACCTCACAGACAGTCACTCTGACACTTGCCTTCACAGTAAATAAGGGTAATGCTGTTCACCTGCTTTATGGCACCAGATCATTAACTATTCAGCCATGTCAGTACTTAAAGATGAAAATATAAACACTACCTATTTTTATACACATGTAGAATGTCAAATATTAAAGAAAAGGGAGACTGGCTACACATCATGCTTGATATTTTAATAATCAGAGAAGGCAAAAGTACCAGGTTGGTTACAGTTGAATGAATTACATGGGAAAACTCAGCCGTGGAACTAGAAGACTGCCAGAAAGGACAACAAAAGATATCTTTGAGATTTTATTTGGTTCTGGTTTTGTTTTCCATATTAAAATTCAAAATCAAAGAGACTTAAAAGTCTTTAAAATATTTTAGCATTAAAATTTTTGCAAACACTCTTACCTTGTGTTGTTTCAAATACTTAATCTGATACCTCTCTGTTAGGTGTTTTAAAGTGGGTTATAAGAACTTTCTAAAAGATGCACATGCACAAAAAGAAATCCCCTTTATTGGAAAGATAGGAAGACAAAACAATTTTGTTGTCCTCTTCAAAAATTCTGGTTGCCCTTTGCAATTAAGGATGGCTGCCGTCTGTTTGGCCTTTTCCCATCAGGATTCTGCTATAATGATGAACTCTGCAGCATGTACAGGAATTGTTCTCAAGCCTATGTTAACAGTCCTGATAATATATTTTTTAGGTTTCCTCTACGCTCAGAACAGTACCAAACGCAGCATTAAAGAGCGACTTATGAAGCTCTTGCCCTGCTCGGCTGCCAAAACGACATCTCCTGTTACTCAAAGCAAGTTTTATTTTTCATTTGATTTTTTTTTTTTTAGGTTTGCATGCATCAAAAGTTATACTTTTCATTAAGTGCTCGTTTGAGGCACAAGATATCTACTAAAGTAATCGTGTGCTCTTCTGAGGTTTAAAATCAAGTGATGAACGGATTTGCGGGCTGGTAACGGATTTGCCTGTGCAGAGAAGGATGGCAAGGTACCAGCGCCAGGGTCTGCCATGCAGGAGTTGCTGGGTTGGCACTTATGCTCTGCAAGCCAGCTGAGAAGTGGTTCACTGGTTAAATTTAAGTACCTGCTCTCAATGTAATTGAAAAGTGTTATCTTTTTGTGTACGTGTATGCACGTGTCTGTGTGTGCTTGCCGTCCAGTACACAGGATAGTATCAGCAGTAAGGGTCTGGGAGGAAAGGCTTGGCTCTGCCGGTTTTGACTATGTAATATCAAACTATTTAGGGAACAAGACCTGAAGTATAGAATTATAGAACAGTTTGTTGGAAGGGACCTTTAAAAGTCATCTAGTCCAACCCTTCCTGCAATGAGCAGGGACATCTTCAACCAGATCAAGTGGCTCGGAGCCCCATTCAATCTCACCTTGAATGTTTCCAGGAATGGTTGCGTCTCCCACCTCTCTGGGCAACCTGTTCCACTGTTTCACCACCCTCATTGTAAAACATTTCTTCCTTTGATCTAGTCTAAATCTACCCTCTTTTAGTTTAAAGCCACTACCCCTTGTCCCATGCCAACAGCCCCTGCTAAAAAGTTTGTCCCCATCTTTCCTGTAGGCTCCCTTTAAGCACTGAAATGCCACAATAAGGTCTCCCAGGAGATGTGGCTGAAAAAAAAATAAAAATAAAATAAAAATGGGATTGAATACAAAGTATGTGAATGTAAAGATAAAGGAAAAGCACACTGGCACTACCTTTAATGTCTTGATATGCTGTGAGGAAATAAAATCCATCAGGGGTAGCTAACAGATAAAAATAGGGGAAGGGAGGGAGAGAGAGAAATCCATACATAGAGACCTACATAAATTTATATATATATACCTAGATAAATTATAGTATTAACACTAATGTCTTCCTATATAAATTGGCTACTATAACTGATTTTAAAATATCCCTGTGGACCAAATTTAGTCTAGATTAATTTGTCTCAATTCTAGGCGCTACTCTGAACACCTAAAATTACAAGATGAGTTTCCATGCTTCCCGTATACTCTTCTGATAAAGTGTATCAGTTAAAGGTAAAAAAATGCCTCTAAGAGCCCTTCCTTGTGTCCAGTGATTATGGAACAACTTGAGGCCCCACAAGTTAACAACTCAAGTATCTGGACTTCAGTGGTATGAATCTAGGCTTCCTTTTTGCTGCCCCACTTCACTGTTTTTGGTACGCTCCTCTATAGAGAGAACTGTGGTGGTTTCTTTCCTTTCTAATTATTTGAGATCTCAAAGATGAAAAGCATTAAAGATGTGGATGTACAGTGATTTTTTTGTGGTGGCTTCAGCTGATGTGCTTTATTTGAAAATAGGGTAACATAAAAAAGTCAGTTATTGTCATGACACCTACCAGTGATTAATTATGTAGAATTTGCTTTCAGCTACAGGGCACGTAGCCTAAGACTATAAAAGGAATCATGGAATCATGGAGTCACAGAATAGTTTGGGTTGAAAGGGGCCTTTATAGATCATCTAGTGCAACTCTCCTGCCATGGGCAGGGACATCTTTCACTAGACCAGTTTGCTCAAAGCCCCATCCAGCCTGGCCTTGAACACCTCCAGGGATGGGACGTAGAACAGAAAAAGGAAAGAGTAGAAGGAATAGAAGTTTTGATCTGTTTGTTTGAAGTTGGTTAGAGAGTAACACATCCTTATTCCTTGCACACTTCTAAGTAAGATTTTTATCTGCACAGGTCTTACAGTTGGTATTAATAAGCCTGAACGTGCAAAATTTGCATTTTCTTGATGAAAGTGTTTTATAAACCGAAAGAGAAGCCAAAATAAAATTTGCATTAAATATTTCATATTTGAGAATCAAGTACTGAAAAAATCTTCATTCGGCATTTTTCTCTGTACTCCCATCAGTAATGAAATGCCGTATTAAGTCATAATATTATATTAAATGAAAACATTATATTAAGTAAGAGTATCGTTGTAGACACCCATTGTTATTATCCCATTTTGACATAATGTCCTGTTTGATTTTTGCTGCCATGAAAGAAGCCACATCATAATGCACTAGGCATGAAGCCAGCACTACTTACAATATCAACCACATAAAGTGAATTCCTTAGAAATTTTAAGGAGAATATTTTTAAAACAAGTAACTTGTTGAAAATATACATAGCCTGAATTTGCACTTCTGCTCTTAACTTCTGTTAATGTGTGCAGAAAAAGGTTTCTTGAATAAAGAAAATCTTATTTCAGTATTCCCATTCAACAAAACATGTCAAAGAATTCTTATTCTTATTTATGTGCTCTAGCCTAGTAAACGTAAACTTAATTCCGTTCTTCCTTAGCTAAATTTTTAAACGTGTGCTAGAGATAGAAGTAGACTCAGGAATTCTTTTGGAAAATAAAAGCATTTGTGTATGCAGTTATTAAATAGATATGGGAGATATAATTTGGGGGTTTTGAAGACAAATGCATGTCTACAATTTTTACAGATATTATCTTAGCCCTAACTTTGGACACGCTTCTCCAGCTGCCATTATTTGAAGAGTGTGTCTAGTTTTTGCATTGCTTTTTCCATTTTGTTCTTTAATGAACAATGAAAGGTTCAAAGCATAACTCCTGTGGCAAATACGTTAAAAACTGTCTTTATGATTTAGCTGGAATGAAATCAGTAGGAATATTCTGTTTAATATATTAATGAGTGAATATGAACTTGTTTCTGGTTTTCAGTTGACATATGTTAGCCTTTTATGGGGAAAAGAAAAGAAGTCAACTTGCTTAGGCTGAAAATAACTAATTTTTCATTAATCTAATCATTAATCTTTAGAAATAGACATATTTTCACACATTTTTAAAGTGTAGATTTCTTTTCCAGCCTGGATAACAATAATCATAAGTGTGAAGAAAAAAATTTAAAATGTGTGACTCGTGAATGTTACAGTATTTTAATCAGCATAGTTGGCACATTGGGAAGAAGTTTATGGCAAATTTATTTTTGGATTATTTATATCTACAGAATCTACAGAAATAGAGTGTGAGAAGACTGTTGTACTGAAACTTTTCATTAATGGAAAGACAACAACACCACACTGAAGTCTTCTACATTCTCACTGAATCATTAAAACCCAATAAAATTGTTTATTACTAAGGATATACCAAAAATTATGCTCAGGATTACATTGTCTGGCCTTTATCTCTATCCTCACATTTATTATGTGTATTCTTTTAGCTTCTAGAACAGCTTGTAGATTTCTCTCTAGGTAGCCAGATGTTTCACAAATGGATGCCTAGAGAGCTCATTTCCAGTTAAGTCCCTTTCTGTCTAAACAATAACCCATTTAAATCCCATATAACTTCTGGCATATAAAACACAAGTGACTTTTCAACAGTATCTATTCTCAGGTTGTCTATTTTTTCAATTTAGTTTAAGCACCTAGTGTTGACTTGCAGTTGACAAAAACACTCAGCTGCATATCTACAGCATGACATTGTTATAAGGACTTTAGCGACTGTATAAAGAATATAAAAGATAAATATCTTAAAACGTGATGGAAAGGCTTTATAAACCTTACAAATTAAACCCTGGATGTTCTTATGCAGAATTAAAATGGGACTCAAGAACATTGCCCCACTTTCCCTAAATTAGGAAGACAGCTTCTTAAATTTATTCCAATTTCAAGACTCCCTATTTGCACCTCAGCATCTTTTTTTCAGAGGAGAACTGAAATTTTCTTATAATCTTGTGAGTTCAGATACTGGCCCTTTCAACCTATTATTAAACAGCAACGTCATAACATCAATGTAAAATTGTGTCAGTTAGGTGTTTTGACAATAGCTTTTAGATTGGAAGTTTTCACAAAGGTGGTGGTGGTCTCTGAGTCATCATGAGATAACTCATAAAGAAAGATGAAAGGGAAACAACACGTTATACCTTGTCCAAAAGTGAACACACCATGGACATTCTGAGATAAGACTACGAGTGAGATTGAAATCGGATTCCTGAGATGGGTGCCAACCACAAGGTCTCTTTGACAGGCGAAAAAAGGCCCTAAGATTTTGTGAAGATTGATTCAAATAGTTTATGTATTTTGATTATATCTATTTAAAGGTTGTTCATTTCTTGTTTGGCTGGACTATATATCCTGTCGCCAGATTTCTCCCAAGCAGCTGAAAGCTATTATTACTGCATTGTAACAGAAAAAAAATAAGTGAAGATGTAAGCATAATATGGTTTTAATGGAGTGTTCTAATATTGTGCTCTTATGAAAATCGAACTGAATAAAACTTTATTTTAAGAATGCAGATCCCACACTGATGACATAAAATATATATCTTCAGAATTGTAGAAGAGACAATTACGTGTGTTTGTTTTCTCTCAAGTTACATTTCTATAGCTGGTATTAATCTTAAGCCAGGATAAGGCAGTGATTTGATTAAGCTAGTCTGGAGTAGTACATAAGCTGTGTTTAATACTGGTGGTTCTAAGAATAGATGCACACATTCATATTTTTGATCCAGATATACATGCTGCAAATTTCTTTAGCTATTTTATTTGAACTTTCCCATTTAAAACTCTACCTGGAAAAAAATGCATTGCTATATCACATAGTTTTAGGGCTGAACTCAGCTGTAAGCCTCGAGTGTGTATATCCACATTCTTATTCACCTAATTATGAGATCACTAAAATACTCATGTTCCCCACTTAGGCTGCTCACCATGAATAATCATGTTGCCCTGAGGCATTTGTTATATGGTACTCAAACTAAGGTGTACGGTTGAATATGCGGCATGAATCTCACACTTTCTGAAGCACAACTTCACGGTGAAAGGAGAACACTGAGAATCTCAGGCTGATGCAGTACATTCTAACCAAGGGAAAATTTCCAGTATTCTGGAGTCACGGAAGTTTTATAAAAATGTTTTCTTTGCTCAGAGAGTTGTAGAAATGGAAAAGTCAGTCTGAATGTGTCATGCATGCCCTTGCAGAATGTTGGCTTTCCAGTTTTTTGCTATTTGTACTGATGTGGTAATATCAAGACTGCTGGATCATCACTGCTGTTCCATGTTCTGTGCAGCCACTGAAGCAGACGGATACTCTTTCCCTTTGAATTCAAAATGAACATGCCATTTGTCTATAAAGTTGCAAAAGCTGTTATTTAAAAGAATGTCATTTAATTTTTATTTTTTTTTCTGCAAGGGCTAGATATTTCTACATCCTATATTTCTCGTTGAGCTTTACTTCTCTGTCTCTTGTATTCTGCAGACACTGTAGAAGATGAAATGGAAATGGCCACAGTACGACATAGACCTGAAGCTCTTGAGCTGCTGGAAGCACAGAGTAAATTCACAAAGAAGGAACTTCAGATCTTATATAGAGGTTTCAAGAATGTAAGCACTTCCTTCTTAAATTTACCATCCATTTGCAAGATAGGCCACTGCAGTCTCAGCAGTGTAAGAATGACTGGCAATGAATCCAAATCATGGGATTAAGTAGCTAAATACTGAGTGTTGGTCAAGTGAGGAAACAAACACTCTGCAACTATCGGGCTGTTTAGGGACCAAAAAGATGCAGAAATATTAGGAAACATCCAAAAGGGAATAATTATAACTTAGTACAGTAGGACTTTGTTCAAGGACAGCTTGAAAATTGTGTTGGAGTTGTTTGTCAAAAGATGAAATAAGGGGAGAGAACATAAGTCCTGAAGAATTTGGTCAGTGAGAAGAAAGATTTTGATTTTTGTGTTCACAATAGCTACCACAAAAAGTAATTGGCACAGATTGCATTAGAGGAATTTTTCATTGGGTGGACAGCAGTAGATGGCTTCTTCAGTCTTTCCTAGCTCCCCAAGTAAATAAACTTGTCAGAGCCTTTTACTGGGAATCATTATCTGGGATATTTTTTTTTTTTTTGCTGATATATGTGCTCTATTGGCAGGTCCAGTGTTTTCAGTTGGTGAAGATCCCCACTGAGGATCTCAATGCATGAGTGTAGTCTGCCTCCTTTTCTGGGATGTCATTGGTATTATATGCCATTAACATTGGATAGAGAATACTTGATATTAAAAAAACTTGAATAATAACAATTGCTTGAAAATCGTGAGTGTCTAGTGTTAATCTATGCACTCAGTTGTGAGTAGTGCAATGATGCAGGTTCTAAGTCTCCTGCTGAGCTGAAGGTAAAGATAAATTTAATTATATTTATCACTTTTCATTTAGTTTTTCTTTCACCCTTAAAAAGGCCTGCCTTCTTGCCCTTGATATTTACCACTCAGATGAAATTGTATAAAAAAGTATAATAATGCTAAAAGCACAATCAATCTCAACTATGGAATCAGAGAGTATATTTTCAATAGCTTGTACAAAAAGACATTTTATGGAATTCTTAGCTATCGTGTATATTTGCAAGCCATGCAAACGGTTGTTCTAGAACTACATTTTTATTGAAAGCCTACAATGCAAGTAAAATAGAGTCACTTAACGTGTCTTGTCTATATATCATCCTCAGTTCCAGAAGGTATATAATGTTGGCATGTTAGTGATTAACAGTGATAGCTCTTAAAAGCTTTTCATTTCCTCAGGGTACCAGAGAACAATCCCCTGCTAATGACAGTATTCCCTAAGTATTGCAAATAATGAACTAATGTCCCTAATTATCTAAGGCAAAAAGGTACAAAGTATAGTGGATAAAATAAGCCTTTTCTCTGTTTCTCTAAGAGTAATTATTTTCAGAGTCTTAGAGATTAAGGATCTTGATGATTCTCAAAAAAAAAATGAGGTAAGGAAAAAGAGAATAGGTCATAAGAAAGTCTTTTAATTGATTATTGTTTTACCATTTTTTGAAAAGAGGAATTCCAGCTCTTCATATGCATTTCTGTTCTAAGATGTAAGTTCTACTTACATCAAAGGAGTGTCAGTGGTAATAAATTTTATTCAGGTGTTTCATTTCCTTATCAGGACATGATAATTCAAGACATGTGTGTATAAATATCTTTGACTATTTAGAGCTAATGAGCATGAACTTCAGGTTTTTTGCATTTAGTATAATTGCAAAATTATTAAGTACTTTAAAAAATTCTGTAAAGCATGCCTATGGCTGGTAACTGTTATAAAATTAAATGAATTTAAAGCAGTAGTCCAAGCATTAGACTTCAGAAATTAAGGACTTTAAAAGTATCAGGTGAGTTGGGGTTTGGTTTGCTTCTCATGTTTATCAGTTTCTACTGCAAAATGCTCTACAGCTCTATGAGCAGCATGCCTGTGTGGATTAGTTCATCTTTCCTGTCACACGTCCAGCTTTTACCAAATACAGTTTGAGCGGCTTTGGTGGGTACTGATACAGGATGGCATTAAAGTGCATGCCATGGTCTGTGCTTAGATGATCTCCCCCTGAGAGTGCTCAATCATCCACCTCTGTCTGCCACAGGCCACCTCCCTTCTTGCTTCCCTTCTTTCTGACCCAGTTTAACACGATCCTGCTAATTTCTCCAGCCCTGTGTTGCTTCATGTGTCTTCTTCATGCACCAATATATACTGGGGGCTACCCAGCTGGAAAGCAGCTTTGCAGAAAACACCTGGGGATCCCAGGGGACACCAAGTTGAATATAAGCCAGCAATGTGTCCTGTGACAGAGGTGGCGAATTGTATCCTGGGCTGTGTTAGGCAAAGTATTGCCAGTAAGCAGGTTGAGGGAGGTGATTCTTCCCCTCTACTCACCACTGGGGAGGCCACACCTGGAGTGTCCAGTTCTGGGCTCCCCAGTACAGGGGAGACATGGGCTTACTAGAGGGTAAGACCCAATGAAGGGTTGCAAAGAGGACCAAAGGGACTGGAACATCTCTCCTATGAGGAAATGCTGAAAGACCTGGAACCAGTCAGCCTGGAGAAGAGAAGGCTACAGGGAGACCTTATTGCGGCATTTCGGTACTTAATGGGAGCCTACAGGAAAGGTGGGGACAAATTTTTTAGCAGGGCCTGTTGCGGTAGGACAAGGAGTAATGGTTTTGAACTAAGAGAGGGTAGATTTAGACTAGATCAAAGGAAGAATTTTTCTGAGCTGAGGGTGGTGAAACAGATTGCCCAGAGAGGTGGGACATGCCCTGTCACTGGCAACACTCAAGGTCAGGTTGGACGTGACTCTGAGCAACCTGATATAGTTGAAGATGTCCCTGCTTGTTGCAGGGGGATTTGGACTAAGTGACCTTTAGAGGTTGTTTCCAACTCAAACTATTCTATGATTCCATGATGCTATGAAAACTTGTGCAGATCCTATCTCTGTTCTTTATGCTTTACACCTGATATTTTCCTGTCTTATTGTATCTTCAATAATTTAACTGCATAAAGTAATATGTGTTAAGGCATGAATTTATGTTGTAGTAGCTCTGCTGACATTATGCTCCTGTTAGAGTAAATTTACAACGTCCCGCAGCACAGTAGCATCAGCCTTGCACTATGCACTGGCAGGAGCTCAAAAGGGCTGTAGTGCAGACTGTTGTCCTAAAGACAAGGTAGCTAATATCAGCTGGCATAGTCACTACGTGTGCTCTGGTTAATTAATTGGAATTATGCCCTATATGTAGAATTTTGCTGTATTTCTGTCATCAATGAACTATAGAATAATTGTTGCTATGTGATCACTTGATATTTTGGAATCAACATGCAGTAGTTAATCTTATTTAACCGTGTCAGTTAAACTAGTTATTGCTTGCTAGTCTCAGAGTGAATGTTGGTTTCAGGCAGCAATTTCCCATCTATAAATCCACAGATGTCCTAACACTTTACAGAAGGAACAAACAGAAAATCTGTCCTTACATAGAGCCTAGAAAAATGGGAGATTTTCAATACTTAAACTCTAATACTACCAGAAGATAAAGTTTCTTTAGTAGTACAAATATTAATAAATATTTTGAACAAAAAATTTTAAGCTTTAGAAAGGACAAGACTCCATACCTACTATGGTAATAGTAGATATAAGTTCAAACCTGACATTTCTTTCTGAAGAACTTCGTTATTTCTATATTATAGTAATGCTTTAAGTGATCAATAAGCAAAGCAGAATTTTTTTCTATATATTTTCAACAACCTTTCTAGTATGCACATTTTTCCCTCTGTCTCTATGCAAGCATGGCAGGAAGAAATAGGTTCCAGACATGATAAAGAAAAAACAATTGATGAAGCAGAAAAAAGCAGTACTCAGTCCCTTTACTTCAGTATCCTGTTCTCAAGTATGGTCAGATAAGGGAAAAAATATAAGAATAAGGGGAATTTAGAGTGATAATTCCCCTAACAGACTGTTCTATCACCTTGCGCTCTGCTACTGAAATACTTCCTGTGCTGAAAGTTAGAACTGCATCTTTGTATTTTACATACTTTAACAAAAGTTTCTTCTGTAAACTGTGATAATTACTTTTTGAACCTAATGGGGTATTTTGATGTCTACAGCCTACTGTGGGAAATTAGCTCCATACCTAATTATGTCTTCTGTGAAAAATAGTTCATATCTGTCTCAAACTTGCTGCATTTTATTTTAATAAGATACCTGTAGTATTTCTGCTATAAGAAAATGAGTAACCATTACTTCCCCAAGACATTCACGGTGTTTACACATTTCCTACTTAGCCCCTTCTTTTCCTAACAGAAAAGGTTTTGCCAATATAATCTCACTCCAGTTGGCTCATTTCCCTGAATCCTGTCTAGTTCTAGGATGTCTGTTCTGAGATAGGGGTGACCAGAACTTCTCACAGTTTACATCCACTTATTTATTATTTATGACTTCAAATTACTTACATATAGTTCTGACTGACTTCAGATGAGAAAGCGGTAAGTACTCCTGTATTGCTGTAGTGTTGGTGATTACAAAGTTGGATTTATCTTGTGGTTTCTACTTACACAAAAATAAAAAGGTAAACCTTTAAAGATACTTTCATCAATTGGATTTTCCAGTGTAGGAAAGTTACACACCAAATCCAGGGAAAAGTAATTCAAGCAGAATGAGCATAGCGTCTCAGATAGCATTTCTGTGT
Organism: Limnodromus scolopaceus; assembly: GCA_028565335.1. Taxonomy (NCBI): domain Eukaryota; kingdom Metazoa; phylum Chordata; class Aves; order Charadriiformes; family Scolopacidae; genus Limnodromus; species Limnodromus scolopaceus. Next base: position 58,570,502 of record JAOXNO010000033.1, on the reverse strand, counting down.
GTATGTACCCACCTGAAAGCTTCGAGAGAGTCTCACATCACACTGTAGCATTAGCTGATACTCCAGGGACCGAGAGGTAGAGGATAACTACAGGAAAGGGCCAAAGAGTATTGAAATGCCTATCTTGGCAATGGCTGTTTGGGTAGTAGTCAAGGTCAACATTTAAAATACAAGAGGACATACAGTAAAGCAAAAATAAGGAAGTGGGATAAGCACCTTCAGGTGACCTAACAGCTCTTGCAAGGAAAAGCACCAAGGGAGAACTTATAGCCTATATTCAGTAATTTAGCCATTTTAAAGCTTCTATGCTATCCTTGAAAAATGAGCTTAACGGATGTCCTAAGCCCTCCCTAGACTCAAAAGGTTTGTCAGTGTTCCTGCACTCTTGTTGATGAATTGTTGCTCAGCTGCCATCACAGTGGGACCTCTCCATTTCGTATTTGGCTTCCTGTCATCCCATTTCTTGTAAATTGAAATTGTGATTGCTGCAGTCATTAACCTTTCAAACCAATGGCTCTGTGGCAGGCCTGGTACAAGTGGTACTTCACAATAAATTGCACAGACTATCAAGCATGCACTCAACATGTGGTCTTTCTTTCTCTTTTGTCCATTGATAGGTCTCTCACAGTTTTAAAAATGTCCCTGAGCTATGGCACATTTCCATTTTAAAAATACTTAGATAATGATTTTGCTGCACAAAAGATGCTCCTGTGCTAAACCTAAATGTTAATGATCTTTTAATTTTGGTTGATTATTCTTATCAAAAATTCTGTCGAACTCTGTGTTGGGAAACTACTAGACTTTCCCAGAAAAGTGAAAGGATTTTTGATGAACATTGATCTTACCCAGCTGTGTATCAGAGAAAGTGTAAATTGAAGTCATGTACGCATAAAAATGTCCCTGGATACATACTGTAGCTTTAAATAGGCAGCTCCATAATTGTGACTTATTGAGAAAACAACATTTCTAAGATACCATCCTTCCCTATTGCTGTTAACAAATGAGACCAAAAAATGACAATAAGATAATAGCTCTGATAATGTCGCATCTCAAAGATACGTTCCCCCCATCATGCTACCTATCCATGTAAGAATATGTTTGTGCATCTCAAAATATGCTAATTTATTCAAAAATTTTTCCATTTCAATTATGGTTTGATGGAAGCATTGTGTTACTGTATGTTGCATTTGTGAGTCTCACAGAAAGTTTAATGAAAGCTCATCTTATAGGTTATAGAGTTCATTTATTGATTGTCTAGAGAATTCGAGTTTTGCATGATAAAGTACAACTATTCTTATTGTCCTTTTCTGAAAAATTGCTTCCCTTTTGTTTGTTCTTCTCTTACTGTCTTACAGAAAGTGAGGAGAAAGTGCTTGTTTTATTTAATTAAATATATGCCCAATCTAATGAGTAGGAAATAAACCCACATGACTTGAGCCTTATGTTTTTATCTGCCTAAGGTATATCTACATACCCAACTGCAGGAATATTCATAAGACATTTTAGAATTTTTGATTGACTAGGTGACCTCCAGAGTTCTCTTCCAGTGAACAGTTCCATCACTTTGTGAACTGCCCACATTCAGATTAAACAAGTAATTTAATAAACAAGATTAGCTAATGGTTTGAGATGAATTACTGTTTCTGTATTGTGTACAGAATCCCAATCCCCTCAAAACCTCAATGCACTTACAGGATGAATTTTTGCATTCTTAGCTTTAAAAAGTCTCCAGAAATAAATAAAGTCTGCATAAATACTCACTGTGGAAATTCAGAGTGTTGTTACGTTATGTTGTTGATATGGCTTTGCATCTAGGTAATGTTGGCACTCTGACATTAAAAAAGAATTCCGGATGACTGAGGCACAGGATCTTATGTCATCATTAGCATTAGCTGACAAGGAAGTCAAATGCAAAGTTTTGATGCTGATCCTCAGAAACCATTCTAAACCTCATATGATAAGTGCTTCTATTACGTACTTAAAGCTTTCTAAAATTATCTGTGCTAGGCCCAGTGGAATGGTGTATAAAACTTCAGTTTATCACCAGCTCTCATTGCAGTCAGTAAATTCAGAGACAGAGCCTATGAGCTGCAATTAGGAAAGCCTTCAGGATGACAAGGAAGCCACTTATTGTAATGAATAAATACAGTTTTAAGATTAATACGGGCCAGAAGAGATAAAAAACCAAAAGTGAGCATGACAGACAATGGCACTAGTGCAAGAGTATTTTGCCCCTCACATTGGTCCTCCAGAGCTTGTTCTTGCAGATGAGGTGGCTCAGAACTTAAATATGATTTTCATCCTCTCCCATGGAATCCTAGGACAGCAAGAAAGGTTTCATTTCACCAGCAGTCAGTGCAGTTGCTCTTCCCTCAAGATATGGTTACTGTCGTAGAAGTCCTTGGTTACACAGCATGTAATCTCAGCAAGAGCAGGATATTTCCAGATGCAGACTTTCTTTCTGACCGAGTGGAAAAGAAGAGAACCTGGAAGAAAAATATCCCACCTAGCTCTCCTGGATAACATGAAACAACACTAAAACCATTTGAGTCCCTCTGTGACTCTGAATATCACGCAAAGGATGGATTGCTCTACCAGGTAACAATGCATGAAACATGCCCATTGTGCTGAAAGTTTTTAGAGAGGCTCTGACCCCTCTGCACAAACAGTGTTGTGGGCATGAAGAGGTTGTATATATAATAGAGCACCAGCAACTCTTCTTTTCAAATAGATGCAGTGAACAAGTTACACCTCATGCATATAAACCTGTTAAATTTGTAATGTAGAAATGCCAATAAAATAGAAAAAAAAAAATAAAGGAAGTTCTGAACCTTACTAGAAAATGAGATAACAATAATTCAAACTGAAAATTAACATCCCCCCATGTTAGGAAACTCCTGTGACTTGCTTAGCCTTAATAACCTAAACAGGAGACGACTGCATAATGAAACTCCAAGCGAGTAAACCTAGAAGCTGGATATCCATGTCTGCTGTCAAGAGACAGATTTCTGAACTCATCTTTTTCTACCTAGAGAGTTTCTGAAGACATGTGTAATGCATATAACTCAAACCTCCTTTTTTTTTTTTTTTTAAATAGAGATATTATTTACTAGTTGTGCTTCAAATCAATTTTTTTCTCAATTTTAGATGACCGAAGAAATGCTTAAAAAAAAAAAAAAAAAACACAACAAACTTGCCAAGGCAGAATTTTGATATTATATTTCAAAAGCACTGGCATTCATTTACTAGGGGCCTAGAGGGAACTTTTCTGTATTTCAAACAGGGCTATGTGAAAATCTTTTAACAAACTGAGCAATAAATAATGCTCACATTCATTATATATTTCCTTCAAGAGTTAGTCAAGAAACTTGAAGCTTTTCAAATATAAGGGTAAAAATAATTTGGAGGTATAGTTTGACAGACCTCGTGTATTGTTGTCAGTCGTCACAAATTTACAGACCTTAACATGTTCGTTTCAATTAGTCTCACAGTTGCTGGCAGAGATTGAAATCTTTTTTTTTGAAAGTTAATAATGAACTCAGTCCCTACACTTCTATTCACCTCCTGACTTACTGCTGTTCATAGAGATACTTCACATCGTGTTCACTAGGGAAAACCTGTCATCTAACATACCAAGGACTGTCTTCATAATAGTGATTGCTTGCTTCTGAATGATCTCTGAAGAATGTAGACACCGAGCCGCTAATTAAGCGGCATATAAAAAGAGCATGATTTTAAGCACCCAGTATCAATAATAGTGCAGAGCTCCAGGTACCTATAAAGTTCTTCTTTGTTATAAAAAAGTCAGTATTAGCTTGTGATGGAACTGTACTGCTCTGTGTGCTTGTCTGTCCCTCCTAAGGGAGACCTTATAACGGCCTTTCAATATCTGAAGGGAGCCTACAGGAGAGCCAGAGAGGGACTCTTTGTCAGGAAGT
>JAOXNO010000033.1:58555646-58566464 GCA_028565335.1 Limnodromus scolopaceus | reverse complement strand
TGTTCAAGGCCAGGCTGGATGGGGCTTTGAGCAACCTGGTCTGGTGGGAGGTGTCCCTGCCCACGGCAGGGGGGTTGAAACTCAGTGATCTCTAAGGTCCCTTCCAACTCAAACCATTCTATGATTCTATTTGATGTTGGCAGTACCCTGTCCTGTGTTGTGGTGTGCTCCCAGAGTGCCGTCGCTCATGTCGGGCTGGCACTTGGTGCACCATAAACACCTTCTGCTCTGCCAGCCAGCTGCTCAGTGCGACTCATCTGCTGGTAGAGCGGTTTTCTGCCACAGAGGTTTTCATGTGTGTCAGTGTGCGATGTCTGAGGAATATGAATGTTTATGTACTGGAATACAAGCAGCAAAATACCTTCTTTGGCTCCAGCTTACTGCAGCTACTTTTTGCCGCAATTGGACTAAGCGTTGAAGGTACTTGAGTTATGTGAAATTGTTGAATTTTTGTTTCTGGGTAATCACTAATACTAGAGAAGTAAAATTTGGTGCAATGCACGAGTGATGAGGTTGTAATTTAAAAATGTAGGGAGTAGACACCTCTTATTCTCCTTTCTCCCACCTGTCCCCTTTTCTTCACAAAGTGAGATGAACACTAATTGTAACTGCTATAAACAATGGACATCATAACACGCAGCTTAACATTAGATGCTTTAGTGAGCCAATTCAGCATTTGAGAAAACAGTGTTCAAAAAATCCTTCCACTTGGATTTCTTGCTACTGGTTTTCTTAAAGAGTTTTTATCTAAAACATAATTCTGTATTAAATCCTGTACTAAGTTATCTCCTGTTACACTGCAATTCATAGTTACACATATTTTCAGGTGGGTGTCCCAAGCCTGCAAAATGAGACCAGAGGGAATAAATATGTTTTCTGGTAATAACTCTGGATGGTATAGTTTGACCATTTGGGTCCCAATTCCTTCAAATCTTCACAGACAAAATCTTGTTTGTGCTAGACTCAGGGATCTGTTGTGTATCCCAAAAATTTCCAAGTAATTTTGGATCTTTATAATTTTTTCTTGTTTAAATCCCTGATCAGTTTAAACAAAATCAGCAATATGTAGGTTTTGCCAGAAAGCAGCAAAACCATCAAAAATCCTTTCTTTATTTCAACAGAATTAATTTCTGATTTAAAATTTCTTTAGATCTACATCTGTGCTAAAAATAAGCTGATAAATCTTCAAATAAAAAAGAAAATCACAGGTGCCAGAGCATGAAGGTCAAGCCTTTCAGTGGCATGGAAGTTTATTACAAGTCTTGGGCCGACCTGCATTTATTTTTGAGTGAAAGTCTAAAATCCAGTATCTAAAAGAGCCAATATTCTTTAGGTCAGCCAGACATTTCTGCAGTTGCTCTTCACTCCGATTATGTGAATGATTCTCAAGTTAACTTTCAAGTAAGGGAATTTATTCAACCCAATCAACTCCATTGTGAAATATACTTAACAGACCTTAGATATGGTGAGTATAACAGAAGAAAGAGGAGCCAATAACTCAAAGGACAGCATGATTCAGTAAACTCAGCATGAAACTAGAGGTCTAAAGACTCTAGCCTTTTAGCTCTCTGGCTGCCTTATTAACTGTCACACACCTTTAAGAACCTTAACTTTCACACTAAAAAGCCTTCTGGGTTGCACGAGAGCATTATACCAGTGCTTCACTGCCTGCACGGGCTCCACATTGACAACTGCCTAATTTAATGTCTCTGGTCTGACAGCCAAAACCTTTTAGAGTGTCCCTGGCTATCCGAGAGATTGTTTCTCAGCCTTTGATCAAAGCGTCCTCAGGCATGCCCTGGGAAAAAAAGTGGGGAACACCCTGAGGGGGGCTGGTGGCTGTGGGAAACTGAACTTTCCCAGGAGCTGGAGATAGCAAAGTTCATCCTTACGGGAGAGAAAAATGAACGCTGAGTTCCTCGGCATTAAGAGTGAGATGTGTGTTCTGTTGGCAGTGTATGTGAGCAAGATCGTTTACCCCTCCATGACTAAGCTCCATATCTGTCAAGTGGAAATTACACTGTCAAGTGGAAATGTCTGAAAACACACTGATGTAAGATGCACTCTACGTGGTATTTCTAACAATGATTTACTTGCTCCAGTTATGCATCTCTGATGCTGCGACCAGTTTCACCGTGACCTTACAAAAAGAAATGTCAAGAATAATTTTGATAGGTAAACTCCCAGTAGATGGATATAGAAATATTTGTCTCTGGCATGCTACCTACCAGCAATTATAGGTATCAGGGCAAGAGATACATGATTGTGTTTGTGATTAAAAATGTCAGCAATAAGAGCTGGAAACTAAGCACAAGAAACTTATTGTACAGGTTACTGAGCTTTGGATCAATAGGAAGGAAATCCAGGTTCAATAACTAGCAGCCATATTGTCCCACTGGATAATTGTTTCACCTCTTTCCTAAGTCTTTAGGACCAAAGCTCTTTCTCAGTGTTTCTCTATGTCACCCAGTACAGTGGGTGATTTATTACTATTAACAAAGTTTTAAAACAGGCGATGTTTACCATCCTCCTCCAGAGCAAGACGAGAACGAAGTGACAAAACAAAAGGCAACAGAAAACTTTAATATGAAAGCAGATGCAAAATTAGATTCAACTTGACACCAGAGAGTAATAGAAAATTTTTTTATTAGTTTTTAATTACCCCTGTAGATTCACCAATTCTGGATACTTGTAACATTTAGCTCCTGAATTTATAACATTATTCTTCCAGGCTAAAAATCCTCTTTCTCTTAAAGTCAGTTGCAAAACTACTTTGTTTTAATGAAACGTGCCCAAATGTCATGAAGATTTTTTGACCTTCTTCATGTGTTTTGCACTATAAGATATCTTCTCAAGGATTCTAGAGCTGTAGATAGAAACGCGGCAATTACAATTTTGTTTAGCTGGTGTCACCGTGACATTAGCTGTCTATGACGAAAAGAACTGCACGTTCCTTCAGTCTGTCCGACAACTGTAATTTAGTGACAATTGGCTCTAAAATCTTCCAGTCCAATCCCAGAGCAAGATATTCCCATGAGGCAATACCAATATGTAGTTTAATTTTTTTTTTTTTTCCCAGTATATAAGCAAGTACCTGTCCCTGTTACCCTGTGATGGAAAATCTGATCCTTTTTCTGGCTTCTTCAGAAAATATTTTTGTTTCCCTAGGAGGAAAGAATTTGCAAGCTATGAAAGAGTATGTATCCCAATCAAAGTACTCCCTCCAGTCAACTGGGAGCATGCTGGGCCTCTTCAGAGCTCAGCTGTCACCAGAGGACCTGAAACTGAAGGTTTCAGGTTTTGCTCTGCAAATGAGTTGCCTTTCTCCATTTCGTCATTGCCTTCTGCATTCAGAGTTCCTGGGAGCAGCTTTTGGGAAATCTCTGGGCACTCTAGGAAGTTTTCTGCTCCTTTTCCCAGTGAAGACCTAATTACGATCCTAAGATTGAAACCCACCCCTTTTCCATTAATGTTACTGTCTCAACACTGAACAGTCCATGAACAGTCTAGAAGCTTATGCACAGGGATCAATTATTTATTCTGTTTTTTATCTCCAAGCAGTATGATTTTCCAGATTTGAGTCTCACATCATCCCTCAGGCTTGATCAAATAACCACACTGTATCTGATTTTCAAAAAATCCACTGCACTTTCAATAGTGTTAAAAATAAATAAATCAAGTTACAGAACATCTGCCTCACTGAACAAGAGACGTAGTACCATCCCCTGTAATGGACCACAAGTTATAACAGCCTTATTTCCTTATTCCGTTCTCTGAAGCTGCCGTTATGGAACAAAGACAAATTTCATGTGTCATAAACTTAGTAGGTTTTGCAAGAATTTTTTATGCCCAGCTATTTCATCCTCAATGAATCTCCATAAAGAATAATACCACTATGAAAAATGGTGGTCTTTCTCAGGCATACCCTGCATGACAGATAACTCTTTTTTAAGATGTATCTGATTCTCTAGTTATCTTTTTCCCTTCTTGTTACCTGTTTTAACTGGGAGATGACTTCTGCTTCTTTTTTGTTTCTCTATGCTGTTCATGTTTTCACAAAAATATGCCAGCCAACATCGATCAACATTTATTTAGGTTTATCTCAGTATTCAGTTCCAATGATTTGACTTATGCTACAAATTTTAGACATGCTGCCAAAAGCAATGTATCAAGTAATCACATATGAGACAGGCAACACTTCAGAACAGTCTGAAGGAGATTTATGTAGTTTATTTAGACTTTTTGCTGTGCTAAAAAAAAGTTATCAGTTCATATTCCTGACTAAACTTCAAATTCAATTCTGATGCTTTTCTTATGTCTTTTAGTGAGTTATAGCAAGAGTATCTTATTTTTAAGTAGCAATGGTACATCTTCCACTGGCTTATGGAACTGTTCACTCCTTCTTCTCAAAGACATTTAGATTTATGGCCCAAAACATTGCAACGAAGCCCACTGTGTCTCTTCCACAATCACCATAAACAGCAGAGCTCTAGCGGTCAAGTATCTTCTCCATGTCATGGACCCATGATCTGGGGAGCCCTTTGGGCAAAAGAATAGAGGATATGTTGGCGTGGTGTGCTGGCAGGATGGACGAGTGCAGCTGTGACAGTGAGGTTTTGGTACATGAAGAGGGGAGATGTGGCAGACATTGAATGCCAGAGAGCCTCCAGGATGAGGGACGTTGCCCTCACTGTGTGAACATGGAAGAAGCTCTTCTTCCCAGGGACGGCATCTCTCTCTCACAGCAGCTTCGTACACTTCATTGACTTAATTGCTTCTGATTTTCACCACTGTATTTAGAGAATCAGGCCCTATTTGTGCTAATGTCAGGCTCAGTTTTATAAATATTTATGCAGGTAAGCACTTTTGTTCTTACGTTTGCAGTGCTGGGGCCCTCCTCCTGAGAGAAAGCAGTGTTAGTAGCGGAGAAAGCAGAAACCTTTGTTAAAGGAAGAATGTATTACTATATAAAACATAAATAATGACTATAGTGTTTGATTTCGAGTTTCTAACCTGCTCCCTGTTGACATTTATGCTCTTCACCATTTCTGTGAGCTGACAGCATTCTATAGGAGCTGAAATTCCTTGGTGCTTTTCATCCTAGTTACCACTAACCAAATATTGATCTGTCTGCTGTTACCATTGCATGTCTTTGAAGGAAACAAAGAACCACCACTCTGAAAAGTACCAAAATAACATGAGTCTGGATATGCTTTCAGGCTGAGCTTCTTTCATGCAGACATGTGTGCCAGCAATGCAAAACTCACAGTGTTCTTACTTCATGATTAAAATGAAAATTCGAGTTGGTATCAGTACTTAGTATCAACATCCAGTTGACTGAAAAACACATTAAAAAAAATCAGATCAGCATTTTAGACAGAACATAGTTCTTTCTTTTCACCCCTGACAAACCAAGGTTGCTTCATAAATACCTTATGCTAAAGTCAGGCTTTTTCATTTTCAGATATGGCTATAAAGTATTAGTAATCATGATGGTGCCAGTCTTCTAACCTTTAGCAGAAGGTTGTTAGTACAGTTACCTCCTCTGTGAATCATCCACTCTTTAAGGGCACAAAGAGCTTCTAGGGAAAACCAAAGCACCCACTGAGCTTCTAAATTCTAACTACCTTGGGTAAAAAAACCAAAATAAAGGAGTCTGTGGTTTTAATGTGGGGCTGTTAGGGATGGGTGACGTCTTTCATTCTGCTCAAGTGAATCACTTGAGTGTGTCTAAGGGAGTACACTGGAGCACCCAGCATTTGCCAGCAAGGAGCTATTCCTCCTCCTCTCACCTGAGATTTCAGCCCATTTGAAGGGACTTGATCAAATGTGTCCTGCACATGAGAAGGTGTGAAAGGCAAGCCACAGAAGCAGTGCTCGCCTAAATACAGCTTCTCCCAAGAGGCTGAGTACCTTCTCTTTGCCAGAGTGTTTACAGCAAACTGCACCGATCAGTATTTGAAGCATGGGTTCTGCTACATTTAATTTAATTATGACTCCTGCCTATTTGCGAAGGCAGAATTATAAAATGCCCTCTTATAGTGACAAGCAAGGGCAGAAACGGTAAGCACCTTTCAGATGCCAGGGACTCATCCGTAAAGTGTTGAGCTTTGGGGCGAGCTTCTGAGTTCAAATCTTTCGTCCTGTTGTTTACTGTTGTTTTACTGCCAGTGCTAATAATAGGAAACTAAAAATTAGACTAGTTAGTGGGCATTGCTAAACAAAGAGTGGCGCTCATTAAAAGCCTTGCTGGCACCTCGCCCGCCGCACCGTGGAAGCAGCCAAAGTGTTGATTGTTATTTACTGTGTGAAGCCACACACGCTGGATGTGAGCCAGTTCCTTTATTTCTGCTTGTTTTCCTCTGAAACTGCTGCCATAAGTAGGGGATGAGAAGGGGCTTTTTGTTCGTCAGAGCGTCTTTCAATGGGAGGCTCAAAATCTTGTACATCTTTGCTGTGCCATTGGGAAGAATTATCACAACTCTTCCACAGGTAGCTCAGTAGAAGCAAGAAGTTTTGTGTTTTACCTGATCAGACAAGGCTTGAAAGGAGTTCTTACATGTATTTCGGGTGTCAATGGAGACTGATGTTATCAAATCTACTGACTTCCACAACAGTCCTAGAAGTGTAGACTGCTGCCACTGAGCTATAAAAAAAGTCTATACCTTCTGTGACAGAAATGATAATGCAGCAACCCGAGGTGTTGCCCCTGTGAACCTGTAGCTGAAGTAATTCTGCTGTACTTTAGACCAGGGAGGAAAGATCAAAAAGAAGGATGTCCCTTTAGACCCAGTAATCAGGGCACTCCTTTTAGGGATGCCTCCTGTGTTCTAGGTCCTCTGTTAAAAACTGCTTATGCTTTACACCTGTAGCCATAAATTGGCAAATTCATAGGAAGGCTTCAGAGTAAGGAGTAGGACAAAAGACTATCTGAGATAAACAGCCCTAACCATTTCAGAAGAAACACCTTCCTTTTGTATTACTCCTTATTTCTTTCATCCCATACATCTTCTACAAACAATAGAGAAAACATTTCTTCATCTCCATTGCTAGCTCCCAAGGCTCACAAGTATATTCAAATATACAAGACTAGATTGTGTTATTTTATATTCTGATATATAAGGCTTAATTCTGCAATAACTGAAAACAATACTAGCTGGTTTTAGCCCTCTTGAAAACAGCAAATAAGTCTGATCCCACATATAACTTTGGTCAATGTATTTCATCATTTATCACTGTTTGGGTACAGCATCTTTCTACACGATTGCACAGAAGTTACTTTTAAAAATGTAAAGCAAGAACTATTTCACTAAAGAGAAGGTGCTGTGAAAGCTTTTTCTTATAGCTCAGTCCTGAGAAAACTAAGATGAGAAACCTAATCGGAAAAAAACTGCAAGAACTAATTAACTTTCAATAGACAGGAATTTAAATTAGTAACTGTCCCTTTCCTGATAACACAAAAAGTAGAAGTGATAATTGAAATCAAAACCACCAGTGGTTTTCAATGTAATTGAACTGAACACAGGTTATTCATAAGAGAAAATGAGAGAAAATCCATCAAGCTAGAGATAAACATGCTCATTCATATATATGTAATGTATATTGTTGTACATAGTGGGTATAATATCCCACAGATGAGACGAATATTAATGCAGGACTTAGAATTAGATTTTTCATAAGAGTAATTTCAAGCAGTGTAATAAATAAAAATTAAAAAAGCCGCACACTGTCTTGTATTTTGGACTTTCAAAATTTCTACTTTCTGAGTACCTTCATGTGTCTTACACATATTAATGTACTGGGACTCTCAGCTCTTCTACAATATAGGAAGGGCTTCACTAATGTACTAATTAATCTTCATTTTACTCCAGGAAGCTGTTTTAGAACAGGAATGATGTTAGATTCTTTCAGCTATAACTGTCTTTTAAGTACACTTTGTCCTATACTTTGTATGTGTTGTACTTTAAATAGACATAGCATAATTATGGAGCATGAATTATGCTCAAACAGGTAAAAATTTCCTGATTGAGTTCATCTCTGGTATACCCAGATCTACATTAGCTTGGAAATTCTTTGTTTATCACTACTGTATTAATAATTCATTGATTTAAATAAATGCAGAAAATAATTTGAAAACGTTAGGAAAGTTAGCAAAAGATTTTAATTATTTAAGGGAATATGAAAATTGATTTGAGTAAAAAATTCATGTTTCTGAGTTGTCTGAGGAATTATCTTCTCACTCTGAGAAAATTAACTGGTGTTCTATTATTGGGCAAGGAGTATGAAGAAGGCGGCAGCTGTATTTGTTGGCTAGAGCAGGTGCTAACCCAGCCACTAAACCTTCATAAAAGGATGTAAAACTGGAGGGGGCTCCCCTGTCTAGCAGAAGGAAAGAAACGGCACGTTCTTATTTTTTACTGAGTGTGTTTTATGTGTTTAATCTGAGATGTTATGATGTAAGTCCCCGTAAGTCTCACTTCTATGGTTTCGTCTGCACAGATCACACCCAGAACAAACACTTTTCCTTTGAGCCTGTTTGGTTGCCATGACTGATGACCAAGCCTCCAATGCACACGTGTTCAAAACTTCCTTTTACCCATCTCTTCCACTGCAGCCTGCCTCTGCTCATTCAGATTGGATATTAGGAAAAATTTTTACACTGAAAGGGTTAATAAGCCTTGGAATGGGCTCCCCAGGGAAGTGGTTGAGGCACCATCCCTGGAGGTATTTAAAAGATGGTAGATATAGTGCTTAGAGACATGGCTTAGTGATGGCTTTATCAGAGTTAGGTTGAGGGTTCCACTAGAGGATCTCAAAAGGTCCCTTCCAGCCTAGACCATTCTATGATTCTATGATCTTCCCATCTCTGCACATTTCTTGGTAATTTAACAGCAGCTCCTTCAACAGCTTTTCAGAAGAAAGGCAGGCAAGGTCTGTACTTGTTCCATTGTATCACAGGCCTGGCCAGACCCCAAAATGATAGGTCTAAAGATAGAATGAAACCAATTGGCATCCTTTGTGAGTAGTTTGAGACACTTCCCTGCCAATCATCCTCCCAGTCCTTTGATAAACTGGCTTTTATAGTAGGCAAACAGCAAAGCTCAAGAGGAACACAGAGGTGAGGGAATAATATAATTGCCTGATCAAAAGAGCCAAAGCAGATATCTCTTCTGTAGTCATTGCAATTATCTCATACATGCACTGATTTCCTAAAAACTTCCTCAAAGCTCCCATTTGATGTGTTGAGGTGCTGAATGATAAATCTATACAAAGGAAATTAAATGTTTCTGTCATTCATCCAGTTTCAAAAAGAGGTGTTAAAAAGCAGAAGCCCAAATACTGACAATACAGTGGGCCAGAAGACGCAAGTTCAAAGAAGCTGTTCAGAGAAATGACTGTCTATAATAGATTACAAAGACATGAGTTTTTTCCTTTTAATCCACAGGAGAAATAACTCCTGGAAATTTTACCAACACCTAACAGACAATACTTTGCTTATAGTTCAATCTCTCTGAATTAATCGCTCTCTTGGCGGGGGGATCTAACTATGGCAGGGAAACAGCTGCTCTCCTCTCCCCATATCTTCTTCTGTTATTGCTTCTTCCAGAAGCATTTAGAGCAAAGGAAAAGAAAAAAGAAAAGGATCATAAATATATTTGTCTGGGGTTTTTTTAGTCTGTATTAATGAGAAAACAGAAAGATCTTTTGAACTATCTAACTATTCCCAGGTTAGTTTTCCCAGTCTTAATTTCTAGTGCTTTGTTCAGCCACATTTCAAATATTTCAAGAGAGGGGGTTTCTCTGAATTACTTTTTTGAGGCTGCTTCACAGGCTAGTACACCACATCTCTTTTAAGCGTATCTTTTAAGATATTTTTCAGACTGCATTTGCTTTTCCTTTAATGACATCAAAACCTTCTTTCCCCCAGAAACCTCATTTTGTTTGTACTGTCTACTTTGAAGTCCCACTAAAATAATTCCACTTTCATTAGCTGCTGCAGGTTTTTTTCACTGCTCTTGGTGTTTCTCCTAGATTGGCCAATAATGTGATCTGAGTTCTAGGCATGCCACCCAGCCTCTTTTAATGAAGATCACTTCTTATATGTGTTTTGTTTTTTTAGAGAAAATATCAGTATAAAATATAAATCTTGTATTCTAAGACTTATTTCAGGACATATAGTTAAACACAGTAGCAATCAATTCAAAATAAATAGGCAATGAAACTTACTTGATGATGAATACATCAAGGACAAGATAGATTTGTGTTTACTACAGAGAAATGAGTTACAAAATTACAAATGTGTTTGTTTAGATTACAATAAATTACAAACTTACTTATTCTCAACATGCAGTTTTAAGGTCAGTCAAAACTTAAGCTTAGCCCTGTTGGTATTTGGTAAAGATATATTTAATACTAAAGATATTCCCAAGTAAAATCAATATAGTACTGAATTAAGGTACTATGTATTAAATTATATAAATTTATCAAATAAAGTGAATGAAATAATTACATTTATTAGAGGAAAACCGAAGGCCGGATTCAACAGCCTGAGAGAGAAGAAGCTGTTGCCATGGCCCCAGATTCAACCAACAGTGAGGCTAAAGATGTATTCTCAGTAGGCACATGCGCATAGAATACATGTACACATCATATATATACCTGTACATAGGCCAGCCACACAGGTCACAGACAGACACACAGAGCAGCAACATGAACGCAGGCAGCACCAACATCTTCATCTTGAAGGAGCTGGGGTTGTTCAGCCTGGAGAAGAGGAGGCTCCGGGGAGACCTAATAGCAACCTTCCAGTACCTGAAG
>JAOXNO010000033.1:58518399-58546994 GCA_028565335.1 Limnodromus scolopaceus | reverse complement strand
TCCCTCAGCCTCTCCTCATAAGACTTGTTCTCCAGACCCCTCACCAGCTTCATTGCCCTTCTCTGGACCCGCTCCAGAATCTCATTGTCTTTCTCGTAGTGAGGGACCCAAAACTGAACACAGTATTTGAGGTGGAGCCTCGCCAGTGCAAATGCAGTTCACACTCCTGCTTGGTCAAGTGCTGCTAGTAGCTGTGGAAGTGACCACCCACGGCTCACAGTGACACCAATAGCTCCATGCACTGCAGCAGAGAGGTTGTTGCTCACGTCTGTCACTCTGGTCCCAAGACTGAAGTTTAGATATATGGCACAGAAGAAATTTTTGTGCCATGGAAACTCTTTAGGAAGATACTTCAAAGTGATAGACATTTAATTCATTAATATTTGGTTGAAAGTGCAAAATCAGACATGTTAAACTCAGAATCACATACATGTTCTGTGTGGCCTCACCAACACATGATTTGACTCAACCAGATTGGATGCTCTTCATTTCCTGTCTTTCACTTTTTTCAGGAATGTCCCAGTGGTGTTGTCAATGAAGAAACCTTCAAAGAGATTTACTCTCAGTTCTTTCCACAGGGAGGTGAGTACTTGGCAGACGTAATTAGTACTACAATGTACAAAGAGTTATGTTTGTTAGTGTATAAGTCTGACAAAAAAAGCTTGTTTTGTTCAAATTAAAAAGATTGCTGTCTCTCAGGCTCTGTTTGAAGTCATGGGGTACTTATTTGATGTCTGGACACATTTTAAAGTATATATTCCCGAATGAAATGCAATGATATCTTCAAGAAGTCAGTATCCTGTTATGATGTTCCCACATGTGTATGGGTAGTTCTGAAAACCCATTTGTCTGAGTAGATTATTTCCTTTCAAACTTTCTACATAGTTCTCTCCATCCCCTTTTACCTTTCACAGTAGGAATGAAAACTGTAGGAGGCACTCAGGGTACCCTCTAATATCAATAGCAGAACACCCTTGACTTCTGTGGGGTTTCTCGACTTAAACAAGGGCTTTTTTGCTACCCTTACTTTCAATAAAGTAATTTCCAGGGGTTTCATTAGTTTGTTTATCTTCATTATCTTTTGGTGCAGTGAAGGTAACACAAAAATGTATACTAGATTTTTTCCTTGAAGCTTAGATTTTCTTTCAGTTTTAAGTGTTTTCCTCTCTTTTCTGCCTCTTGCTTTTACTATTCAGTCCTCTCTCTTCATATTCTCCAATAGCTCTTCAATCCTGCCTCTTCATCTTCTCCCACAGCTCTTGAGATTTGCATGTTTCCCTGGGACTGTTCCTACCTCTTTCTTTTCACTTGTATTTTTTTAAAAAGCACATTTAATTGGTAGGAACAAAACATCACCCAATTAAGTTTTATTTTGAATAAAGACCTAGATGGTAAAGAGCAGCATTCAGTGTGGATTACCATCACTGAAATCTTTAACAAGTAGTCACACTCAATAGGCAAGAACAAAAGGCTAAAAAAGTTGACCTGCCTAGTGATTATTTCTGTATCTAAGCTTTTAAATGAGGGAAACAATTACAGTTTCAGACATTATATTTTTTAATTAATTTGGCTAGTGAAAATAATTCTTTGCCTGTGATTTACTGCATCTTTATTACACTTAAAATAATATTTCTCTTAAAAAATATTTTTTCTGTTAGAAATGCTAATGCAAATGAATAAAGATACTGTAGACAGGCCTCCATCCTGCAGAAGGCTCCCTCTAAAACTTGAGGCTTCTTAATAGCAATATGGCAATTTTGCACCTATTTGCTGCAATTTCAACAATGCCATTACTCTGCAACAAGGGACATACACTTTTCTGAAAGAAATTTACACTTTTTCTTCTCCCTTCTTTTAACTTCAGTAAAATACAGTAAAAAATTAGATTTTTAGCAGGGTAGAAAAGTATTGAATCCAGATAATTCACTTACCAGTAACAGATGTTGTTCTGCACTAGTAATGGCATTTTTGTCATTCTCAATAAAGCCATTTCAGCGATCTCAGTGAAGAGCACTGAGAAGTCACCATCAGAAGCTATCCCCTTCCTCTCCCCATCCTGCCATGGCGTGCAGCCTAAGCAGCACATAAAGACAGCACAAACAAAGATGAAAGCCTTATGTAGTATTCCTCAAAATTTCAGGAAAAATATTTATCAGAAACAGCAGAAGAGCTGAGGCTCCTTGGAGTAACATCTCGCATCAGTAATCCTTGAATTACTGTGGGCCCACTGAGACTTGGAATGTTTTGTGCAGGTTTCATGCTGGTTTATAGGTGCCTGTGTTGACTTTTGCCATTTCCTGAGAGGTACGGGAGCCAATGTAAATTCTTTATTCCTCACATTAGCCAAAGTATCTTCAAATGTATTGCCAAAATATTGTGTGCAGCTCAGGCCTTTACATTTCAGTTGTGCTTAAAAGACTGTTTTTATGTATGTCTGAATATCAAAGAGGGAAAAAAAAAAAACTTTGAAAATCATCCCCAAGTTAAAATACGTTCTACATGTAGATCTGTGCCCCAATTGTCTATGTAACGGAAAACCAGATACAACACGATGTATCATTATAACAATTCATATCTGAGCAAACACAATGAAGTCATGTAAGATTTTAAGCTTCAGGGTAATTAAGCAATCACCAAAAGGTCATTTTCCAGTGTCACCCAGCAAGTCACTTCATTAAGCGACTTTCGAGACTATCCAGGACAAGGGACAGGAGCGGTAGAAAGAGGATAAGGGAATCGTGGTAGGAGTAACAAACGAGATGACACAGATCTGCAGTGAAATAGATGTATTTTAAAAGGCAGAAGTAGCTTTGTAAAAAGCTTTCCGTGCTGGAAAGGCACTCCAGTTACATCTTTTCAGAACCACAGGCGAATGAATAGGCCCCCTGCGTTCATGCAGTGGATCACCCGAAATATAACTTGGATTCATTCTTCAGACAGGCAGGTTGTAGATAAGAATCCAGACCCTGAATAATTATTACACTCCTCCTCAGTTACGAACAGAGCAGATGATGTTCAGGGTTTGACAAAGCGTAGTCTCGGATGTATAATTACTACCATTTTTTGTCTCTGATGTTTAAGTTCTTTTAATGGTGTGTTTCAAAGGAACTCTGATCTAATATCTGTTTCTGTCTCAACCTGTCAAAATATCAATGTAGCCTACTAGATAGTATATCTGATCCCTGAATAGAAAACATATTTTATTTTAAAAAGTTAAGCTTATGTCTAACATGATTCATGCTCAAGATTTAGGGGTTTGTGACAGGGAGAAAGCACATTAAGTACCTCTAATTAAAAGACTAGTGCACCTCATCCCGACATGGTTTTGAAGGCAAAATTTCAGACCAGAATTGCCTGAACAAACATCTCTGAAAAAGACCTGTGCTTTTTATTTTTTTTTTCAACAGGGGTTACAAGAGATAAAACATTCTTCAACTGGAGATTTTTCTTTCATATAACATCATACAAAGAGTAGTATATTGTATCATTTGAGGGCAACAAACAGTAAAAAACCTTTGCATTAACCTTTGCATTTTCTGTAAATCTACAGAAAATAATTAGGAATATTTCACGTTTTTAAGAAACAAATGCCAAGAGAATAGGTATTTAAAATTCAGTTGATAATAGCTATACCTCTATAACATGGTTTTTCTCTGAAAATGGTTTGGATAGTATATTCTGTTGTACAACAGAAGCTTCAGTAGATTATAGAAAATGTGACTATTAAAATCCTAACTATAAACTGAAATCAACAAATTTACATTTGTCAGTTAAAGTGGGAATTTATCTGCTAGGCCACGCTTAAGCAATTACACTGATGACTGGAGCCATGGATGAATGAACAAATGTCTCAATAGTGGGTTGTTTGTATTTAATTCTCTGAAACAGACACGGGGTTTAAAGGCTGCAGAGGGATTTTTCTTTGCTACAATTATTTCACATCATAAGACATTAACATACTGAGTAAGACCAGAAACTTTACTTACTAATATCAGGTGTGAATCTGGGAAGTACAAGGTTTTGAGTTTTGGTGTATTTGGTTTCTTGGGGTCAAGGTGGCATTTCAGGTGAGTGACCCAAGACTATCACTCCGTTTAATTCAAAACAATATTTTGAGCTGTGGCAAATACGTGTTCTCAGGATTAATATGAAAAATAAAGTAGTTTAGCGCCAAGAAATCAGAAGAAGGCACCTCAGCACTGATGAGGTTTTTCCATGATGGGAGTGTGTGCTTGCCCTGCAAGGGAGACACAGGTTCCGTAAGACTTCTCACATTACTAAAAGCTTGTGAGGTTAATGTTAATTGACCTAAAATTAACGTAAATACAAGAAATAGCAAAGCAATGAGTATTAAAAGTAAACAATACCTCAGCCTCTAGTAATTTGTGGTTTTGAGGGAGGGAGAAGACAGTGAGGAAAGCTGACTTCCCATAACCTCAGCAAGTTTGTACCTCACATCAACAGGGCAGTCTCTGGAGAAGTTCTCTCTTCAAAGTGCGCTACTCCTGGAGCAGGTTGTGCCTCTTGGAAGGCATTCACTGGAAATGGAGAGATGGATCTTTACAAAAAACTTAGAGGCTTCACAGATTTATATTCATGCTGTCTTGTGTTTCTAAAATGAGTCGGTATGCACTGGTCAGTGGGTTTGAAAACATACAAGTAATTAGTGAAGGGATCACTTGTTTAAGATCATCTTTCAGAGTCTTATTGACCACTTCAGTTGGTCACAGCCAGTTTTCCCACAGTTTTTAAGCACCCGGCTCTCATATGATGTTCTTGGGAATTAAGCAGCAAACCAGCTTTAGAATCTGCTTCTCTGGACAGGATTTTATCTCACCTGAGCATAGGACCCGAGTGCAGCTGTAGCTTTCTGACAAGAGCATCTTCAACTTGGGTTAGCAGGCCTGTCTTCAGAGCAAAAACGATATGCCAGATGCACAGATGGTAGTGTCTGCTTCCCTTGTTCAAAGGGAACAAATGAACATATTTTTGTTCTTTAACATACGAGATAGATCCCCTGTCGCAGTCATTTAACTGATAAAGTAGCGTTCCCATTAACACAGGTTGTTTCAGAGCGCAATAACACAGCCTCTTTGCTATTTATTCAGATATCAGTGATTAGTAGAAATGTTAATGAAAATAAATAAAGATATTCTAGACTAGAATTCTAGACTTCCCATCCCTAACAGTGTAGTTACCCACAGACTTGCACTTATAATTTATCCCTCCTCCCCGACAAAAAAGGAGTTTAAACTGAATTGAAAATTTATTCTTGCTATCAAATTTTGGTATCAAAGTGTATCTTGGTATCATTTTTTTTTCAGGGAATGAAACTAATTAAATAAGATGTGCTTACTATGAATTATTTTTACTGTTTTAAATTGTAGATTCCACAACTTATGCACATTTTCTGTTTAACGCATTTGACACTGATCACAATGGATCTGTAAGTTTTGAGGTAAGTGACGCTGTTACTTCTTTCTCTGCAATTGAATATTTTTGCCGTTCTTTATACTTAGGTCTAGTTTGGTTGCTTTTTTTATATGGCTCACATTATGAAAAATTTAGCTTATGTTACTCAAGTTTCAAGTTTTTCCAATGTATTAATGGAATTCATATTTGTTTTACAGTTGTATATTCCAAAACGGTAACTCAGACTGTGTTGCTATGAAACATTTTTGTAAATCTGTTAATTTAAAAGGTAACCCAATTTATACGCATGTTATATTAAATAATCCTTATCTTTCTCCCTGCCTCTGCAAGGTGAGAAGGACTCTGAACTGCAGCTAATGATATGGGGATGACTCAGCCAAAACAGGATTGCTCACACTCTTAGTTTCCAGGAGAAGGCTCTACGAAAAAAGGCTTTAAAGCAAATGCATTTAAAAGCACAAGTGTTTGAAATTCATCCTTCCTTCACTTAACTGTTTTCAGAATTCTGCCTTTCCCTGTTAAGGCCGATGTCATCATCTGCGAAGGCTGATATCACTGTGATGGGTTGAACCTGGCTGGACGCCAGGTGCCCACCAAAGCATACTTACAAACTGTACGATAGCTGTTCTAAAAGCATCCTCCTTGTGTTAAAAATGTTCAGGGTTTTTTCTAATCATGAGAAAATAGCTGCAAAATATGAAAGTAGATATTGTAAAATGTGAAAGATACAATAATGTCTTTTTTTTCCTGCTCCATTTTATCCCAGGTGCAACTGTGTTGAACTCTTTCTATACCAATTCATGCTATAGTTTTCTAATTTCCATTAGGAATAAAAAAAAGCACAAAAAGTGGAGAAAAAGGAGGTGATTTAAACATTTGGAGACTAACATAAACAGTCATCCCGATTTACTTTCTACATAAAAGTGTAGGAGTAAATAAAATTTAATGTAATGACCTTTCATGAAAACACTCTTCAGCTCTTTTCTATGTAAAAAGGATAGAAAAATCTGAAAGAATGTAGGTAAGAATGATATTTTTTGTGTTGCACTCTCCTTTTTCTAATGAAGCAGTGGCAGCTGGAGTTGTGGGGAAGGAGAGAATTTGTTATAGCTTTTTGCTCCTCTTGTGACTTTAGCACACCTTGAACGCACACCTCCATTGGATGAGATTGCTTGGTGAGATTGCTGCGTCCTTAGAGTTTTGTCATCCCTAAATCTGTGTAGTCCCTGATAAGAGTCAGGATCTCCAACTGAGGCATTTTATGTAGCACAAAAACATGAAACTCGCTGCTTGAACCTCTCTATCTCTCATTATCCCACGATTGCATCAATTTTGAGAGTAACTTATTGTATTACTTATGCCAACTAGTTTTGCTTTAAAATGAGGGAAAAACAGAGTTTCAGAAAACCTAGTGCCCCAGCTATTAAAGGGCTCTTTTGGCGTATCAGTGAATTGAAGTTCTTTTTTCCATCAGAGAGAGACAGATGTGAAAGCAAGCTTTCCATTTGGTGCATGCGGATTGTAACTGAACAAAAATGAAGACCTGGGCCTCAAGGCTATTTACAGAGCCAGGAAAATTGAGGTTAATTAACTTCAGACATATAGTCAAAGGTAAAGCGCATTGCACCCCTACGCAAATATTCAAATCAGTATCCTTACTTTGTTGTAGATGCAGGTGGCTATTCTAAACACGATCTTCATGAGAGGAAAGTCATTCAGCAACCCTGCTAATTCTCAGTGCTTTAAAGTAGAGAGCTGTCCCAACATGCAATGGAGGTGTTTTGTCATTTGTAATCAAAAACAAACTTGTATTTGTTTCTCAAAAAAAAAGATTAATAATTCTTAGCAAAGTTGTTGGTTTACTGATTGCTTTATTCCTCAATTGTTACCTGAGAATTGACTTAATAAATTAACAAGCATGTTAACTCAGTTCTATAGGAGAGTCCAGATTTTAAGATCAAACACAACTTTGGTATTTCACTATTAACAGTGATAAACAGTCCTTGTCTCCACGGCAGTAATATGAGGGTAGCAGTTTAATGAATGTATCCAAGTGTGATTCTGTGTTCAACACAGAAAGTCTTGTTCATGTCATGTAGGAGGAAATGAGCTAATTTTTCTCAGGACAGTGGTGATCTTATAAGCATTTTAATACCAGCGGGTGTAAAATAGCTACAAAGAAATATATTTCCTCTTAACAGCAGGTCCTCCTCAGTGATCTTTGTTTCAAGTGCACCAGGGATCTGCCTTCTGTGAATAAAATCATCGCTTGATTCCTTTCCAAAACCTAAGGGCTAAATATGAAAATGGATTTAGGTGCCTTTCTTTCCTACTTCTTCTGGCCTTGAACAAGACATAAAGGAACACATCAGGTGTTCCACATCAGGTGGAATAATTTTAAGCTTTCCTATGGATTTGAGACAGCACACTATTAAGCTTGTTAATTAATTTATTAACGAACTAATTCTCCCCAAAGATTTACTGAGGGATAAAGCAATCAGAAAGTCATCAACAACCTTGCTAAGAGATAATTAATCACTGCTGGAAAAAAAATCAAGTACGAGTTAATCCCAGATGACAACCAGAGGCTCTATCCAGTCGTAGCGCAGAAGTGAGAAGTGAGCGGGCCGTGATACTGAGGGCACAGAATCTCCAGCACAGGTTCAGTGATGCTCCATTGTGCAGCCCTTCAGTGAGACATCTCCCTTTTTTTGCAGAATCAAAGTTAGGCACAGGAGAGTTTGGCATTTAATGGAGGTCTTCGCAGGTACTAGCACACTCAGGAAGCTGTGGAAAGGAGTACAAAAGTACCAAAGGAAGGTACCAAAGCACAGGCTTCTCTGCTTCTAACTTCTCTGTCACAGACTGAAGAGAGACCTGATCTAGAATTGCGTAGGCTCCTTTGTGACCTTAGATCAGATGCACCTCTCCTCACCAGGTGCTCAGCTGAGCAGGAATGGCCCTCTCAGTGGATGGTGTTTGCATCCTTAGGAGATGTAAGCGTCCAAGCAGTACAGTGAATCTTGCTTCAAAAATAAATAGGCTCTAAAAGTAGAATCCCTCTCCCCACAGAAATCAGTTGTCTAAACCAGAAAGGAAAATGCATCTGGGTACTTCAATACTGTAATGAGGTCTTGGGTTCGTGCTCCGTGCTAAATGGTGTGCCTGATTTATGCATCCCTGAGTTGTTGGTAACAAGGATGTAGACAGACGTTCTCTGGGCTAAGCTGCTGCCCCACGTACTGGTGCTTTACTGTGACTTTCTGCACTGGGTTATTGGTTTAACAGCTAGCAGAGCTGTACTGCTCCTGACACACGTATCGCCTTTCACCATGCAGAGCCTTTTTCTCTTTGAGGATCTGGCCCAAAATACTCTGTGGATTTCGCCTGTCTCCATTGAATCAGATTTTTTCACTTCTCTATGATTTTATTGCTGTATTCTTCACTTGTACATACGTACATCTACATAAGTATGTAGAAAAGCTATCCCATCCTAACTGCTTCTTATTCTGCTCATCACAACTTCCTTTTATGACAAGTCCTTTCCATTGTTTCTGAGATGGACTCCTGCACAACACTCAGATGAAGGCAATACAGCTGATCTATGTATGATTCCCGAGCATGTTGATGCAATATGGAAGGAGATGACCTGCTCTTGCAGAGTTTAGAGCACACATCTGGAAGGTTTTGAGTTGTCACAGCTTTTACACAGACATTCAGTCCTATGCAAACCAGCATAAAGTCAATTTTTTTTTTTTGATGTGGGGCTTTTAACACTGATAGAAGGGCAGCCTTGTAAATGGGGATATAAAGTGTGCCAGGAAGCCAGCTAACATATGAGTAGTACATCAAAGACAGGAGGCAAGAGAAATAACCAGGAAAAGAAAACCGGATATGATTTAGATAGAAAAAATGCAAAAATATTGCTGGTGCCAAATTAAAAGTAAATTCAGAGTCCTGAAATGTAATACTCTAAGAAAATAAAGTTATTGGAGATCTTTGCAAAGGCCTTCAGGAAAGGCCGCATCAAGAACGTAAAACAGTGTAGAAAAGATGTGAAGAAATGGTAGTGAATTAAAAAGGTTAATTGCTAATGCTGTAATGTGATCAAATCTGTTCTGAATTTCTTGAACATTTTAATACTTAATAGTACATTGTTAAAGAGCTGTTTGGAGATTTAACCCTGTGACCCTCAATTAGTCATTGAGATGCAGACAAGACAAGCTGAGCAAAACTCTTTCAGGATTCATGTAGCCATTTACCCCAAAGGGCACATTTACCAGTAAGATATAAATTTATGGCAGACTAAGAAAAACCAGAGTGTACCACTTGAATTGTTAAAAAGTCTGAATCTGCCAAAAGAACTAGGACTACTAGCCCATCTGAGCCCACGACATCTGTGTATGCTTCACCTTATCGGGCGTACTCATTGGACTGTGTGGTACGTCAGAGCTTTATGTCTAACCCCAGTGCAGTCTTTTCCACTGCTCCTCTTTTAAGGAAATGCATAAACTGCTGATAAGAAATACTTTCTGTGCTTTAATGTTACTCTAAGACATCCTGTATGTCTTTTCGCCAACGATGGAGAGGTGCACGTTCAAATAGAAGCTCTTGGCATATGTTGCTCAACCCATTATGGCGACGATTTCACAGATTTAAGGGTCTACAAGCTTATCAAATAGAAAAAGGTGGAGGAGAGAGTTTGGGGAAAAAAAAGCCACTGTTTAAAAAAAGTTAACATGCTAAGAAATACAGAAGACAGGTGATGACACATCCCAGTCAATATTTTCTCCAATCTGGAAGACGCTTACTAAATGCAAATGAGGTTTGTGCTGTCAGGAGTATTAATTATGAAACAAAAATCTGTAACCAAATACTATATTTAAAAAAATCTGAAAAGTCTTCTGATTTATTTCTGTGGAATAGATTTACAGCAATAGAGCCTGGCAGGTCACAAAACCATTACGGTGGCACATGAATACATAACAAATATTATTCCCTATGATATTTCCAAAAAAAGTTTAAGTCTTGAGGTGTACTGTAGCATACACGAACGTTCAAATGTTGACTGCACAGGTTGATCTAAGAGGTCTGGGAACCACATATTCCATTTCCAACAATGTAGAGATTTAACAAGAATTTAATGTTCCTTGGTAGATAGTTCTCCCAAAATTGGTCTCCTGTGCTTAGATTAATCTAACTCCCACTTACGCTCTTTTTTTGGACCATTAAACTGTGAGGATTGCTTTTCTCTGGTTCAACAGCAGCTGCTTACGTGAGGCATTTCAGAGGATAAATCCACAAACAGAAAATTATGGCTTATTTTATAGAAAATTACTCAATTTACTTATTAATTATGAGTGTAGCATAAAGTGCCTAGACTTTTAATTATTTAAATAATCAGCATTCCTTAACACTTACTATGAAGCAAAAGAAATAGAAACAAAACATCTTTCACGACTTCCATATTTCTGACGAATGCATTATTCTGGATTTCTGAATGTTTGGGAAAAACTGCTTAATTCCAAACTGACCACGACCTTTTGTCTATTTAGGATTTTGTTATGGGTCTCTCAATTTTACTCCGAGGGACAGTACAGGAGAAACTGAACTGGGCTTTCAATTTGTATGATATAAATAAGGATGGATATATAACTAAGGAGGTAAGGTCTACTTGTTACACTAATCATTGAAACCAAAGGTTGTATATGTAAGTCCTGCTTTCAGAGAAGATTGGCTTCATTCTCAAATTAGACACGTTAACAAATACATACATATTATGAAACTAATATGCTAAAAAGATAAGGTAATTTTCTCATTTTAAAGGTATATATAAAAATTGAAAATGGCACATACAGTCAGTAGAACAAAGTAGTTCAGTAGGACATTTGGACAAAAAAGAACTAAGTTGGACACAATTGTTACCCGTTTTATAAAACTACTTCTAAAAATTTTTCCTTGAAACATAATTTATATAAAAAGATTCCTACATCTTTCACTCTGCAAGGATTTAAACACACACTTAAATTACAGCAGGACCTAATGAGTGCCTTCATAAAAATAAATAGTTTTTCAAAATTGGGTCTTTATATAAATATATATATGACATTTATAATTTTACACTTTTCGAAAACCACTTTGTGATTACAGAAAAAGGTGATCTATAGAATAATTTCTCAGCATACTGGCAAATGCCTTTTTTTAAATAATGATTCTTACAGTTTTCACAAGGCACTCTGTTAACAAAATTCAAAGCTTTTGTTATAAAAGGAGGAGTCTTTGCATATGTGCAGATGTGTGCATGGGTGTTTCTATTTTCTTTAGGGAAAACTCAGTTGTGAGAAGTTGATGTGTTTTGATCATTCACTTGCTGTTACAGAACTGCTTTTATTCACAAGACCTCAGGAGATTCTTCCGACAATCCATGAACTTGCACACATTCTAAATCATTTAAAATCAAAATCATACATCTGCATCCATTTAACAAGTTTGTCTATGAAAGCTGAACTAACATGCTAGAATTTCTAGGAACATAGTAGTTCCTTCTTGAAGCTGTTCAAACATGAAATAACAGGCACAATCTCAAATTTTATTCTAAAATGTAAATCCTAAAAATGTGTTCAAAGCACTACACAGAGATATTTTTTTTCTCTTCAGGAAATGCTTGATATCATGAAAGCAATATATGATATGATGGGGAAATGCACCTATCCTGTTCTCAAGGAGGATGCGCCTAGACAACATGTGGAAACGTTTTTCCAGGTGGGTCGGGTAACATACGGAGCCAAAAAGACTGCTCTGGGAGCAGGTATGGAAAAATTTTCATTATTGTAACAGTTTTGCATATCCTACCAGTTTTGTAATCCTTTTGCTTCTCTTGTGGTTCCGTCCCAAGTTTCTCAGATCTACTCATTACACCTTGCTTTTTCAACAATACGCTCCTTCAGCTTATTCTAGTATATCACTTACTACATCTTTACAGCATTTTGGCCTAGCTGTTCCTAGGCTGACACATCGCTGAAAGGCATAATAAAAAGGACTTATTTTGCACAGTATTTCAGGAGGATAAACATACATTCTTATTCTTTCTGAACAGAAAATGGACAAAAACAAAGACGGAGTAGTTACCATAGACGAATTCATCGAGAGCTGCCAGAAAGTAAGTACCCAGTGATAATGTCTGCTGGCTGATGCCATCTTACTGCTACACAGATTTCTGGAGTGACAGTGGTGGTAATTCTAATGCCAGGGACAGCGTTTTCCCAAGGTAGAGTATCCACAGAATCATAGAATTGCCTAAGTTGGAAGGGACCTTTCAGATCATCGAGTCCAACCATCAACCTAACGCTGACAAAACCCATCACCAAACCATACCCGCACACCATTACACAAAAACACTAAGCGTTGTAAATGAATTTGTCACCTGAATCTGTAGAAGAGATGCTATCTACAAGTTGTCATTTGACAACTGCGGCCGCATCCCTTCTCTCTTTAACAGTGTTTTGGTTTTATTTGACAACAAAAGTTTCCTCGCGTTCAGCTACATATTTATTTTTACCTTCTGCCCATGCTGGGGAACACATTCCTGCTACAATTGGCATACAGTCACAGCAATAATAATAATATTGCTTGAAAATTTATCATCTATGAGGGGTGTTACTCAAACAGCGAGTCACAACCTGCTGGAGCCCTAAAAAAGGGGGAATGCAAAGTGTGGGATGGCGGGAGTTAACAGCAGGCAAGTCTTCTCAAGGCAAGGGAGTGAGATCTAATTGTGATTATCAGTTGCAAGTGTTTGCACAGCCCAGGTGGCTGTTAATTCCCTTCACTGGCTGAAAGCAGCTCATTGCCTCTCGAGCCAGGAACGGGAACAAACTTCTGCAGCAGGAATTACAGCCTGATTTCACTCCTCTGCCCTTCAGAAACCGGCTTGCTCTGACCAGGAGACGATACGAGGAAAGATAAGTTGTATTTTCAGAAACTTAAGGACCTGCTGTTAATTTGTTAATTAAAAAAAAAAAAAGAGACAAGAAATATGATTCAGTAGAAAATAATGATGACAAGCCTTTGGTGTGATGTGCTTTTGGTGGTGGTGATGTACTGTAAAGTGTCAGATTAGACTTAGTTCTAAGACTGTTTTAAGTATATTATGAAAAACGATATGGCAAATACAACTAACGGTATTTGTTACAGTGAGAAATATATGGAACAATAGCTTTCTGCTGGTACTTCAGCCTCTCCCAGGCTGACTCTGATTAATACAAAGCTGACGCAGACCAGCAATATCGCCCATGTGTGTTGCTTCTTACCTCCCACAGCAAGAAGAGAGTAGTAGAGAAGAGACAGGAGAAAAGGAGGCTGGCAAGATAAATGCAGTTAGCGAGCGATGGATTTATAACCATTTGCAGCAGGGAAAGCTGAACAGGAATTAGGACAGATGCTCTACAACTGGTACATTTTCATATGCATTTGTAGTTATTCTTCAGAATCGCTCTCATGAGCGCAGCAATCCAGGAAGCAATTCTCTGATTTTAATCCACTGATTTTGGGGGTGAAGGAGACAATGGCTCTTCTAACTGTGGCTGTTCTATATGTTCTTATCAATGGCTATTGGAGGTCTCCTATCTGTCAGCAGGGCTCTATTGCATTGACCATGGGTTTGGCTTGTCAGTCTTGTTCTGTAGGAATGAAAGGCATTTTGCTCGGCTAAAGCTGAGTGATCATCAGAAGCAGAGATGAGATTTATACCTCGGGTGAGGTCTGCAGAGTTCTGGAAATTAAATGAAAGATTAATCTGGATATGACAGCCATTATGGTGATGGGCCGAGCGATCCGTTTACAAAGAAAATGAGTACCTTCAGTAACGAATTGCCTGCTCTCCTTTTCCAATGAGATTCACAGTTTTTCAGTTCTGTTAGAAAATTTCTTACTTAGCTCTTCTGAGTATTTAGAATACATGTGAGAGAGATTTAGAATACACATGAGATACTGTCTAAACCCCTACATGACAGAGACACCATTCTCATCTTGCCACTCATCTCACCTTCATTTCCTTTTACCTTCAAAGGTGGCAACATTTTTCGATACTTTTTGTATCTCGTAGCCTAATTTTTTGTCTCTCTATCTATTAAGATCTATTCTTCTGAGCTGCAAAGTGTGTAATTCATGTTAATATCAAGATTTGGTTTCAGAAATGAGATTTCGGGTTAGGATTCAATCCAAGTCCTTCAAGAAACTTGATTCAGCATTTAACATGGCTTCAGCCTTTTCAGGATTATGTTTTTCACAAAGAACAGTCGCTACTTCCTTCTAAGACACAGCTGTAGGAAAACTTTTTTTTTTTTTCTTTTTTTTTTTTAAATATCTTAGTGGGTATGAGACTGACCTAAAAAGGTAAGGTTCAGATTCCTTTCTTTCCTCAGCATGCAATCAGTCACATCTCTCCAGGAGCAAGGAGGCTCATCTTTCATGAGCATTTAACAATGCCAAAAGCAGAATTAAATGATCTTGTGATTCTTCTTGTAGTAAATCTACTTGTGTTTTAGACCTGCCATATATTTTTTTATGTTTGCCATATGTTTTGTGTTACTGGGAAAACCAGTGGTTATTGTTACTGCCCTTCATTCAGTATCTCTTTTCCAAGCTGTAAAGCACTTATTTATTCAATCTTCTCTCCTAGGGAAACCAGTCCACACCTTTAATCATCCTTGGTCCTCCCTCTAGACCACTACATCCCTTGAAGTGTTCAAGACTGGGTTGGATGGGGCTTTGCGCAACCTGGTCTAGTGGGAGGTGTCCCTGCCCACGGCAGGGGGGTTGGAACTTGATGATCCTTAAGGTCCCTTCCAACTCAAACCATTCTATGGTTCTACTTCTACTATTTGGCAGAACCTTTGGTTTACCAGAATCAGGACATTCAGGATAAGGTCACAGCAGACCTGCTGCTCCCTAGTCTTTGACAGCTATGGTGGCTTCCTCATCTACAAATCCTTCTTTGGCATTAAAGCTTGTATCACAGCACGTCTGCTCAAACCAGCCCAAGCTGTGAGATTAGAGTCAAAACAGTGCCAAGAGAGAAGCACTCCAAAAAAAACTCTCAACAAAACTCTTAAAGCTCACATGCCCTCCAGTCAGGAACTCAAAATGGACCTAGTCTAGGGAAAGGCTGCAGGACCCTTTTCTTTGAATGATCTCTCAGGCAAGAGTTTCCAGCCTCTGAGGACTGGGCATCCCTATGACTTGTGTTTTGTCATAACTAAGGAAAGGAGCAAGAAGGAACACTGCAGAGCATATCTGAACACAGAGGCTCTACTTCAGGTTTTTGGGATAGATTCCTGAGATATCTTTGTAGCATCAAGAGCCTCTGGTGTGTTCTTAAATACTCATTATACATGTGTGTCCCTTTTTTAATATCACCTCCTTGTGCCGAGGACTGGTTTGGCACAACTGTCAATGCTGTAGCGCTGTACAGCCACTGGTACCAGCCCTCCAACGGGGCACGTAACAGTTAGCTGACCTTGGCTGTTATAGCAATAAGTATAGGCAGGAGCCTCTCCGCACGCCACTCCTTAGTGTTCACTATAAGCATCGAATGCCATCGCTCTTGAAGCAGACACTGTCTGAAGAATATGCTGTTAATTTCAGAAAGTGCAGTTAGTTAGCAGAGCCTTAACCCAAAAAGTAAAATTACTGAAATTGGTTCCGTTCTAGCTCAAACCAGGACGTTCAGCAAGTTCAAGGCTCCTAATTCACAGTTCCAGAGCAAAGAATGGCCTGTCCGTTCACAAAGTGTTAAGCAGTTGTGTAGGGAATTACAGAGCATCTGGCTTTGAGCATGATCTTCTCTGGTCACTGGGTATAAAGACCCATCTTTGTCCATGATCAAGTGAGGACAGTGAAGGTGCTCCCCCTCTCTCTGTCTTGAACCGGGAACATGTGTGCCCTGGTTCCCCTGCCCTCCCTACCCCACGTACCCATGTGCTTGAATGCCACTCTGCCACCCAGACTCCTGGAGTCCCCCTGCTCCCACCAGAGACTGGGACCATCTAGGCTGAGTCCCAGAAAGCGGCTGCTGTTATGTCCTGTTCTGTATAAGCTACCAAATAATAGCAGAGGCGGGTCTTGAGAAGCAGTAGTGTGGCTAACTCAGGGGCCAGGCACTAGCCAGCTCCTCTTGTGCCTCCTCCGACAGGGGCATCGCTTCATATCTGCAGCAGCACCGTGAAGAACAGAGGTGAAGGACTGGGTCGTACAGGGTGCACAGGTCAGGGTGAATGACTTAAAGTTCCTTCTGACAATGATAAAAAGGCTTTTGGGATAGCTATTTTCTGCAGGAGTAAACTATTCCCTACACGATGCTCATGGTTCTGGGCTCTCCTGACAACAAAGTAGCTGTCTCAAACTTCAGTAGGAAAAACCTCAAAGCTGGCTTGAAGTTAGGTCTCCCTCTAAAGCAGGGCCATCGGAACTCTTATGTATAGAAACAGCAAACTTCAGAAATACGGGGCTGATTTTAGAAAACTACCACTTTCATTTGTGATGATATGTAAGAGAATTGGTAGGAAGTCAAAATGCTTTTTATGAATTAAGAACATGTTGTTTGCTTTGCACGTTTGCTGAGCCGAGGTGCCAACGTGTGTGCTAAACTGTTTGTAAATAGTGAAATGACGAATGATTCTTGTTAAACCAAAATTTAATCTTACGTTAGTCAGCGATCTTCAACAGCGTGTTGATGTTTCAAAACAACCTAGTGGGAAAAACTTCGTTTATTATAATTTCCAGTAACTTAATATAGTGAATTTCCTATATGAACTTTTTAAGCATTAATCTACATATTTTTTTTTGATATTCCGTATCACTGCTTTCATCAGTTAGTTTATCAGCATAAAACAGTGTGCAGATCACTTCTTACAGCAGCATCACTTGAGATGACATACGGAATCAAAGATGAAAGCCCCACTGTGCGCATTTCATAACATAAATTAGGAAAATTACTCCTTGTCATTTTTACAAGGCACATCACCCACTAGACTGAACAGTGAATAGCTTAACTGGAAATTGATACTGAACGTGTGTTATTTGAACATTAATGTATAGAAGGCCTACAGACCTATCAGGAGTGGAGAATACTATGAGATAACCTTTCTAAGAAGTGGGGGTTTTATGCCTCTGTCATGAGATTTCCTAAACCATTTTATCAAATTCGGTCTATTTATTCACTAGATTATCTCTCAAGAAAATGCAAAATGGTGTGCATTCAGATTGAAAAATAGGATCCTTACAGTGAAGACCAGTAAATGCTAAAAGAGCACGTAATATATTCTTGTATTGTATATGTAGTGAATTGTGCAATCAACTGCTGATCCAGAAGTGCCACCAAACACAGGCTACAGAAAGTAAATTTTCTTCTATACACTGAAAGGTAAATGTCACCAAAACCCCCTATTTTTTTCCTGACTGCTGTGCTGAGAGTTAAAAACTGATAAAAACTGGAACACGGAGTGGCGCAACAGTAAGCATTATGCGGAACTGAAGGGTTTGTTACCTGCTTAATGCAAAGCCATCAGGATGCAGAAGTAGCGCTGGAAAGCAGCCAACCCCTTTCATTGTGAACGCACCAAAAACCTGAGCTGAGGAGTCAGTGTTGCAGTGACAGTTACAGAATTGACTGCTTTCATGGAGTTCAGACAAAGATGCACATTTAAATCTATTTTATTGTAGGGTCATCTCTAACTATGCAATAGGACGCCCTAGACTTCCAAAAAGGCTCCTGCGTACGATACACAGGATGAGCAATTTCACGTATGGATTCACACTTCAGATATAAATACTCAAGGAATAACTATTGTATGGTTTTTGTTACACTGGACATAAACTTATAACCTCGGAAATACTGCAGACTTCATTTTCTTAACATGCTATTGCATTCTTGAGAGAATAGTTTTGGTTTAATTAATATATACAAAAATCTATTTAAGGGTAGACCTATTAACAACCTTTTTCTACTAACAATTTCTCCAAGCAAGCTGAAAAATAATGTTGTCATTAACTAAAATAGAGTTAGTTCTACCCCATTTCACTATAGCTATTTGCCAACTATATTTGTAACGGTGTGTGATTTTTGGTTTTTTGTTGTCTTTTTTACAGGATGAGAATATAATGCGATCCATGCAGCTCTTTGAAAATGTGATTTAATGAAGACATTAGGTCTACAACTAATGGACAAATATGAGCTATTCTGCAACATTATCTAAAAGATGGATTTCCCACTTTATCATAAATAAAATTACTCAGCTTTACACTGAGACATGTATTATGCAAATACATTTTTTTATTATAAACTTTTCCCCCAAAAAAACTTTCTAAATTATACAATTTAACACTTCAACAGTGGCTACATAGTTAACAAGAATGTTCTGAAAAGTCAGAAATAAAGTAAGACTTGACAGTATGCAGCTTTATCATCATTCCAACCCCTAGATAAAATAGAAACTATCACACAGAGATTAAATAAATACTCTTAGTTTTGCTACTCATTTGTACTGGATTGAGCTCCAGGTTGTTTGAGTGTATTTCTTAAATCTTAGCTTCTAATTTATACAGAGGCATTACCATGTACTTTCTTTTCACATTTGTATGGTGTAGATCTCGTTTTTGGAATAATACTTTGAGTTAAAGTGCTATAATCAATGTGCAATGCACATCTTGCTGCAATTGCCTTCCACCTTTGACTTGCTTTTCTCTTCAAAAAAACGCCAAACCTAAGAAAATAGATAACTTGAGGGGAAGAACTGTTATAGAACAAAAAATGAAATTGTTTATAGGTAGATTTACTCCCTAACAAATATAAGTAAGCTTCTATCAATCATACTTACCTAGTAAATCTGCATTTAATTTATCACAACATGAACAGTCCTACATACTGTATTTCTAATTCTTCTTGGATGTGTCTGCAAAGTTCTTTGCTTAAAATTAAGGGTCTTCTGACTTTTAATTTTTCATGAAGAAATCTTACCTGGCTCTTAACACTGTTTTAATGAACACATGTCTTTCTGCCTTTAATGAAGAAAAAGGCATTAACTTCTTTTGAAACTTCCATCCCATTTCAGTGCTCAGAATGAGTATCACGATGTGGTAACATCTACTACTTATAAGTGCTAGACAGGTTAACATCTTTCATTCAGCTTTTTGTAGTATCTTCAATTAGGAAAAGAAACAGGAAAAAAAAACAACGGGAAAAATAGCATCTGTATGTGACAACTGCATTACATTTTTTAGGATCATTTCTTCATTAAGATTGGAGCTACCTTAATTCTGAACCTAGAAACTTTTAAAAAACAAAAAAATCTAGGTACTTAAAATATAGTACTGCCCCCCATCCGTGTAATTTTTAAGATATGTTGTCCACAGAGTTTATGCCAATACTTCAAAAGAGGTGAAATGCTATCAGAGACAGGCCAATCTTGTGACATTGCTGCAGAAGGGGGATTAATGAAGTAGAAGGAATGTTGCAAGCGTTCTTTTGCAAAAATAAATCAGGTATCTATTCTGGTGTAGAGATGGGTTGTTAGAGGCATGTTGAAGGCTGCTCTGCTATCACCAGTGTAGGATAAGAGTAGTACAATACATGTACACCTGAAATCTGCTGTAGTGTGTTTGTGTAAACTAAATGTGCACATTTTGTAAAAAAAAATAATAATAATAAAGTAAACATGAAGAAAAACAAGCAGCATGATCAATTATTTTGAGTCGTTAAACAAATACTTGTATTTCTTAAATTTAAACATTTTTGCCAACAGAAGTAATTTTTTTAAAAAGCTTAAATACGTGTATCGTGACTGAGCATAGTTCTGATCTCAGCGGAGATCTTAGCGCAGTCCTGAAGTAAATTTAGTTTAGCCAAACAGCAGTA
The DNA here is from genome assembly GCA_028565335.1 of Limnodromus scolopaceus. Taxonomy (NCBI): domain Eukaryota; kingdom Metazoa; phylum Chordata; class Aves; order Charadriiformes; family Scolopacidae; genus Limnodromus; species Limnodromus scolopaceus. The sequence goes on along the minus strand of JAOXNO010000033.1, from coordinate 58,526,650 downwards.
GTTTTCCAAGAGTCATGACATTGCTTTCACATGACAGATTTTTCTAATACCCTATGCAACAGCATTTTTCCATGACAAAAAAGAAAAAACCAAAACCACCCTTCCAACAACTTTACATTCTGGAATTGAATTTTCCTCAGGGGAAAAAGTTCTATGGCAAATTTTGTTACTTCAGTCAGCTCCCTCTCACAGAGTAACTCGAATACCCATAACAACATGAACCCCGAACAGTATTTATTGCAAGACCTGGTAGGAATTATTTCGCAATCAGGTTCAGACACGTTCAGGAACAAACTCTGCACCCTCCAAGACTTGACAGCCAGGTAAGCTGGCTTCTGTAATGTTTTTATTATCTTTAATTCTTTTTTTTATTTTTTTTTCATAGCTTCCCCATTCAGAAGTTTATTAGCTAGTCTGGAGCTGAATTCACAAGCTAGACCCAAGCATAGCTATGGCATTAGGGAACTCAACACAAAGGGAGCCCGGTGTAAATACTCTTACCTTGCCTCCTACATTTAGCTCACACTCCAGGTCCAAAGCCAACTGAAACTAATTAGCTGAGCAAAACCTAGGCTGTTGCTCTATGGAGCAGCCTGATGCCTCTGCACTGCGTTCTCCAGAGCCTCTCCAGCTTCTCCAAACAACATGCTGAGAACACACTGAGCAAGTTCTGTTTTGCACCACACGCTACCTGTGTGGTGCATTCAAAGCTGACTCTCCAGAACTCCAGATGAGTTCTCATAGTTCTACATCTAACCCAGTAATCCTCATGAACCAAACTGCATCCATCTGTGCCTGTGGCATGCATTAAGTTACATGTTTCAAAAGCAAGGATTCATACGCAATTTAACACCAAATTAGTCACTATTTAAGTAATTACAGCCAAATTATTTTGCATCGCAGCAACATACAAAACGCATTAAGCATTTCAGATCTATTAAAGGAGATTGTGATTTGAAACAAAAAAAAAAAAAAAACGTATTCTGCTTTTGAAATAAAGTTAGTTGATATATTGCACATATATATAAGCACAATGCATATGCAAATAAGAGCTAATACAGAAAGAATTATTTTAAATAGCCTTCCATAATTACATATTTACAAACTGATAGGACTTTTCCCACTCTTCATCATACCGAAGAATTGTGATTATTTTAAGAGAATATACCATACCCCAACTAAGTGTCACTGATGGTCACAGGCAGTTTCTTTCCAAACTTCACCTTACAGTACGACTACAGTTTTATTGATCAAGAGGAGATAGAACAATAGGTTGGTATTTTAGATTTGATGATAGCCACAGATGCCTGTTGATGAAAATAAAACAAAGTTAAACAAAATAAGGAGCACTAGCACTACATACGAGAGTATTCATATAGTCTCTATAAACTGCATAATTCACAGCTTTCACTTAGTTATCTTTGTTATTATCAAACAGTAGAAAACTAAAAAGTTAGTATTTGCTGAGAAACTTACTGTCAAAGGGGCTGAAAATAATGAACTGAAAAAATGGAGCATCGTGATAAGGATTTTTTAAATAGAGGAATGATATTCTGGAGGGGCCTTCCAATAAAAGTATGAATCATATACATTATAACTCATTTAGAACAGAAATTTGATAAATTTGTTAGTTGGATTATATAGTATTGCTTGTAATCACAATGTAGGAGTTTTAGTTTGTTTCTGGTTTTCTGCTTTATCTTAATACAGTATTTTTAAAAGACACACGGAAAGACCTACTCACAAAACTGGTAAGGCTACAAGAAATCAGGGACCAGACAGGAGAATTAGAGGTTAATGATTCATTGGATTAGTTACGTTATCTAGAGCTAAATTTTTATAACATCATTATGAGACATAATTTTCTTGTCTCACTACATATAAATAAAAACCTCATGCTTCTTTATTTGTCATGATGTTTTTCAAATCTGTAATATGAAAACTGCTACTGCACTTAAATAAAGATGAGCACACAAAAAAAAAATAAAAAAAAGAAGTTGCGTCTTGGGTGCCTACTAATTAAGGCACACAAGCTCAGAACTAGTACGCCTATATTTATGGTCCCTATTCTTTGGGTAACTTATTCTTTACCAATGGCTATTTATAATAATAGATGCAAGTGTTCATAGGGTCAAGAAAGCAAATATTTTCTCTTCTAGATGAACGCCCAAGCCAATACTCCCACACTTTTTCTTCTCTCCACCTTTCTGCACAATGTACAGTACAACAGAAAATGACAACAAAATGTTCAGCAGAAGAATACTCTGCCATCTAGTACTTAAAGCATTTTTTTTGATTTATCGCAATTGCAGATCTAACCTCTGGGTTAAGCAGCGTGGGCTGGAATGGGAGTATCTGATTTCCTCAGTAAGTGACCCAAAGACTAAGCTATTAGTGGGAATGGGCAGGCATCATCAATAACAGCAATAACTGTTTTAGCAAGAGTAAATCCTGTTGAGAAAAGTATTTCAGCTCAGAAAAAGGAACAGGAAGCCCGCATCCCAGGCATACTGAAGACAAATATTCAGCCTGAATCAGGTGTCAATACCCCAGAAGGCTCCAGAAGCTATTTACTAGTTGACATTTGGAGAATTCCTGTTCTCTTCATAGCATTTAGCCTACCCTATGGTCTCTACAAGAAGCTTACATGCTTTACTCAGCATAAGCCTCTACTTTCGAAGTGCTGCAATGCCAAAACTGCAGTTAGGATTTAGGCAGTCTGGATCTTACCCTATGTGACTAACCCATTTGTCACATTAGTTCAAACCCTGGAAAAAAATTTAGACTTTCTAGCGAAATGGAGAATTTTCAAAAATAAAGTAGTATCTCATTTAATCTCTAAGTCTGCATAAACTTCCCATCAAGGACAATGAATCTTCCAAGCAAGTATCATGGGTAAAGATACACATAGATGCACAGTTGCTCCCAAAAAGAGTTCTCCTGAATGGGTCTTGGTGTGCTGTAAGACCCCAGCCATGAGGCTTCTTATGTAGGTATGGATCCCTTGGAATATTTTACCAAGACACATATTCCTGTATTCCCTGCTCAGTGATTAAAACGATGGAGAATACAAATGCAAAGTGAGAGATGATAAAAAAATGGGAAATAACAAAACCTAAGTGGCAGAATATGGATCATCCAGAGTAGACTTAATGTCATTTCTATTACCACTCAGACTAAAACAATTATTTTACTAACTCTGCTGATTGGTGCTGTACAAAATTCTGTGTTTTACAGAATATGAATAGTTGTGACATGAAAATAAGTAGTTTTTAGAATGGGGTTCTTAGTTTGAAAACCAGAGATGGAAGATGTTTTGGCAAAGTTGCATTCAGACATGCAGATTACAGAATAACCATCTGGCCAACTTACCTTTCCACCATATTGCTCCAACTTTTGTAAAGCAATAGTAATTTTTTCTCTAAATTTCTTGTCCATTAATCTCCTCGAAAGCTATTGGAAAAGTAAAACAAAAAGGTTTGTTGCAGAATATAATACAATATATGCAGGGAGGCCAATGTAATTCTATTTTGTTACTTTATTTCATCTTGTCTTTTGAAAATTAAATCCTAAAAGAAACATCACTTTATAGCTTGTAACTCATGTCAAAGTATGAAACGCAGTCAAGACAAAAGGAATAAAATGTTAACTGATGAGAAACTTAAATTCAAAGAAAGCTCAACTGTTAGCCAAAAAAATACTTATTTTAATTTTTTTGCTTTTAGCAAACACATTTTAGAGAGCTATCAATCTTAAAAAAAAGTGATTCTTTAAGTGCTGTCCACATTAAAACATTTTTCACACACACTGAAAGAGATTTATTATAGTGGAAATACTTTAAAAGAACTATTGCAATTTCTCTCTTCTGCATTGGATGTCTAAAAGGTCCTTTTATTTTGCTGTATAAGAGCACTTTGGAAGCAAGCACAATGAAACCATGAGAAGTCTGGCGGAGGAAGGAGGTCCACAGAAGGATTTGGTAGAAAAATACTTTCTACAATCCCACTTTAAGTTTATTTAAAGAAAACTCCCTTGTGCAGAACTTCCACCTGAAAGAAGAGGGAGTATTTGCTTATGTTAATTTATCAAAACTTGCACAGATTTTTAAAGAAATATTCACACGTAAAATGCAAAACTCATTTTGCAATAAACATAAACTTCCCTTCAAAACATAGCATCTATTTCACCTCAGGCTTGAAGCTGAATCTTTTTTAAATAGCAAACAACACTTCCATTATTCTCCAATTGACATTAACAGCGGCTTTTGGACCTTGCTAGAGCTTTATAAGTCACCATATTAAAAAATGATCGACTTACATATGGGAATTTATGAAGTAATGCTTTTCATGGAACTGCTGAGTCCTCCACTGTATCTGTGCGGATATTACAGTAAACATCTCAACAAAAGTACCATTAAAATAGAGATTATTTTTTACTACAGCATTAAAAACTTACATTTGTGAGTAGATGCTTAAGATGATCATTAAGAGATGGGCCAACAACAGCACTCAATTGAACTAAAGCATCCAATCCCCTTAAGAATACTTCATCATTTGAATGGGCCTTCAGAGGGAGGAAAAAAGAAAATCCTGTCAGTAATATTCAGACAAATGCACAAGTTCTTCAAAACTGTGATCTCTACTTTATGATTGTATATAAGATTTTTAAAAATTAAAGCTACTATGCAACTGCTAGCTGTTATAATGTTACAAGTTCAGAAATACAAGTACAGTATGACTGAATATTAGTACCTAGAGGTAACATTTAAAAACAGAAGGATATTTTTAAAGCAGAAAACAAAAGTGTCCACAAAATGTCAGTGAAACTCTTGCATTTCTTCTCAGACAAGGGAATGGATAATTTATTATTGATGAAATAAAAAATTCATCAGGCAAAACAGTTTACTACACCAACAATTTCAGCGCTTCACAGCATATGAGACATAACCCTTCAAATGTGGATATGCTGAAATTGGGAGACAATTTTTCAGTTACAAATTTAATGAAATCAGTAATTTCTATGTAATTCATAACAATAATTGTCTTTGTTGGAGAAACACAGGAGCCAATGACTTTCTGGCTCAATTAATTTAGTCCCCTGCCAACTACAACTTTGTCACCTGCCAGCAATTATCGGACTCTTATCTATTTCTAAGGTGCTTTGTCATCTTTATTAGTCCCTTGGGAAGGTTCTTCTATACCTGAGTTCTCTAATGGTTTAGTTATTTCACTCTTCCTTTAGCAGAGAAATTGATTCATGACAATTTATTTTGTTCTTGCACTAATACTGACCTTTATTTAAACAGTTATTTTTCCACTCTGACATTTGGGCCCTTAATATTTTAACTAGAAGTCATTGACTGCTTGTGTAGTAGAAGGTTTAACAAGACTTTATACTGAAACAGTGCAACAATGAAAATTATCAGATTAATAACAGTAATTGGAAGAACAGACAAGAATAATTTTTTCTAATTTTGTCTTCCAAACTAAACCAGAGATAATACACAATTCTGATCTTCTATTACACCTCAAATCTGAGATCACAAAGAATTTTCAAACTTTCAGCCATCTCCATAAAACCAGAACTGAAACACAGCTAGATTAAAGAACAGCAAGTGGCTGGACCAGAAAAGGGCTCTGAAAGATACAAAAAAGATCCAAAAGAGAGTACCTTCGAGGCCAATACTTTTACCTCACTTTATTTTCTGAAGGAGTAGAAAAGTTAAAAACATTTTAAAAATTAAGAATATGACCTCAAACATTTTAAGTGTATTCTTCCCTTTTCCTCACTGGCATATTCTATTTTATCTTTGTAACATGTTTTGAATTTTTAAATTTAACAGGTAAGTGTTTATTCTCGCATCTCCGCCTCAATCTCTTTTGCCTGTTATTATGTGGACATATCAAGACACCACCAATCCATGTATTTATTTCTGCTTATATTCACATCTTTAATAGGACATTTCCACGGAATTTACCCATAGCTACTGACATACATCTATACCAAAAGTTGCCCATCTGAATTTACAGTTAAAGACATACTTAGCTAATAAATCCAAGGCAGGGTTAACAAGAAAAAAAGAAGCTATTCCCATACCCCCAAGCCCAAAACTTAAAACCCATGTAATAGATTTATCACGTTAATATTTTTCATGTAGTTCACACCTGCACAAGGAAAAAGAAAAAAAAACCCATCAAGCCCATTAAAATTTCTGCATGAAGAGTAAGACATACCAATGCAGCCTTTAACACTGGAATTAGACGAGGCAACAAGGGAATGGCTTTTTCAGCAGCACCTTCAACCAGAAGTAATTCTTTAAAACCCTCCTTTGAAACAAATGTATAGGGATGTTTTGTCTCTCTTAGACCCTGTAGCAAATGTAAAACATGTTTGCTTAATAGCGAGCCTTCTTTTAAATAAGAACACATTTTAAAAGTTCCACATAGCTGCAAGATAATGTTTAGATTTTGTTATATCAGTTCAAAACATAAAATACACTAGCTCCACCATGTGGAGCCATTGAGTACAACTCTGCTTACAGAATATTCTTATTCATTTTTCTTTCGGAACACTGAATATTAAAAGTCACATTATGAATACTGCCAATTGAATCAATGTTTGTACTTCAATACCTTTACTTTTTAACTAACCAAGATAATTTTTCAACAAGCCCATGAACAAGAATAGGCTATATTTGTAAATGGTTTTCATACCCTGAAGGGAAAAAAAAACAAACCAAAAAAGGTGAACTGTGGAAGAAAAGACACTCACCCCACCACACACACACCCCTGCAACACCAAAAACTTGTAGGTGCTACAAACATGCACTTCTAGTGAAGACCTGACTGGCAGAACTCAAAGATTTAAAGCCGTATGGCTGAAGTCCTTTTTGTAATGGGAGCTCTAAGTTACTTTAGGAATTGACAGCTTTGTTTAACGTTAAAAAAGAAGAAAAAAGGCAAAGTTAAAAACAAGAAAAACAAAGAGTATGCACTTTATTTCATCTGCCACACTGGATTAAACATATGTTTACACTCCTGAAAAATATCTGGTGATGTCACAGATGATGCTGAGAAAACAGAAGCCTGACCGTAACATATAGTATTTCTCTTTCACTTATTTACAGGTTCCTATTTCCACTCTACTAGTTCAACCTATTGAGGAGAGCACTCTTACTTCCACAGGTAGGCTTTATATACAAAAAGAATCAAAACAATTTTGTTTACAAAAGAACCTGCAAAGCCACAAATGGATTGAAGTATTTCATTCAACAGCTGGGAATCTGAGATGCAGTCTTGTATTTGGCCAGTATCTCAAAGATTAACCCAGCTCTCCCAGAATGCTCTAACTAAAGAGCTAAAACGGTTATGTCCTTGATCATCTTCATTCTTAAAAGATGCTTACAAATGTTTTCTTTCACATTTCCCTAGGAGGTGAGTCTAAGTTAACTAGCGTAGCTTGTTACAAAACACCAGTTGCAATTAGGAAATCCTATATCCTTAACTTTGCAATAAAATTGAGTTTACCTCTGCCAATGTTACAAGAAGAGGATCAAAGGGAATAGTTTCAGGAAGGCATTCCCATTGCAGTCTGTGCTTCACTGAGCCATGCATTAACCTACACAAAGAGTAAAGTTTTAACAAATTAACATATAATAATATATAATTTATTGCTAGCACTGACCACTTTAAATATATCACCGATTGGTTTGCAATATTACTATAATGGTATATAAACATTTTCAGTAGATACTGCATTCCTTAGTGAAATGTATAATGAGATTTAACAGTGCACTTGTCATGATTCCCAAGTATGGCAGTTTTCAAAGTTCTGCTCCCAATCATAGAAATCAGAAACTAAAAGTGATACAAAAATATAGATGTCTCTCATACCAATACAGAACACTCTGCAAAGTTACTGATTTTGACAAATATCAAGAAACATTTTCCTCAAATAGCAATTTTTAAGGGAAAGCAGTTGAACTGAAAGAAAATTATATTGAAATTCATCAGTTACTCCTAAGATACAGATAAAGACTATGTACTAATGATTATTTTATACATGTATATACATGTATTAATGATTACTTAAATTCTTGTTAAGTAATTCTGCATCCATTTGACGTAACACTAAAGTGCTTATTTTCTGTGCAAATATAGAATTGACAAAAGTTAAAATATGAAGAAAGGCTGAGAGAGCTGGGACTCTTTAGCCTGGAGAAGAGAAGGCTGAGGGGAGACCTTATCAATGC
>JAOXNO010000033.1:58497839-58511141 GCA_028565335.1 Limnodromus scolopaceus | reverse complement strand
GCCTCACCATCCTCACAGGAAAGAATTTCTTCCTAATATCTAATCTAAATCTCCCCCTTTTCAGTTTAAAACCATTACCCCTCCTCCTGTTGCTGATAAAGAGTCCCTCCCCATCTCTCCTGTAGCCCCCTTCAGGATCTGAGAGATACCGCTGAATTGTGGGTGCCCGAAGGTGTGTCCCTCCATTTCATCTCTTGGGGCATTTTATCTCTTGAACTGGGACATCTGGCTCCCAGGGAACTGCCTTCATGCAAGGCTCTTTTGGGCAGGAGGTCCTACCCAGGGGTGGTGGCCTGGCTTGGGTGCAGCACCACCACATCCCTCCCAGCACGAGGTGCCACCATATGGGTTCAGAGAGACCCCCGTGCCACACGCCTGCAAGGCTCGAGCACCTCAGTGCTGGGACCTTGGGCGGGATTGACCCTTTTGCGCAGGAGCCTAACTCCCTCCCTCCCTCCCTCCTCCTATGGGAGAAACACAGACTAAAACGATCCTAAATTCCTAGAACTGGGTAGGATGAAACTGCACCTCTAGGGATATCTTTTTCTAGCTCACATGGTATTTTAAAAGCTGGGAAAAGACGTGGTCTAAGGTTAAACACATGTTCAGTCCCTTCTGATGCCTACAGTAAAGTCTTAAAATGGTTTTCATTACACTTTGCCTATGAATTTGCAGCTCCCCTGCTCTTTGGGTAGCTTCCTCGTTATTATACCTGGCCTTGGATTTTCTAAGATCTTGCTGAATGTTGACGTGGGAAATACAGGTCATGTCAATAAAATGTGTTTGTTTAAAATAAAATACTTTTCATACCGTGTCCCACTATTTTTGCTAGTTGTAATAGGAACTAGTCTGGGACATTGTAAACATACTGGGTGGATGGACAGTTTAGAAGGAAAGATAAGATATATGCTGTGTAAGAGTTATACTGTGTACAAAACATGATAAATTTTAGCATTTTTCTCCATCATCATCATACCACTTTGTAGTCTTAAATATGGTGTCATGAGCTACTATCATTACTGTTTACTTGTATAGCATTAACTCCAGTTATTAGGAGTTTTTCCATTATGTATTTTTTAGTTTGTTGAATTTAACTGCTGTAAGCCTTTCTAAATGATTGAAAATAAGTAAAAGACAAAAAAAATGAATAATTGGCAAGGATTTTTTATCATTAAACGAAATGTGGTCTCTTACAGGTGTGTGACTGTGTTCAGGTGAGCATACAGAAATCTGAAAATGAAAGCTAACTCTGGACTCATTGCATACTGTTTCATAATAACAATACTCAACCAATTTAAACAGAACCAATGATTAATTAGTTAGCTATCACTGCTGATAAAGCCAATATGCAATTTGACTTCTTTTTTCATTAATCACCGTTAAATAGTTAATTACTGAGGGGGAGGAGGATTCACCAAAGCGAAATGGATTCTGAGGCTTATGAAATTAAATCTGGGGCTTAGTGGAATATGACTAATTAAAAGAACATCACATAAAATAGTCACATGTTAGGTTTTTTTTTGTCTGAGCATATATATACCTTCGTTAAGCTCGTTCCTTTGGTTCGGTTTAGGCTTGGCGTTCAGCCAACGCCAGTTGGGAAACGTTGGGGAGAGCATTTTTTCACAAGTACAGGCTTTTAAATGTGGAAGGAAGGGGGTTGGTACTTGAATTTTTGTCATCATTTCATTATCTTGCATTGTCAACATTTCCCTCTCTATTTGCAGCAGCCTTTTAGTTAGACTATAGGTGTTCGCTGTATTTTGCTAAATACAATAAAGGGATTACCAACAGCCTTAAAAATGGATTCCTATTGCATCTTAATATATTCTTCAATATTCATCTAGTAATATACAAACTGATACGTTTTCATTTGAGATCATTTTAGAAGTTTCTAAACTAAGTGCGATTTTAACCCCAGTTGTGGGCTAACAACTCTTATAACCCAGTAAGAACAGTAAAAGCACAAAACGTGTTTCCTCAATTCAGCGTATTTGGTAATTCTTTTTATTTCTCCAATAACTTTGAAAAGTTAGAAATTCTCACTGGTCTCCCAAAAAGCACACATTTAAAACTGAAGTCTCTAGGAATGTTTTCCTTAGATAGTCCTCAAATATCATTCCCCAGAGCTTTTATCCTGACTTAGCCACTCCACATGCTTTATGAATAGTACTCTATAAAAGAGAAGTTATTTTACAGGGTTTGGTAACAAACGTGAGCTACAGAACAGACTGTAGACACCTAATTATAGTTTTCTGTTTCCTCCGCAAAGATTTAGATGCTCCAGGCGCTTTCATTGACAAGTGCTGTATCAGATGATTAACTCGGTGCCTGCCAGAGGTTGATGGACCTGTGAATATTCCCTTAGTGAAAATTGGTGTGAAACAGTGCCATTTCAGTTGAACAATTCCGGATAACAGTCCGTAGATACTGCTGGATTGCTTATATTTTTCTGTAATACACCGTAAGTGACTTGATTGCCTATTATTAAGTGCTTAATTGCTGCAAGGACTTTGGATTAGCAGATGAAAGTCCTGTGTAAAACTCAGAGGCAAACTCCCAAGAAACAGACTGACCCACAGGAATATTTTAAGGTTTTGATGTGCCAGAGTTACAAAAATGCATACAGCTATGACAGCCAAAATTTAGGAATTTAGGAGCACACAGGTCTCTACCACTAGCATGCAGACATGGTGCTTTGGGTGTCGTTGTTAAACTAAGGTGGAAGGCTGAGCAAAATCAAGTAGTTGCCTGGACAACTGCGGCCAAATTCCACACCAGGCTTTTTGATTGCTCTCAAGGATATTCTGCTGATCCGAAATAATTAGGAAATTCAGGTTTTTCATCAGTACTTGAGTGAGTCAGAGAAAGTTGTGCCCAAATAGATACAGAGATGCTAACTCACTATTGCTCCACTTTTCATTACTTATTAAAGTGTTTAGAGCAGCTCTGCAATGGTTTGGTTACACTTGTATTCATCTTGTACCCCTGGCCATACAAAAACAATTCTCCTATCTCCTGTAGTTAGCTAGTACTGTCAGGAGCCAAAGTAGACCAGTTATACCCATCCATCCACGAACTAAACTACCTCAAAAATGAAATTAGGATTAAAAATCCAGGTTTTTTTCCGATTCTTCTAAATTTTCATATTGCCATCAATAATGGCAGTTTGAATTTGTTCTTCATTCTGGTGTTTCCAGTTGCTCAGGAAGGACAACTCATTCCATTGCCATCTCTCAGATGGTGGCACGATCACAGCTGCTTCTGTAAAAGTACTTTGCTTATTTATGGAGAGAGATGCATTCCCACTTGTACAGTCAAAAAAAGCAAGAGTTAGGAACCTATAGTTCTTTGAGTCACTGGGCCTAAATCTGAGTTTTACAAGACTTGATTTCCTGCCTCCCTGCTGTTCACTGGAATCTTCATTCCTAATTTGTTTCAGGAGTCCTTACCACAGAGTGTGAGTTGTTAAATGCCTAAGACCAGGGTTCACAGAAGGTACAACAGTTGAGCAGGCAGTGGCCAGCACTAGTTCATGGAAAATGTTAAGGAGAAAGCTGTGGTTTCAGAGAAAAGCAAGTGCCAAACACCTGGGGGGAGGAAAGAGGGGGTTGGATAGATATCTGTGAATTCCTTTCTGGAATTCACAGTGCACAGAGCATTCAAAGCTAGCAAAAGGTTTTGGAAGCAGTAGTTCCCAGGAGCTAGAGGACTTACTGGAGTATGGAAAAGTCTCTGGGTTATGGAAAATTCACATTCAAAATCTTCTTTTGCCTGCTTGGGAGCATAGACTTGAACCCGGGCTCTCCTGCCTCTCAAACCCGACGAACACACAGTGATAACAGCTGAGTGTTAGGCCCAGCTGCCTTAGGATATCCCCCCCAGAGTACCAGCTTTTACTAATTATTCTTTTCACCAAACAGGTGCAGGTACCTGTAAGCAAAAACATAGTGAGAGAACGTACCTTAAGGTGGACTAGATGATCTTAAAGGTCCCTTCCAACCTAGACAATTCTATGATTCTATGGAGTGGTACCCAATGTCAGAGAAAGCAGCGACAGAACTAGAAGCATGGTGTTCTCTACTTAAACCAGAATACACCTCTAAAAATGGAGAGGATATTAAAAGATGACTATTTTGTCACAACTGCTGGGGTACATTCAGAAAGGTTCACTACTGTTTTATACTGCAGGTAGTTTTCTATAACATCATGGGTGCCACACCATGCAAATGAGAAAAGAGCAGTGGGATGGTCCCCTGTCCTTCCCCCACAGAGGAAGGACATGAAACAATGCCCTTACTCTCTTCCTGCTGATTTCTGTGGACTCGGAATTTGCTTTTAGACACAGAAAAAAACAAAAAAAAAAAAGTTTTCATGGGGTAGTGCTCTTTAAATGCGAGACAGACGTGCACAGGCTTCACTGGGCTCACCAAGTGACTTCTCTGTAATTATTTGAAAATCAAAACTCACTACTAAATTCCTGAGGCAGGATAAATATAATTTAAATTCCGCAGAGGGAAATGATTTAGCAAGAGCTGCAGACTTGATTGTTCGGGTGCCGCTGTGAGAGGTGACTGACGGGTTTTCCCTGGGATGAGGAGCTGCAGAGGGGAAGAACGGATCCGGAGGCGCGGGCTGCAGTTTTGTGTTTTCCCACTTGGTGGCAATCCCTCACTGTCTCTCCTGCCCACGGCTGAGCCTTCTCCGGGAACGCTCCTGCTCCGCCTTCCGCAGCCTCGCCCCGTTTGGGGAAAGAAACAAGGGGGGGGAAAAAAAAAAAATTAAAAAAAAAAAAAAAATCGAAGTTTTCTGTTACTTCAGATATCAAAGGTGGCAAAATAGAAGAGTCTGTTAAGTGGAAATGGAAGTATTTCGTAGTTCAGCTGTCAGAGAAATTGTGTTCTTTGTTAGGAAACCTGTTACCGTTGTTTTTCCCCACTGTAGGGCACGGATCAGTAGCAGTACAGAAAGCATTGATTAAGAGCAAGTTTACCGGACTTATAGCCCTGCGCAAAATGAGGTAAATAATAATAAATACGAAAAAGTCCTCCATGGATTCACAAAGCATCATGAGAGTATTTCTACTTTTCCTTTTTTTGGTTGATTTTTTTTTCTTATCTTTTTTTCTTGCCAACAACAGGAATAAATCCACGTAGTTAGAACTTCTGTAGAGAACATGCTGGGGCAGAGGTGTTGCTGCTCTGGCTAATCGAACGTACATCTGCAGAGGCTGTAGCTGGGTACTATGTTGTCTTTTATAACATTAACAGACCTTTCAGCTTTTTCCCCGAGTCCATGAGGTTCCATTTGCTGGATCAGACGTAGGAGAGAACTGCGGTGAGAGCATCAGGCTGTGCTTTGAGGAGCACACAGCTTGGATGTACTGCTTCGCAAAAGCATTTAATGTCTCCCCTACACCAAGCACAGCTGGCACTCGAGATAACAAGTCCAGGGATGGTAGGAAAAAATGTCTTTGTTTATGATACAGAGAAGGTTTGAAAAACAGCCTTAAGGCCCATAAGACTCAATTCAAGTTGGTGGCTGAGAACCAGTAACAGCCTAAGAGTATTGGCTGTAGGGATGGTGAGGAGGATGGGAGCTGTGGTAACAGTCACGATTAAATGATTTAGGTAGAATCAGAGGTGGTGGTGGTGGTAGTAATAGTTTTCTCGTCACCGTTTCTCTTTTCAGAAAGTGGTGTAGCAACAGCCCACCAGCACCTCTGTCCCTGCCCACACAGAAGTGGCAAGTGGAGTAAGGCTGCCCTGCTCTCGCTTGCTCTGCTGGATTTTGGAGGAGGATGAATTAAAGCCTCTTTTTAAAAAAAAAAAACAAACCAAGCCAACCAAAAAAAGAAAAAAAAAAAAGAAAACGAAGATTTTTCCCAGGAAAAGTGATGTGAGGTGTGGGAAAAGAAGGGACAGTCCACCAAGGTTCCAAGTGAAAGCAGTGAGAAGGGATGCATGAATGGGTGTAGAAGAGAGAGGGGGGTTGGAAATTAAAAATGAGAATATCAGAGGGGGACCGCAAGCAGAGCACAGCAAAGGCTTCATGTTAGTGACTCTTAGAATTCCTCTATTCATGGATTGTAACTCCTGTAATTCAGACATCATTGTGGTTTTCCACAGTTCTATTTTCTGATATCAGAAGAGACCTGGAAAGAGAAGCTAGAGGATGGGAAAGATCTGAATGAGGAACTACATCAGAGAGAAGGGGGGAGCGGAGAGAAGCTTTTGCTTCCTTCATCCTAGTGCGCTTCTGTATTCTTTATTTGAAATGGTAGAATATGAGCATGGGTATTTTTGAGGAAGGAAAAGGAAAGGATGGGGAATGAGTGTCCCTGTGGAAGTGCTGGAGTGTGGAGGAGCAGATTCTGGCAGCAGTGGGAGCTAAGGCTTAGGATGGTAAGAAGGTCTCTCAAGAGTAGGTTGAAAAGAGTAGTGTTGTTGTTGGAAAGGCTGGGAATTCAAGAGCCTGGGAACTTGGTAGCCTCTGTAGGATAATCACTAATAGTTATACAGTATGAAATGCAAAAGAGGAAACTTAACTGCTGGGACCAGGCATATACCATGAGGGAACGTACAGACAAGCAAGACATTTGCTATTAGCTTCGAGCTTTGAAAAGTAATTCAGTTCACAAGAGAAATAGGTATTCAGAAACATTTATGAACTTGCCATCTCACCAGAAAATCATTTTAACAGTATTGCAAGTTCTGTCTAAAAGAAATAATTTTGTTGAATTGAATACTGGGTTGTATCAAAGATGAATACATCACAGTGTCCTGCCACTGAGCGTCCCATCTGAGACAGCCAAAGAGGGTGCCTGGGGATCCCTGTGTGAACCAGGGCAACTGTGCATAACATTTCCCATGAGTATTCTCCCAGCTTTCAGCCGTTTGCCATTCAGGAACATCCGGAGCCAGGGATGACTGCCGCATATTCAGTAGTCTTCAATGGATTTCTCTCATGTGGATTTCTCCTGTTGAACCTCAGGAGACTATTGGTATTCACGGTAGCCTGTGACAAAGAGTCTTGCAGCTCACCCTCACCTTTTTTTATGTTGGTTGTGAATGTGGTACCTGCTACCTTTATTTCTTCTCTAATAGTTCTGCTCAGGCTCTTTCAAGGTTGCAGCAAGAGCGGGAGAAGTTTATGTCATGCCACAGTTATTTTTTTGCGCTGGATAATGAAAAATGTGGTGTCAGTTCTCGGAATCCCAGTACCATCTCTTTGTTCCTAAAGTCCCAAACTTCTTTAGGTTTTAACTCTCCTAGACATTCTGTAAAATTACAGTTTGTTTAAATTATGACAGTTTTCCTAATCAGTGACGCAAAGCTGTTCAGTCTGTATTTATTGGGCCACAGTGTGCTTTATAACTGTCAGATGGCTCACACTATATACAGAAATTTGACTACACACAGACGACCCCTAGGTGTTTTCCCCTGGTTTCCTCCTTCCTTTGCTATTTCTTTTGCTTATTTACTTCTTTTGCTACTCTGGAAATAGATATAATTTTTGGACAGGCCACTCCATTCTGTTCCCTGTTCCAGCCCCACCTCTCACCTGCTTCCATCAGCCACTGTTTGTGTAAATTTCCATCCACAGACCTGAAAAATGACACCATTTTCATTACAAGCCCAATCTAGTTAGCACAGTGTCCCACTGGAAATACTGGTAAAAGATTCTTGAGAGCAGTATGGGCCCAGTCCTGCAGTATTATTCCATTCTGTCCATCCGTCCATTTCATTTAGCATATATACCATGAATGCAGTTCTAAAATGATTCCTTAAATTACAGTGTGAGATTCCGTCTCACAAACTGGTACGGTGTTCTGAAGGCAACTTCATCAAATAATTAAAATGGTGTTATTATTCATGTGGAAAGTGAAGCAATGAATGGGGGATGAATGGTACTAGATAGACCGGTGTCCTTGCACAGTCACAAAAGGACTGTATCTGTTAAGACAAATATTGCCTGCACTCCCCAAGTAGCGAAGAAAAGCAGTGAGTTGCAGGGAGAGGTTAGGTCACCAGTTGGGGTTTTTTTGTTTGCTTAGCTTGTTGGTTTTGATTATTCTCACAAGCTACGTTCTTATTTGAATAAGTATTTTAATGCTTCATGATTTTTGCTGAATACTAATTATCCATCAAGGACAAAGAGTGCTGCATGAGTGGGTTTTCATCATTTACATTCTGTCTTTGACTCTAAATATTTCTATTATTAATAATAACAATAATAGTGTTATTTACACCATCCTTCTCCACCAAAATGCAAATTTGCACTCCATTGGTTTTATGATATGGCTTTGAAGTTGGTTTTATGATACGGCTTTGAATAGTGACAGTAGTAATTAGAAATTTATTTAGTAGTTTGTTTTTAAATTGAAGAGCCAATGACCATTTCAACCTACTCTTTGATTTCTGCTGTTTAACTGGTCTTTTACTTACAACAACGTTTTGCATCTCAACCACGAATATTCTATTTCTTAGTACCCTCGGACATTGGACCTTGTCAAAAGGAAAAACAGAAAGACTGGTCCGCTGCTTTGACAAGCTCCGGGTATTTTATTGGTGAGACAAATCTCTGTAGCTGGATCTGATAGTTAAATCCAAACACATCTAGGTATTCCAGTTTCAATGTGTGTGCTTTTAAAAATCTGATTATATTATTGCTCCCTTCAGTTTTACAGGTACAAATACAATTTTCTGAGGTGCTGTTCCCTGACCACTAAATGGAGCAAATCCTGGGAGCTGGGTCTTGAGCACCAACTGTGCCAGGGAGCCTGTGCTCATTTTTGTCCAAGTTGGACCTTAGGTTTCATCTGGAGTCTATAAAACTCTGTACAGAGCAGGTACAAGCACCTTCCAGGGCCATCACGGGTCCAGAAGCCCTGTGTGCCTGTGCCGCACGGAGCAGGGGCTGTGGGGTTAATAAGCCTACGGACTCATGCCAGCAGCTACCCAATGCTGCACCCCTGGACCTGAAATGATGAGGAAAAGGATGGCAAGAAAACTGCGTGGTGCCACACAGTCGGCAAGAAGCCGTAAGAGTTTATTATCTCTCATCAAGGTCTGGCTGGGCTCGTTAACTCCAGCTCAGCACCACATTTCTCCAGTTCCTGGTGTGGTGGCTGTAGGTATGAGAAATCCTCTCTGCAATCTTAAAGCTCAATAGTTCTTTTAATAGGAGAAAATTCTTATTTTTGCAAGACCCTGAGACATTTCAGACTTAAAAAAATCACACTATGTGGTGATGAGGTTTTCCCAAATTAGTTCCAGCTGAGCTGATACGTCTACACAGCATAACCCGCTCCTTTCAGAGAGCTTTGTGCTAATCCCTACAGTGGTAAATCTGCATTAATGTGGCCCTGCCCCAGCACAATTCACCCTGCCTCTCAGTTGTGCTTAGTTGGTGAAGTTCATGAGACTCTGCATGATGCCCTGACTATTTCCCCAGGTGCTCGGTTGATGCGTAAACAAAAAAAAAAAGTGATACATGAAGAGACCATAATTGCTAATTAAATTGTGAGGTGTTCATCAAGCTGAAGAAGCCTAAGGTCCAACTGCACATACATGTGCATTTTAACTATGCATATGGCTACAGGTTCATTATGAAGAAGAGAAGCACCAAAAAACAGAGGTGACAATCACATCCTCAGTGACAGTCACATCCTCAGTGGCAATCTGTGGATAACAACACACTGGAAACACATCAGCTCTACCAAAGATTTAGAAAAACAAACTAGGAAGTACCAGTTCCAGTGGGTCTTTGATGCACTGTTAAGCACTGAAGCACAGCCCTTTGGAGAACGGAACTGAGGTTTAGAAAAGAATTGTGAAAAGTGCTCAGGCTGGAAGTGTGCCTATAAAATTTTACGTGGGAACAAAAGTGTTCATGGCTAGAGGAAAACAAAAGGAGAAGAACTTTAAATTATAAAAGGTTCAAGACAGTATTAACCACAGACATTTGGATATACCTCTCAGCTACAAAGTAAATTACAATTATGAGACTGAACTTGATCAGGCTGAAAAATGGCATATGACAATTTGTGCTAAAGTAATTGTTTCTGCACAGTAGAATACAATAAAACTGATTCTGCCAGGCCCAGTTCAGTGCTTTTATGTGCCCTCAAGGCACCATTTATACTTCAATAAAGGGAATTTGTGCATTGAAAATTATTATATCCTTAAATCACAAACAATTCCCTGGCTTTTGTACTTGTGAAACTATAAAATGACTAATTCAAGACTCCTCCCCAGAAAGTCTAACAGTTAGTATTTTTCCCCTCATCCCAAAGATGTGCTGCTGGGTTGGGATTGTTTTTTGTGAAGGAAAGGGCTTTGAGGTAATGAAAGATCTTTTATCAAAACAAAAGAGGAGTCTTTAATGAGTTACTCTTTAGCTCCATTGTAAATGTAGTGGTCCATTCCAGATCAGTCAACTTCTCCATCAGTTTACAAAGAAATTTCCAATAGGGCAAATCCCAGATTCTGCCAAAACTCCATTTGTTTGTTTATTTTTTCTTAATTTGACTTGCCAAGGGTTTGTGTTTGACTTGTTGCCATGAATAAAACTATCCCTCTTTCAACAATGGGCTCTCCGGGAATGGTGTGGGAAAGCTAATCCCATTACACAGCTCAGAAGTTCCCACTCAGTGGTGACCCAGGAAAGGCGGCTTATCAGGCCCTTAGCAGAGCTGTCAGCTGGTCAGCTCAAGTGGGGAATTCTTCTTTGTGGAGTGAAGCAGGCCAGCAGGAGCAGTAGTAGGGTTTTGTTTGTTTGTTTTAAGTAAATAGACCAACAGGGAACTTTTACATCCTTGACCTGCAAGTCATGTTCATGTAAATAGAAGACATTAACGGTAGACCATACTACGGTGTCATTAACACATTGGTCAGATGTGTTAATTAATTTATACTCGAGAGATGAGAGGAGTCTTCCCAAGCTGCTTGTCTTGTGACGTTTTCTTAGACCGTCTATCTCAGTTTGCCATAGCTCAGACAACTCAAGTCATTTGCTAGAGGCCTCTAACAGAATGGCTTTTCTTCAAGGGAAGTTGTTTTCAGATTCAATGATGCCTTCATATTTTTGCTCAAAGGGATGGGCATCTTGTGATATCTCTCGTAAAATGGCCAAGGTCTCCCGATGATATTGGAGTGAAATTAAATGCCTAAAGAGAATTTCCTTCTATGCTAAGGTGGAAACAGTGGCAGGACTTCCTAAGGAAGGGACCTTGCTTCACAGTAATGAGGTGAGGATTTAAATAAGCGTTAGAAAACACATGAAAAACATGTAATAAGACCTTGGTTTTGATGTGAACAGGATTAATGCAGAGCAGGAAAAATATGACATTTTTCTTTTCTTTCCTTTTAATTTAACTCTGCGTTTGACTTGTGAAGCCATTGCTGCATGAAGGGGAGGCTGCATCTCACTTGTAAGCACCTGGAATACCATTTTCCAGAAGCCTAAGCACTGGAGACTGAGTTATTGGTAGAATCAAGTGCCAGCCTGAGTCTAACTCCGGTCTTACTAGTGTTGGTGCCTTAACTGATTGTCCTAATTGTTCAAGTAAAGCAAAATATTATCTGGTTGTGGGTACAAAATACCACACTGGATCAGGACTCAGAACAATTTTGGATTCAGGTCACGGTACAGAAATACTACTGTGTGTAGTTCTTGCCTTCCTTTACCTAATATTCCCAGTATTTCTCTTTTACCTCTGTGTAAGTGTAATGCTCGTATTCAGAAGACATAAAGCAAACTGTACTCATGAGAGTCTTGAATAGCCTCGTGATGACAGCCTAACCAAAAAGTATTGGTTTTTCAAAGTGTCATTTAGAGAATGGCCTTATTAAATTTTTCTTTAAGAGTCAATGCATTAACAATTTTTTTTTCTTCCCTTTATTGCAAGCAGTTATGTTACTTTAGAACAGCTCCCATTTCCTAATACACTTCTCAAGATGAGCCAATCTTGCAAGCTACAAGGTGTCACAAGCTCCCAGTGTCAGTGAGGATGGCCAAGGGAGCTCAGTGATTCCACAGACCAAGGACTCTGCAAGGAACTGTCCTTCAGCTGTAGCTTGACATTTGTTTGCTTTCATAGGGTTTTAACCAACTGCACAGCATTGCGTGATTCTGAATTTCTGTGCTTTTTTTACTTCTCTTCGGGGCAAGTATAGGCACAGTCCGTTTTGTGTACTCAATATTTAGACTGTGTAGCATAAAAGGCTAACAAAATGCAACTTGTCTTAGAGCACTGGGGTGTGCCTATTACTTGCTAAAGGAAATAGGGATGCTGAACTAGATAAATATGATCTGTGTTTTAGTTTTGCAGGTTTTTTTTTTAATTGCCTGTTACTTCATTGCCCAAGGTCAGTCTTGTCAGACAAGTGGACCAACAGTTCTCTAGAGTAACATAAAACCATTAAGTTGCTCTTTGATCTTGCACCTTCTTTAGAACCTTTTAATCAATTAACCATGAAGCTACTCAGCTTGTCTTATTTCCTGCACATAAAACTACTTTGGTCGAGCTGACACATTACTACATTATAGATCAAAGATTGAAGGAAACTTCACATCCAACCAGGATAATTATGTGGATTTTTTTCTGAATCTGTTATATACATTTTTGTGCCTCAGATGGAGGAAAACAGCATTTTGATCTAGATTGAGTTAAAGGATTCATGTGTATTTTAAAGGGTGGCTAAATGGGTTTGTGCATGATTGACCTTACACAAGGTGTGGATAGATTTCATGGGCAGGTTGCTGAGCCTCAACTGTCCATCTGTCCTTTGAGAGTACCCACTATTGATAACAACAGGAAACATGACCTGCTGGAACATGAACACTGATCTCTTGTTTAGGATGCCTTTAAATAAGGAAGATAATTTAAATTTTGAATGTACTGTAATGTGATACCGATGGAAGTCCTTTTAGTCCAGAAATCAAATTTTGATCGCAGAAAGAGTTGTGGTTTCAGGCTTGTAGGGCCACATTTCTGCTATCTTGTTTGTGTGCACAAAATGGTTTTTTTTTTTTATGAAGAATCAGAGGTACCTTCAGTATTCTTTTCTCAAAAATCTGTGATTGTTGATACTATTATTTTCTTGTTGATACTATTATTTTCTAGTTATATGGGAATTAAGGTATCTCAAAATATATATCCCATTCCTTCTGGCCAAATCCTGGAATACACAAAGAGCTTCAATCAGCTCCTCGTTTGAGCTTCTCCCTGAAGTGGGACAGAGTGTCACCAACACCAGTTCAATGGAGCAAAGCATCTGCTTTGCTTTTTTTTTTTTT
>JAOXNO010000033.1:58477017-58488563 GCA_028565335.1 Limnodromus scolopaceus | reverse complement strand
AATAATCCATGTTAAAAGCAGTTAAAGTTTCCCATCTATGTTGCAATTTTACCAGGTATTTTTTTTTTTTTTTTTTTTTTTCTTCAAAGCTCCTCTTGGTTACGAGAAGTCTCAGTTCAAGCACTTGAATCTTTTTTTCAAATGAAGAAAAAGTCTTTATTCTCATAATAAAAATAAGTCTGTTCTGTATTTTACAATATATTTCAAATATTTCCACTATGAAGCTTTAATTAGTCCGACACGGTCAATAAGTATACAACATTTTCAAAAGACAAGTGTGACAGGGACACTTTAGGAGGGACAATTTGTACAGCCACACTTCACCACTTTTTCAACCTCGTCCACAAACGACGACCCGTCAGTGCATTCGAAAGAGTATTTCCGTCTCTTGCTCCTCAGTGGTCCACAGCACTGCCCGGTTGAGCATCCTCCTTTACATTCTAGTCTCGATACCTTCTTGGTCGTCTGGCACGCAGCATACCCTTGCTGCTTTTGGTAGTAATCTCGGATTCGTTCCCCTCGACAAGAGATTTCTGTAGAAAACAACATTTAAAATGAGAGAGAGGCTTTCGAGACGCAGGTCCAAGAATGGTTGACGTCGCTAGGGAAGATGCTGTGTTTCTTTCTAATTGCAGTTGGGATGGATATTTTAAAGCTTGACTCAGCCTGCATATTGGAAACTAGTGGTTTCTACCAAACATAATTTGATTAATGCTGAGTTTTATTTCCGATACCTCCGATTTTCAGCAAAGTTTATATTATGTATATGTAAACCATAAATACAAAGCTATTACAATGACAAGAAAATTGGAAGCTTAAATCTTTTCCTCTTTTATAAAAATACACATCTTCTGTTCCTACATTGCTTGCAGCTGGTTCTATTTACCATAGGGAAATGTTTCAGAGAGCATGCAATTTAATTTATTAGACCTGGAGTTTAATATTATTCAAACTGTTATTTAATACAAGTTACATTCCACTAACTTCATAAATTACTGAGGTATAAAAGCAGCTAAAAATGAGACATCTGTTAAAAGTTCTACAACCATATTCTTCTATTCTATTCACGTCTATGTACAATGCAAAATAAATGCCATCTGGGGTAAGGGAAGGAGAGGGAGAGGGAGAGCTTTGATAGACAAAGGAAAAAGAAAAAGGTAGGGGGAAAAGTCATCCTGTTTTCATCCGTCTCACCTGCATAATTCGCTGTGATAAATCAGTTGAAGCTGAGAGGTCAAAAGTAGAGTTTGTGATAAAACTAGGAGCAGAATCATTGGATTTGGCTTCTCAGTTGCAGAAGGCAGAGAAACAATAAATACAGAAAGATACAGCAGGTAAAAAGGTAATAGTTCAATATAGTAAAAATGTGGTTCTGAATAAAGGCAAAAAAAGAGAAATGTTTTCACAGCAAAACATTTGATGAAAAAATTCTCAAAATGTAAACAAATTCATGGGAAGAGTTTGATTTTTCTCTCACCGAGATGAATTCTATTGGTGGAAAAAAAGAAAAAAGCAACAAATGTGTGTGTATTGTGGGGAAAAAAAAGTTGATAATGCTTTTGGCTGTTCATGTTTTAAGAAAAAAAACCTGTTTTCTAAGACCAAAAACAACACCGTGATTTTTAAATTTTTATTTTTTTTTTTTTTTTTTACCTTTATCACAGTTGTCCCCCGTGTATCCGCTGCTGCATTCGCAATATGGTTTCCCAAGTCCTGAAAGCCTGCATTTGCCATGTTTACACCTGACGGATTGGCAGGGGTTAAACAGCATTTCCTCTTCATCGCAGAGGACTCCCCCATGTCCCTGCAGGCATTTACAACTGTATGAAAACGCATTGATCGGCAAGCAGGTACCATGCACACATCTACAGGGGAAACAAGCCCAAGAGAATAAAAATAAATTATTCATCAAAGTTCAGGCTAAGCAACATTAACTACAAATACTTTGGACCGTACTCAGAAGAAATTGCTTTTGTTTCTAATGGATTTTTTCTTTTTTTTTTTTTTTTTTTTTCAGTGAGCTGCAGTGAAGTGGTTTCTAATTGGTATGCGGGTTTAGGCAGAAGAGGCTGCAGTACAGAACTCTGTCTCACCAGAAAACAGCCACTGTAGATGTGTTATGGAAGACTTTTACAGGCCACAGTTATTAACACCGACATTTCCTGCCTACCTAAATTTTCAGCATGCTTTTGAGAAGAACACAGCAAAAGCAAGTACCCGAATGTAATCCGCTAGAATTAAATCGAGAAAAAGTGATACTCACCTGAAATTCTGCTTCTTGTATCGTTTAAAAAAAATAATAAATATTGTCACTCATGAAATACGGGGCTCCCAGCACAAAGACAGCTCAGGCACTTCCTAACCGAAATATTTCTGACTCCGCAATGGCTGTTTCAAAGCCGCTCCCCCATCAAATACATCAGTCTGCATTGCCAACTGCCAGTAGCGTGGTCATGCAGTGGATGAGGCAGGTCTTCACCGAAAGCCAACAGCACTCATCTGGTGCTCGTGCAGAAACTCACACTAGATGAGGTTGTCTACTATCAAGTCTCACCCAAGTGATTAAACTGGCTACTGTCTCACTTGAGCTTTGGTAAACATTTGTGGCGGGCTCCAATCTTCTTGTTCGATGAAAAAGGCTGTGATTAACTCATCTGCTAAGTTCTGATGTACAGTACAGGAACAAACAGTGGTCTTACTTCTCCTAAGAGAGAAGTGGTGCTTCCCAAAAGGAGGATGTTTAATGACCTGCTCCTAGGTGCAATCTGAAGACTGTATTCCCTAAAAAATTCCAAATTGTTCCTGTGGTTGAAGCCTGATATTCCAAGACTGTTAGATTAAGCAACTCAAAATTGAAGGCTTAGACAGTATCAGAAGGCAGATACCTTTTGTTTAGTTTTCAGTAAGTTTAGCATTTGATCATTTCACCATTTAAAAAACAAACACTTTTAGGACCTCTGATGTATGAAGTTACTCAGGTGACACTGACATCGTGTCATATTCTATACAGGCTGTTTTAGATATCAAAGCAATCTGTGTCAGGATCTTTGGTGAAGTTCTGCTTGACTTAGAAGATGACTAAATCTTAGCCAATGCCAACTCTCATACTTTTGCTTCCACCTGTTCTTTGATACCCTAAATTTCATCTTCAGACTCTACTGAAAGGAACATCAAGCGAAGTGCAAACTCTCGAGCACAGTTTCCTCTTGTCTAATTTTAGGTACATATGTCAGCCACCCAAGTTAGATGTATAATTGCCATAAGCTCCTCACACAGTAATGGAGAGAAATGAGCCTTTACTGACTATAGAGGAAACTTCAGTCACTATGTTCCTAACTCAAGCACCTAGATTTAGGTACAGTAAATCTAAGCATTAAGCCGTTTCATGTGTGCAGGGATCTCTAAAAGATCCCCTACATTTTTGAAATGGAGATCACAGTGACAAGTCTGGAATGTCGTACTGGATTGTTATACTGTATTGGACAGACAAAATGAATCTATTCAATAGACAGATTTAGAGACAAATCAAGAAATACAGAACCAATTTCCCCGGGAACTAAAGAACAGAAAATCCCTCCTTCACTCCAAATAAACAATTTTGGTTTGGCTTTCTCTCCTAAAAGCTCACAGCTCTGTACACAGCTGAAACAAAACTAATACTTTCAAGAGCTAACAAAATACTAATGTTGTGCTCACTTAATTCTATCCTTGATACTGCCTGTACCTGATACTTGCCAAGTTTTGTAATTTACTGCTAAAAGCACTCATTTTGGGTGCTGATGTGTGTAGGCATAAGAACCTATACAGAATGTAATTTTTCAAGGACACTTCAAAGAAATTATTTGGGTTTTCTTATTATAGAACTTGATGGTTACAGTTCCATGTTATTTTGGACTTTTAAAGTATAAAATGCGTGTGATAGAATTGCATTTGTATTTTTTAACCTGCTGTGACTTCCTTTATCTCTTAAGTTACTGTTAAAGAGGACGGGGTAAGAAAAAGACCCATAAACAATGAAGTGCTATAATGATACACCTCAAAAAAAGTCACTGCTGTGGCTTTGGAAAGAGTTCAAAGCTTAATAGCACTGAAAGAGTCCCTAACCAATGTAAACAATGCTAACTGCATTGTAAAGCACGCTAACTGGTGTATAAAGCTTTAAAGGGTCAGGCTCTCCACACATTATGTGAAAAGATCACTTAAACATCATTTTATATGGAGTTGAAAATCATCTTATTAGAATCTCTTAGTAAACTCAGGCCCCTGGCCCTGAAAAGGCCAGAACTCTGAAAAAGGGGCAGCCAAAAAGATCCGAGAGGGTTTACTTTACAAAAAAACCCCTCCAAAACCAAACCAAAACCAAACCAAAAAACCACCACCAACAACAACAAAAGGTGTTTGCCAAACTGTAGGAAGGACTGCGGTAAGGGCAAACAGAATGACATCTTCTTGCCCATGACCAATAAATCCTGAAGAGCTTTGAACTTCTGAAGTTTCTGACCTTCTTGTGCTGGGAGACCGTGAGCCAAAAACCAAAACCTGTCTCTACAGTAAATTTAAAAAATGAATATGCATCGATATCACTACACATACATACATGTCTTTTGCTCGCTTTCTACACATATATATTTACACGACCCTCTCTATAAACATACATAAAATGCCCAACCTAAAATGTTCTAATCAAATCAGCAGAAAGAATTAGTACACGCGCACTTAAACAGAATTTTACTATAAAGGTACAAATCTATTTTCCTGCTAAAACCTGGGGTAATGTGAAATATGAAAATAATAGATATATCTATTGTGTCAAGTTTTTAAAACACATTAGAGAATAATAATAATAATAATAATAATTGTATTTCCTCTTTCTATACAATTATAAATAAGCAAATGGATTTTTTTTTTCCATTTGCAACTTCTTTTAAATGATTTTTGTACCAAATGTCATACCAACACTTGCACTGGTGTGACTCATTACTGAAGTAGCCCATGCAGAAGTACATAAGAGCTTATCCCAGGCTTTAGGCAGGAATTCAGTAAGATATGCGTGTCTGTCCCCCTGAACTGCGGACTTTTCCTCATTAAGTTTATGGAAAGAATATACCATAAACTGGAGGCTGTTTTCAATTTTACATGCCCAAGATATTTTGTTTCTTGCTGAAAAAAGTGTGAACTTCTATGAAAAAATACACATAAACAGGAGACTTATGTGCATATTCTACTACTGTACTGTCTTGAGGAAGGACATACTTATTTCCAAGACATGGGTCATTAGTTTGTTGGTCACAGAGGGGTCCAGTCCATCCTCCTTCGCACTCACAGGAAAAGCCTGACTGGCTGGTAGCATGGCAGGTTCCATGCACACAAACTTTCTTATGACAAGGCTCGCAACCTGGCAGAATTCCCACTTGCAGGGGCACATTTCGGAAGTCCTGGAGTTCGCTGTTGATGTACAGATTACGGATGCAACCATGGAAGCTGGTGCCATTCTGTCCTGGAGACTGGCGTAAAGCTGCTATGTTATTTTTCACAGGCATGCCTAGGAAATTAATAATAGCAAATAATCAATGTAATCTTTGATACAAGCTTCTACACCATTTTCCCTATTTTGTAAACATTTTTAAAGAAGCATTTTCTTCCTAATTAATTATTCTTAGGTATTCAGCCTACAACCATGAATACTGATCTAGTATTCGGAAATTGTCCTAGTTGTCAAGCCTGCATTTAAACCAGCTCCAGACCCTTAAGTCTCTAGATTCAACTAAAGAGACGTATGTAGGTCTTCACGCAGGAAGCTCATAACTGTGAAAAGGTTCAGATACATGTCTGGTTTTGACCTACTGCAATTAAGTCCAGGATAGTACATGGTTTCTGAATCTTGGCAAAAAAAAAAAAAGAAAGAAGTTGTTGAAATTTAGCAGTTGATACATGATTTTTTGTAAGCTGCTAAGACTCAAATCCAGAAGAATTTAGTAGGACCAGCTCATCAATTTGGAGCTGGCATACACACTTCAAATGTGAAATTTTGCTAGGGAAAATTCTTGGAAAGAAAAGCTCACCAGGAGAGGTTCCATAACTTTCAAAAATACTTTTGTTCAGTGTGTCTCAAAAACAGATTAATAAAAAAGCCCTTCATAGTTTCCACTACAGTTTAAAACAAAGATAGTCAATAATAAAAATAATTCAACATCAAAATACTTATGTGCAGATATTTCCAGATAGTGCAAATGCCCCTGATGTTGATGATTTTCAGAATAATTGCTCTGTTGTAGTCTGTAATTGTTACAGATGTGATTGGAGCAGGAGGTACATGGAATGCAGTTATCGTGTTGTAATCAGTTCATTATTTAAGACTAATTCAGAAGGAACGTTACTGTTAAACATTGTTTTCCTGTAAAAATGAAGTCTCTTCTACTCCTACCGTTGCTTTTTTTTCTTTTCCCCCTTTTTTTTTAAACTTATTGTCAACATATTGGTCTATATTAGTTAGTCCTTAAGATACTACATTCAAATAATTAACACACAAACACCTAAATACCTCCTGAGACTAATAAGTAAAGGAAATCAAAATGTACTGAGCATTAGAAAAGGATCTGTCTACCTGAAAATAAGCATGCTAATTAGCTGCACAGGTTTATTCATAGGTAAATCAATAGGCATTAACAATTGTCATTCTGGTACTTAGTAAGATCACAACCACAGAAAGAGGTAACGTTCTGCATAGTTGCTCCTTAACCATGTAAACTCATACCTCTAATGGTTTTATATAGTTACTCGGAACAGATAAGAGTAAAGCAGAAGTACTATGCAGCCTAATGAAGTCGACGTGCCTTTCATTTAGGGGTTACTGTAATTTCATTTGTGCTAAGCTTCAGTGATTATGAAAATGAACTATATTGCATCCATACTGCTGAAGAGCCTAATCTTCTTTGATCTTACCAGTTAAGTAAAATCACCTCGGGACTATTATATTAAAGGACTCAGCCTGCAAACAATCATTAGTTTGCAATTCCCCAAAACTATTTCCCATATTCTCAAAATCCAGGGACGAGGCAGAGTCATCAAGGCCTCTTCATCCTGATGTCTCCCTTGAAAGCAACACTCAACAAATCTTTAGGCCTATGGCTGAGGCATCTAATAACAGAAGAGATGCACTGCATTTATCCAGTGTAAAAATAAAAGCTGCATAAAACTAAGTACACCAATACAATGCTAAAGTAGATGTTATACTTGTAACTGTCAGGAAATTTAGATATGTTTTCTGGGAACCATGTAAACATGTATCACACCAGATGAGATGAGATATACCACATGTGATTCAGAGAATGTTTTTGTCTACGGTCTCTAACGTAGAAGACATTTGGAAACAGAACACAAGCATATACACAAGATTTTAGCCTATGCACTTTTGCTTGTTCTAGCAAGTTTCTAACTGTTAGAAGGCCAAAGTGTGTGCAAAAGCCGGTTATATTCTTCAGAAATATTTCCTAGATAATTTTTATATAAAGGTTCTTTATCAGTTAGGAAAGAACTGCCACAGAAATGAGGCAGACAAGTATTTCAGCTCTAATTTCTGAAAGGTAAGAAAGTAGTTCCTGTCTCCTTTTAAGCTTTTGGTCACTGAATCTGACTACAGGTAAATTAAGAAATTACTGCTCAAGGAGGCACATGGTAAGACCTCGATTAAATGACAGTCATACAATCACACTGTCAAAACGAGTATCTCCTTCAGAAGCGGTTAGAACAGAGCAGGCACAAATGAAAAGCAGCTGATGCCCTACCTGTCTCAGAAATAGGGAATTCCATGAAAAAGGTGCCACTCTCAGAAAATATGCTCTAATTTCTGAGAGAAGAATGTGAAGTATCAGTGAAGTCTTGTGACCCCTTTGAAGAGTTGCTGAGAAGAAACAGATTGCCCCTTAAGACTTTTTACAAAAGGCCATGGGCTTTCAATATGATTTACTGAAATCTGTTATAGAAAGACTGAAACATATCTAGCGTGTGTATTGTGACCACACAAGAGAGCCATACAGTTGGAAAAAAGGCAAAAGGAAAAAAAAAAAAGTATAAATTGATTAATCCACTTTCTGTAAAAATAAAGTTAAATTACCCCTTCTAAACCAACACAAATATTGTGACCCAAGAATATTTTGACCAAAAAAAAAAAAGGGAGGGGTGGGGGTTTGGTGAGAGAGAGTGAGAGAGAAAACCATACAAGGGCTTGCTGTCAAGTCTGAATTTCATCCTGCCAGCTGAGGTGATGCTTACCAGAAATGCCATTTTAACAGGAAGGTGATAAGAGTAAGTGTAAGCTACATGATGATATAGGTGTCAAACTAAGACTTTGGCAAAGATAAAAATACTGCATAAAATCCTAGTGAGAATTCTTAACTGATGGAAATGTGTGATCGAATACTCTAAAAATTCTAGATACAGTTGGATAAGAAAAAATTGAATGAATCTCAAAAAGATGGGTAATATAAAGATACAAGAGTGAAAGTTAACTGTCTCAATTTTAAAGATCGTAGTAGATAAACAGAGTTCAAGAATAGAAAAGTTTAAGGCCTGAATATCAACCTACTGGATTGTGGGGTTTTTTTGCTTTATTTTGTAATAATGTGCTTCTAATAATGGTTTTCATTCTTTTTTGGACTAACATTTTATATGACAATGGAAATCATTGTCTGCTTGGAGCCTGGATGTGAAGAATAGAAATAGAAGGAACACAAGGCCTCTCTAAAAAAAATGCACTGGGATGAAAAGGCTCCTGCTCTTAGGAATCAAACCACTGAAGGAAAAGCTTATTTCCAAAAATTATTTCTTTGGATACTTCAAAACGGTGATGCAGATTAATATGATTCTTCTAATGGAGAGACAGATCTGCAAGATGAAGCAGCAAGGAGGAGAAGCACATGTCACAAATCAACAAGTAAGCGTCAGCACTGCACTGAATAAATGTTTAGAGTTGGCAGTCCAGCCTCATTTCATTAAAAGGTGCCCATTACAGACATCATTCTACACTAAGCTCAGCTTTCAAGATGTAGTAAAATCGGCTTTAGCAGTCATTAAATAAAAAACGGTACAAGTAAGCAAGCACACAGTGTCTTATTAGAATCTAGGACCACCTCTCCTTCCAAAAAATGTGGCATAGGACACTATGTATACACAGCGATACACATGAAAAAATGCACATGTGCTTCCACAAGGTAATCCTCCTTTGAAGTTTCATGATATGAAGCAATCTTAAAGAAAGACAGCTCATACATTTGATAATTTTAGTTCTTTTCTCTGCTGGTATGGGGAGTGATAACTAATGCTGAATTAGGTCTTGTACTTACTTCCATTGTAGACGGAAGGAGGCAATGACAAAATCTGAAAAGATTTGACAAAAAAGCTGAAGTGTTTCAAGGGAAGAATGGGGATTTTCAGAGACAAAAGAACTTACCCCTCATCACTTTTAACTGAGGCACTTGTTATACTGGTTTTATAGGAGAAATAGACTACGCTTCATGTGAATCAAAGCACCTTCTTTCCCATTAGAGATAAATCTAAGCAGCCACCCTGAGCTTCTTCTTCTGTATATATAGAAAGAGGATAAACGGCACCTTTGAGAAGACAGGCATCTTATGAATGTATTACTGGGAGCATAATTTTTTGCAAGGAGGCAAGACGCTCAAGTCTAAAAACTTATTCTCAGACACAAAACAATTCTTAAGAATTTGAAATGGAAAAGACAGTTGGTATTCTTTTTACGGAGAGAACAGATCAGAAGGAGCCTCCTTACATGTCTCCTGTAAGAGTGTAAGGTTAAACTAAGTAGAAGATGAAGACTGGTAGAAGATCAGCAGTATTTAAAAACCACGCTGAACCTCTCATCAGTAAGAGCTTAGACTTGTTACCAAGGACAGTAAGAAGGCACAAAGTGGTGGCTGAAGTTTCTGACTCTTTTACCTAGGTTATGCAGGCCCATCACAAATTCATCAGAAACTGCTGGTTAAAACAACAAGAATCCATAGTTCCACAGAGAAAATTGCAGCAAATGATCAAAAATGTTTCAAATAGTTTATCTTCGCTGTCACCTACTACCAGTTTTACTGAAACAAACAATTCTTTCTTCTCAAAACAAAATAAAAAACCCCAAACCCTGCCAGATGCTGTGAGGCAACTTTCCAGTTGGTTCCCTTCTTACCTAATGCCATAACTCCTATCAGTCCTAAGCAATAAGATCTCCAGACAGAAATTATACTTCATGGTTTTATACCCTGGCTCTTACTTCCTGCATATACATGTGCAGTGAAATAGAAATGTAAAACTTGATCGAAAGAGAATGCTCCCATTCTACATTTTCTGAATAGGCAGTACTGCACCTCCAGGTAGCCAAACAATGTTAAACACACTTCTTCACTATAATAAAAAGCTACATAACAGTAAGAAATGACAGAATTTAGCAATGGGCATCAAATCCCCATACTGATAAAAAAAGCAACGGGTGCAGTTTGAGGACATACTATTTGTTAAAATTGAAACTACTGAGATTGACTGCTCAAGTTTTATCTTAAGGTGTTATCTCAATGAACGAGTCTCTTACCATCTGTTTATCAATGTATGTTACCAGAGTAAATTAGCTACAACACTGTTAGTAAGAAGCAGGACTCTTACCTCCTACATACAGCGGAGAATCAAAATTCAGAGTGGACTGCTTGGACAAATTGGTAATTATCTTGGGGCTTCCTCCATCAATAGATAAAGACAGAATCTGATCCATAGCCAACAGCTCCACAATGTGGAAATTGCCGTCATTAATAGTTTCCACACTGCAAAATAAACATTCATATCAATTTTAAACAGTTGATGGTCTGGTTAGAACAGTTTTTGGTCTTCTTCCCCTTTAGTAGTTAATAAAGCTTCAGAACGGAACTTCTCCAGGAGTACAGTCTCCTGAAAGCTAGATTTTAAGCAAGGACATGTGTGTATGCTTAAGAGCTAACACAATATAATACCCCATCAATAATGCTCTATTAATAATATGTAAATTGTAAATTAATAGCACTTTTTCATTCAAAGTTATTCCTGTCCTCATCGAGTAATGAATTGTGTAAATATAGATGATATTCTAAACATCAGTTGAAATACATTTACTAGACAGGAAGCTGAACACAAAAAAAGTTTGGAGTTCTTCTGCAACAATGTTCAGAGTGCTGGAACACCTTTTCTATGAAGAAAGGCTTAGACGTAGA
This sequence comes from Limnodromus scolopaceus, assembly GCA_028565335.1. NCBI lineage: Eukaryota > Metazoa > Chordata > Aves > Charadriiformes > Scolopacidae > Limnodromus > Limnodromus scolopaceus. The sequence continues at coordinate 58,477,323 of JAOXNO010000033.1, read as the reverse complement.
AAGACATAGAGTCAGGGTTGTTCAGCCTGGAGAAGAGAAAGCTCCAGGGAGACCTTCTAGCAGCCTTCCAGTGCTTAAAGGGGGCTTATAAGAAAGATGGGGATGGACTTTCTGATGGGCCTTGATATGATAGGATAAGGGGTAATGGTTTTGAACTAAAAAAGAGTAGATTTAGATTAGATTGCATCTACAAAGTTAAAGAATATGATGCAAAGAAGAAATTCTTTAATATGAGGGTGGTGAGACACTGGAACAGGTTGCCCAGAGAAGCTGTGGCTGCCCCATCCCTGGAGGTGTTCAAGGCCA
>JAOXNO010000033.1:58435239-58476949 GCA_028565335.1 Limnodromus scolopaceus | reverse complement strand
TCCCTTCCAAACTAAACCATTCTATGATTCTAACGTTATTTCAAGATACTATTTTTTGCACAGATGTGGGTATACCCTACATGTCACTTAGTATTGGCTTTACATATTTTGCAAGTCTGAAGGCCTGAACTGACTCCAGTGATATATAAACCTACAATTTCATGGAATATGGAACTGCATTTAACCTTAGTTCTGCCAGACAAAATTACATCATTAGTCCAGACAGCTCCACTGACGCTAGCAATAAAGTAATTTGTTATCTTTATTAGGCATGGTTATATCTGTATGTTCAGCTTCTGGCTAGTACAGTGAATATTGTATTTTTTTTTTCTTTTTTCTTGCCTACGTATACCATTTCCTTCTGCTTACTAACACGATATGAACCCACTAGTAGGAGAATGCCCCAAGGGTGTCATGCAGAAAAGGCTTGTTTCAAGCGTGGTGCTTGTGCTGGGTAAGGACAAGCCTACACATGTCACTGAGTACAAGGAAAGGCTGCCTATGCTTAGCAGCCCCGGTACCTCCAAAGCAAATGTTTAGGTGCAGGGTAACTGCCCTGCACTTGAACACAGTTTAAGTACATCAGAGAAGGAAGAATATTATTAGTCAATGCCGGGACTGAATAGATCATTGTACTTACATTACTTCTAGCCCATTTTCCACTGGAGAATTAAAAGCTGAATGTATGGCTGCATGGAAGTTATGACAATGAGCTGTAGTCCAGAGACCAGACATTATAACCATTCCCATGAGAGCCTTTATTTGCTTCAGGGCACCATCAAATAAGTGAGCTTAAGCCTTTGAAAAAAGTTATTTAAATGAACCAATTGTGTGATAGCCTGAGATGGACTCAACAGTCATACAGTCAGTTAGCTCTTCTCATTAGGAAAGCAGTATAGCTGAAACGGATTAGCTTCCTAAATCTCAAGGCAAAAATCAAGCAAATTACCCTATAACATCCTTAGCGATGTTTTAATTAACCTAACTGCTTTTGTCCTGGAACAGATCAGAAGCACTCACATGGTCGTTTACAGCTGTGACACATTAAATAGCTTCTTAGCTATTTATTCTGAACGATAACTATGTGGACAGGCTCAGCTCGATATGGATAAAAGATCTGCACGGTAGCCTGCGTGCTTTACATAAACTCAGCCGCATGTGAAAGTGCAAACACAACAGAGCAGACACTGGCAGAATAAACACTTTTCAGGAGTGGGCAGGAGGGGGGACTGCCAGGTTCCATGGGGGGAAGGAAAAGGTCAGGGTTCATCATTCCTAAAGAGTAAGGTCTATTCAAGGTATTAAAAGGTTTGTTTGCTGTGGTCCAGCAATATGAAAAGTGCCAGGATTAATTTATTTAACACATTTCAATGAATCTGGGAAAAAGAGTTGTGCTAAGAAATCGAAATGCATATGACATTGACTTAAGTAAGCAAGAAACCCTAATATAATGTTCTTGTTCCAAAGAAACATGTTATTTTACAACTTATTAACCTTTTACACAATAGCATTTAAAAGGATGATAGCAACACAGAACACGCACTTTTATAGCAAGAGGTCATTCCAGGGATGTATAAAACATCATGTGTAAAGGGAATGTGTCTCTGTTAAGAGTGATTATTAAAAGCTTCTAGCTTAAACTGTTTTACTGGTAAAAATTTACTGCAGAAAGAGGAGCCCTTCTAGGTAAGGGTGGTTTAAATTAAAGGGGAAATAAACACAAGCCATATCTGTGCAATATTTCCTGCCAATGCACTTGCATTACTTCTAGCCTATTTCCCATTGGAGAAATGAGAGCTGAATGCATAGATCCTAATGAAAAGCTGTAAGAAAAACTGATTTAAAGCTTCTGGAACCTTGTGGAAGAATAATGATTTGGGAAGAAATATTCCCACATTTCAAATAAATATATGATGAAAACAAGTTTACAGAATGAAAAGGTTTTTGGTTTATTTTTGTCTAAAAAAAATTTAACATTTAAAAATGGATGTCCAGGCAGAACAAAACCCAAGTGGATCAACTTTTCTCAAATAACCATCTCCAATGAATTAATTTTCTTTATTGGTCTTGGCACTGCCATCATCTCATCTTGTTACTCAGATTGACTGATGAGTGCTTTTGGGATGATGGCTCTTTCTACAGTCAATTCCCATTGGTAAAGAAATTCTCATTCACTCTGCACTGCTAGACTGCTGTTACTGTTGATTCTCCATATTTATCATGATTAAATCATCTTTTTGTAACTTTGTTTTGTTGCTACTGCAAGCACCTCTCTAAGCTTTACAGCTCCCATTCGACTCCTTTTCAACACACCATTTCTTGACTGCCATTTATATTATAAAACTTCTATTTCAGTCTCTCTATTGGCTGGGGTTTTTTTTAATTTTATTTTGGCCTCTGTTTCAGGCATCTCATCGTTGTTCAGTGGAGTACAACTTGCTTTATTCTTTTTCCTATACTACCCATGAATTTTCATTTCTTTAATTAAATCTCTTGATAAACTTCTCAGTTTTTTTAATTTCCTTTCTGTCCTTCTCACTGTAAACAACTTCCCATCTTAGTTTGCAAAACTATCTACCCTGTTACCAAATCATTCTTAAATCTCATTGTTCTTTAACATTATGAGTTAAAATGCTCTTTTGTCTTCTTCATCTCTCTCTGATAAAACATATTAACTTGTTTGCTTTTATAATTAATCACCTATTTGGACTGGATCTGTCTGGGAGGGAGTTAATATTATTCATAATAGCTGATATGGTGCTGTGTTTGAGATTTGTGACCAAAGCAATGCTGATAACGCACTAATGTTTTAGCTCTTGCTGAGTAATGTTTGCATGGTGTCAAGGCCTTCTCTGTTTCTCATTCTGCCCCCTCTGTGAATAGATTTGGGGCACACATGAGGTTACGAGGGGACACAACCAAGCAGATGACCAGATGTTCCATGCCATATAATGTCATGCTTGTCAGTAAATTGGAGAGGAGGGGGGTTCAGGTAGGTTACCCATCTTCTGCTCGGGAATTGGCTAAACATTGGTCTACCCATGGGAGGTGGCGAGTGATTGCAATTGCAACACTCGTCTCGTATTGTTTTCTTTCTTTCTTTCTTTCTTTCTTTCTTTCTTTCTTTCTTCCTCCAATTTTCCTTTGGTTATTAAACTATTTTTATCTCAACCCATGATATTTTTTTACTTTCACTCTTTTCCCCTGTCCCAGTGGGAGTGAGGTGAGTCAGCGGCTGTGTGGCGCTTGGCTGCCTGCGGGGTTAACCCACGACACTATTTCAATATATTATTTTAGCTATTTATCATTTTGGTAAACTTCAACTGTTTCTTCTAAAATCTTCAACACTGAATAGTGCCTGCAATCGATTTTTATTTTTCTGAACAGACCAGGTATTTCCCAAACTGAAGGGAACTCACTCCCATCTCTTACACTTCTACTAACATGACATTTGGCAGTGGGCAGTGGGCATGTCTATCCATTTGTCATTGTTCTGAAAATCCACTTAGGCAAGGTGTTAAAAATCTTGACAACATGGAAGTCTACAGAAACCAAAGGGTATATTCCCAAATTCTTTGTCCATGATGGCTATATTTCGAGACAGAGATGATTAGCACCTCCAGATGTACTTTTGGGCAGCAGTAGTACTTGCTGGATCTGGGCCTGGCAGCCCATTCCAAGAGAAGGTATTGCCTTAGGTAGATCAAGCTAACATGGACAAAGAAAGAAACTGTGGTTCTCATTCAGAAGGAGCAAAAATTAGACCTAACAGAGAAAGAAGAGAAAGAGGTAGGACTGGGCAATGAATAGTTGGAATACAGCAAGAATAGAGTAATGAATGGTAGTGGGCTGTAAGGAAAAAATGACTGGAAACTGTGTCAAGGAGGAGACTGAGAAGGACGAAATACAGAAGAGGAAAAGTGAATCCCTGAGGAGTAAGGAGCTACAGAAACAACTTGTGATGAACTGATCACAACCCCCATTTCCCATCCCCCTGGGGAGGAGGCAGAGAAACTCAGGAGTGAAGCTGAGCCTGGGAAGAAGGGAAGGGTGGGGGGAAGGTGTTTTAAGATTTAATTTTTATTTCTTATTATCCTCCTCTGAATGATTGGTAATAAATTAAATTAATTTTCCCCAAGTTGAGTCTATTTTGCCCATGATGGTAATTGCTGAGTGATCTCCCTGTCCTTATCTTGACCCACAAGCCTTTCATTATACTGATTCTCTCCCATCCAGCTGAGGAGGGGAGCGATAGAGCGGCTTAGGTGGGCATCTGGCATCCAGCTGGGGTCGACCCATCACAAATAGAAATGAAATAATACCTAATTTCTACAGTGATCACTAGATGCACAATCTAATATATAAATGTGGAAATGTATACATGGCTTCCTACGTATGCACTTCCCTCAAGGGCAAGACTTCATTACAGTTGATCTCAGTACCGTTACATGACAATTTTCAAGTATCTCCTAGAAACTCATCATCAGGCTTATTTGAAATTAAAGGGAGGTTGATAATAATAGTAGTATACTAAGTGTGTTTCTGCTTCACTAAACAACTGTGTCACCCTGTGACACTTCACTACTTTTCCCATCCCTTTTGTCACCACGCCTGCATTCTTTGCTTGTCACGTAGTTCAAAAACACTGATCAGCTATGTAAGGGAGGTGCTTTTAATTGTTTTGTAACACTAATCTGATTGGAAATGTTTATTAATTGAGTACTTCGTTATTTATCCCTTCTACATTTATGGTTTTTAGTTTTACCCATGTAAGTATTGTTTTAGCTTTTGTTTTCGTAGAAAACTAAAATGGACAAGTGTGAATTACCAGTATTTCTTACTGGAGAAAGCATTAAATTGATTAGAAGGAAATACATGTTTTGAATGGGAAGAAGTATTCTTGGTAGGTTAAAGAAATGGGAGCGAAAATAATTTGAAATTACATATGATCCTGATTCCTTTAGCTTCCTATTCTTATACAGCTGTACCTATCAAAATATAAATCAACAAAAATAATGAAACTCCTGACAAAACAATCTAAACTTATTTAGCGCTATCCCAGATAGGAAAGAGAAATCATATTTTGAATTGTAGTCATTGAGAAAAGTGAGTGCTTCAGGCAATTTTAAATACGTGTTAAATACTTCAATCTCCTGTAAAGTCAAATCTTATTTTTAATATATGAAAATTTATACAATTAAAATACATATACTATTTCCACATGTTAAATTCTTTCATGGAATTGTAAAAAAACCCTATGAAATACATATTGCATCAGAAAATAAAAGCAACCTTGAGATGCTTATTGTAAAAGGCTATGTTTTTACTAAACAACTTTATATTGTATTTTATAGGAATGATTTTTTTTCTGTGGAATGCTTTTAGTAATCTACTAAACCCACAGCTCCCTTGGTGTTATTACCTAACAAAGTTTAGCATTGTTTCTCTGCTATATAAACTGAAGCTTTTGATTTTATATTGCCATTTGAGTGCAATAATTTCTAAAAATCATTTATTTTCAATGAAATGTCCCTAATAGAATGCAGAACAATGTCAGCTGCTACAAACTCCAGCAAGTAAATATACAGTAGATCACTAGTGTATATTACGCTTACAGCAAAAAAGGTGTAAACACAACAAAAAGAAGATTCAAGGAAAATTCATGTAACACTTCCCCTTCACTTCTAAATGTATTTGTAGCAACACTAGGGCAATCAAGGCTAAGAAGTGATGCCTGTTGTCTTTTTGCTCACTCTTGCAACGCCTGTCTGTATACTCTTGAGAAGGTACATAAAACCTCCCCAGAAACTCAGGTGGTAATTTCTCAGGGAACCAGAGAAATTTGACTTAAAAAAATTATGCTCCAGAAACAGATGTGGATTCCGTCTCTTAATGACTTTGGAAGCAAAACCCATTTCTTTTTTCAAGGGTAGCGCCTTTTTTCAGAATCAAGCTTTTAGCTTTCTCTTCACTTGCCAGGGAAAAGTCCCACATTATACGACTGCCTGACACAGAAGAGAAGAGAACCTTCCACGTCATTTCTGCTTATGCAGTCTAGTTCTGCACTTTACCCTGCACACTAGGAAATTATTTGGCAGTAACATCATGGAAAAAACTCCACTTCCACATGTGAGCTTTACACAAATGTATAAATATTCTGCTGAAAGCTAACTCTTACTCAGTTTTAATGGATCAAATAATACATTGTCTTTCTGACATATCTGCATTAGAGTTATTTTCCATGCCAAGTCATGTCTTTTGGCAGTAGGTTTTAAGTGTCTGACAATACATTCATTTGCATATATTTCTTTTAACCATCTATTCAAAAACGTGACTTTGCTATAAGGAATTAATACATGTTGTGTTTCAGGTAGAAATTGGTTTCATCTGGGTTCACCTGTAAATAGCAGAGGCTGGATAAGATCCTGTGTCATAACTGACCCTCACTCTACCCCGGTACAGCTCTACCGCTATATGATCTTTATCGCCTTTGTAGAGCAGGATCCCACTGTCTTCATCTGTGGCAATCTAGTTAAAAGAAAGAAACACTTAGAAAGAACTAAAAATAAATATTAAATCAAAAAGCTGTATAAAGTGAATCTCTGAATTTACTCCCATATTCTAGTACTTCACTATAAAATTCTTATTTGAAGGGCAACCTGACAAAATTCTTTCTCTTCCTATCAATAAGCCCAACTACTTCAATATGAATATAGAGTTATTCTAACTCTTCTAGATTTTTAGCTCAAACTGTGAAAAGCTCTTTAAGTGAGCCAATGACAACTTTGTCTAATTTTCCACACCATGAAAAGTCATTTACACTCTTTTCCAGATCAGAATCTACAACACAAGCAATCTTACCTGTAGGGTGATATTGGTTTGGGGTCGTATCTTAGCTGAAGGGATTTGTAGATAGGATTCTTTGTTGACAAAGTTTATACTGATCAGCTTTTCACATTTCTCACCCTGGTAGCCTGATAAACACTGACAGATTGGTTCGCTCTCTTTTATGATACACTGGGCTCCATTTTGACATTCGTAATTATCACAAGGGCTGGTGCGAGGTAGAACCATTGGTGGTGAAAACTCACAAAACAAGCCACTAAATACAAACAGAAAAAAGTTTAGTATTTCCAACAAAAGCCCAACTTTGACATAAGACATACGTGTTTGTACTTGTCTTTCTCACCTGTATCCTTCTGGGCAAATACATGTATATCCATTGACTGCATCCGTACACTGTGCTCCATTTTTACACTTGTTGTCCTGGCAGTCATCGAAGTCAATATCACAATGCTCACCTACGTATCCCGGTGTGCAATCACATCTGCAAAACAGGAAAGCAAGTGGGATAGCCCAGTGCATTTTAAAAACAGAGTGTGCCTAGGAAAAGGTTAAGGAACTACCGGATTGTTTAAAACTCAAGAAAAAAGTATTACTATGACTGTACGTAAAGAATTTGTAGCTTAATCATGTTATTATATGGGAAATCTACATATGTAATGAATACAGGTTTGCTAGTTACCCATGCTTACTCATCTGCCATTACGTTGAAGAATTGTGGTTTACATCTAGAGAGCCTACATGAATCATTTTGACAGCTCTTCGTGGAATTTATGAGTAATGCAAAATGTTATAGCATATTGTAAGCGCCTGTGAACACTAAAAATAATATGCTTGGTTGCTGAAACCAAAACAAATAATCCAAAGATTGTATTATACCGATGGATATTTTCTTTGTCAATTCAACAGCTATGAATGGACCAGTGGTCCATTTATACAGTTTAGAGGTTATGCATAATTTTTTTCCCCTTGAAATTCCACCAGCCTGATTTACTATAAATAGTTCCATGGTTAGTGAACTAACAGAAGTCTCAAAACATGTCCTCTGCCCTCCCTGAGCCCCCAGTGAACTAGAAACAGTATAACCTCAAGACAGTATATAATTGTTTTTTGGCTTGGGCTTTTTTTTTCTCCCCCATGCAACTCTTATTGTTAATGCTAAGTGGCATCTCTTCAGGGATTCCTCATATATTACTACATTTATTACATTACATTTACTATCATGAATACCCAGAACTCTGTGAAAAACGAATGGAAAAGACTACAAATTCATGCATACACATGATTTTATTTTTTTCTTAATTAAGATGTTTGTAATTTATTTCATTAGATGTTGTGATTCCCTCCTTGGTGTTGTTTCTTTTAGTACCTAAAATTTGCTCTAGAGTGTTAGGAGTGATTTTAAATAGCTGTGTAATTTTAAATTAAGTACTTCAATCAAATATGTCTCAATTTCTGTTCAAGAACATCTACAAATAAGAACAGTGAAAAAAGAACATAAAGCATGCTATTAGAAAGCTGACTAAGTGAGATACATTCTTGAAGTTACTGCATGTGCTATTTTCTGATTTAAAATGTCAGAAAGTAACACTGAAGATTAATGAACTGGGCAGTAAAGTATAAGATGCCAAACTAGGTTTACTGAAGTGTTATGAAGAAAATAAACATAACACACAACAACTGAAATCCAACAAGTTTTCTATTTTCCAGTTGAAAACTCTCAATTTAATTTAACGTTCATTTGAATATTTAATATATTTGAATATTTTTTGCTGTATTTTAAATAAAACATAATTTCATAAGTAGTAGGGATGATACTAAATAATCTGATTTTAGCACAAGAGCATACTAGGCATAAAACAGATGTTTATGACAACAATTGAAAGCTGCAGGTTTTCTGTATGTATTAACCCAAAGCCTATTAAAAACACTTTAGATTGTGCATACTAATTAATTATGGTAAGGATATGGTTTAATTAAAGATTAGTTTTCCTGGGGATGGACTTCTTTAGTTTATACCTTCCAGTGTGCCTTCCTAATAATCTCTTTCACAATTACTTCTCCAAAAGCAATATAATTATTCTACTTCAATTAAATACAATAATTTTCCTACTGTTGAAGCTACTAAAAGAGTTTTCTATAGACTGTCACATAGACTAACTGCGTAGAGCTCTATGTTGCTGTTTAAAATCTGACTGGAATTAGAACTGTTAAGGATCAGTAAAATTCAGTAAAACATATTTAAGATAATAACATAGATCTAGATGAAAATAAAGGCCTATTCTGCTGTAATGCTCAGTAATAACTGAAATTAATATTTTGAGAATAGGACTTGTTTCCACTAAAACAAAAGGAAAAGTAGTTAAACTGGATTAAAAAAATCAGAAATTTAGATTCAGTTGGACTGTGACAATATTTTAGACTTACTTGTATCCTTTGGGTGTCAAGATACACTTTGAGTCATGCTGGCAAGGATTCAGGTTTTGAGCACAGAAATCTAGTTTCTCCTCACAGAGCTCACCTGAAATGTAATGTATGCTGTCAATTCAGTGAAAATACCACAGTGGCCTGAAAATAGCTGTTTCTATTTTAAAAATAACTGCTACAACTGTTTTTTGTTAAGATTGAAAAATACATACTTCACGATATCATAACAAATGCTACCTTTATAATAAATACTAATAAATAAATATTGATATACAAATAATAACAATAAATAATACTTTTTCTGATAACTCCTTTATAAAAAAATTAGTTAATATCAATCATCTATCCATGGATATAAATGATAATTTTGTCATAAAAAAATTTTCCTTTATAATATTTATCTAGCTCTGCTGTATAGAAAACACTAGTGATTGAATCTCTTCTCACTAGAACAAGCCATCGATATGCTTTTCTCTTACTTTTTTCTAAGCACATGACACACAGAAATACCCAAATTTGCACTATAAGTAATCTATTACCTGAAAAAACCCTGTTAATCTCTCTGCATGTCAAGAGAATTCCAATTACTCCAAATTAAATACTTGCTTTCTGTTTTTTCTTAAATACGACTCTCCAATTTTTGCATTTGTTAATGTATCATAATTATTTATAGTCTGTTTTGTGTAAAGGAAACAAAAAGTAAGTATCTACCCTTCCCTGCTGCTAGAAGCAGTGGCTCTAATTTCCAACATGGGCTGTATAAGTTATAAAATATTTTAATACCGTTAAAGTATGATTTTATTTGCAACCTTATGACAAGGAAACACTTCCAGGTGTGTAAACAGATCAACAATGTCTTGTTCCCTGATTAACTAATCAGAAAATACCATGAATAGTGTACTTGCAAAGTTTAGCACTGGTTTGAAAGACAGATATGTTTATTCCAGCATCCATATGAAGAGTATATGTATAATCAACGGGTGTGAACCCTATGACTGCTGAATTCAGGGACTCACAGGTCCATCATGCCCTAAAACTATGGAAGGAGAAGGGTTGTCCCTTGTCACTTATCAAGTAATAAAGCATGAGGTAGTGAGCAGAGAGAAGCAGAACTGGACACCAAAACGAGCAAGAAAAGAGCAGAAGACAGCAGTGGATGAGGAGAGACTCCCACTGCTCAAGTTGAATTTTCCTTCAAAGAGGCACGGTATTTGGTATCCCTCAGTTTTACTTATCTGAGCGTGGTAGTGGCCTGCTGTGTAGTCAGTTGAAGAATTAGTATCTGCTGGAGGGCAGCCTGAGATTAAAATAGCATATAGTGGCTTCATCTCTTTCCTATTAACACAGTTCTGAGGATGAGAACAACACCAGCATGAATAGGGTATGGGGAAAGAAGGATGGACCAATTAGGGACACAGTTGGGGTAGAATCAGGAACAGGTAGATTGGAAAAAGGGAGAAAAGTATAGGATAACAACATTGGAATGGAGATTTTTGAGAGTATATGAATATAGATATCTTCCAGAATACATACGTGTGTGCACGTATGTGTATCAGTTCATTATAGAAGTACACATCATAATAAACTGAAAGCAACAGTAGATGGTTAAAGGTCTATTTGTCTTTTTCTTTTCTTTTTTTACAGGTTCAACAGATCCTCCAGAGAAATTTGTCCTTTCCACAGTAAGTGTGCTTACATACTAGTGTTTAAAACTGCGTATCGTGAATATGAATACTGACTACCCAGGACTTGAGACATTATTTCCAGGACTTATCTCCTAGGGTATGCAGAACTTAATTCAAACAGTGGACAAATTAAATTAAAAACAAAACCAAAACCTCAAACCAAGCCAAAACAAAAAAACCAAACAAAAAAAACCAACTTAAAATAGTTGAGGAACATTCTACATGAAAGCAAGGCTAGAGAATAAGACAAAACTGAACCAGAGCCAAAGATGGTTATGTTGGATCACAAACCACATCTGACACACGTATGCTAAGTGTGATAAGGCATGGGACCTTGACATCTACAAAAATGAGAGGAGAAGCCAAAACCAGCTTGACAAGTACTTTGCAGCCATCCAAAAAAAAAAAAGGAATTTATAGGACATTACCAGTTTGCAAGTAGTACGTTTTCTTTACAAATCCAAATAAAGCTTTGAGTTAACAGAAGAAAATGGCCTTCAAGCACAGGCTACTTAGCAGTCCACAGGAAAACTGTCAGTACCAAAGTGACTTAGTCAATATACGTAGGAAACGGAATGAAGACCAAATGCAGGCCACTGAGGATGACTCAATACAAAGGATTTTAATTCTATCCTCAAAGCCTCCTCAAACTCTCAGTGGACTTATTAGTCTGGAAATGTGCAACTGTTATGACTAGGTCAGTGCACAGAGAATCCTGAAATACCAGGGATTCTTTGCGTCCCACGATATATCAAACAAACCCCAGATCCCTTTCTCTTTTCAAAGGGTTCTGTTCAAACAAATCCATATATAAGAGGAAGTAATTCTTCACATAGCATTTAGTCATTTTGCTGAACTTGTAATAGCTGAAATCCGTTTAAAGGCCAGCAATATTGAAGAGTGAGATATAAATATGGGAACAGAGAATTAAGATTTCCAGGAACATGGAGTGGAATAACCAAAAATCACTGGCTTTTTAATCTAGTTTATAGACTAGATGGTTAGAAATATATATATGTGCCTACGTATACGTGTTCATATGCATATATATATCTATATATATATACATACACCCCCCATACAAATATCTTACTATGGCATATATTCTATATTAAATTACATGCAGAACTGCAACACATATGACACCTCACTTACAAATAATAAAAATATGGCTGTTCAGTATTTATAAGACTTGTAGAAAAACACCTCTAAACTTCCCCGAGATTATCAATTCTAACAGCATATCAGAGACTTTCTGAAAGCAACATATTGAGCCTGTCTTTCAAGCAGGGCTGGAAGTTTGCTGCCTCTAGAGAGATTCACAGTAAAAGTTCAGCCAAAAAAAAAAACCAAACCAACAACAAAATACCTAGCAAAGGGGAAATTAGGACTGGCACAATAGAAGCAAACAATGTCACCGTTGCTGTCAACTTTACTGATATGGCATTGATTTTGCTACAGCGCAGTAATTGGCTCATGGCTTAGATTATTATTGGCATAGACCTGAAATTTCTTGTGTGGCAAACAGGTCTATTGAGCAGTGTCTAAACCTGCCCCCCTTTTTTTTTTTCTCATCTCCCATCCAGGCACTTGAAGTCTTAGATAGGGTACATTGCATTTTAGTAGTCATAAGTTGATGGCCCTAATATCTTCTGAACTATACTGAAAGCTGAAACACCTCATGGAAAGCTCAACTGCACTCGAAAAGTCTGAATTCCCAAGTCACAGCCGTGAATCCTGCATAGAGACTGGGGGCCAAACTGGAAGTTTAAGTTTGAAACAGGCTTATAGTTTTGAAAAAAGTCCACTTCAAATCATAAGCCCAGTGTTACTCTACCAGGCCTACTGCAGCCAAACAACTTGCAAACATCATCAGATATTTTTGAGATTATGGTCAGACTTTGATTTGAGTACTCCCTAGAAATGTGCAGAGACTGAAAAAGAAGAGAAACAACGATTCAAAAACCCACTTGTCTTTAAAAGGCAGGACCTTTTCTGCTGTGACAGCATAAAAGGAAGGGAAGTTTCCCCTTGCATTTGCAAACTGTGAAGTAAGTCAGAATCATATCACTGGAGGAAGCTTTCAGGTAGAGTCTGTTACCAACTAGCCAAGGGAAGGAAACAGAAATCAAGGAAAGGACATTATAAACATGGTGGTCCATGTAGTGAAATAATAATGTAAAAAACCTATGAACAAAAAAGTCAATTTTAGGTAAAGTACAAACTTGCATTATAAAGGAAGAGTAACATTCATGACAGACTCACACACAGGATCAGTAAAAGCAAAACCAAGAAAAATTCAAGACAGAATCGAAAATATGTACATCAGATACTGAATTTCTGAATGAAAATATAAATACCAGAAGAACAAACTGAAATAACCCAACAGCGAAGTCTTCATTTGTACTGTTAACTGATTTATATTCTGAATGGACTGTTCCCTTAACCAAAACATAACTGTTTGCAAAATAGTTAATAGGAAAGGTAAGTAAAAATATGTGACGTGGAATCTGAATGACTGAAAATAGTTTCCTGGTAAAGCAACATCTCTTTTAACATACTGAATAACCCATGTATTATTCAGAATTTAATTGAGACAAGATGAAGGGGAGAAAGTTATTTTGTTGAAAAGATCACGATGAAAGTAAACCACTCATTGAAGGAAATATCAGATTTACCAAGTTAGGCTCCTTGGCTTTACTAGAAGGAAATCTTAGAGTGTTCCCCGATTTGTGAAGCATAATACAATGTTTTAAAAAAATAAATACTTCAAAATAATGAAAAAAGATCGTGAAACAAATGTCTCAATTCAAGGAAGCTTGACACCAATGTCTGTGTACATTCTTTTATTCATCTAATAATATTGTAACTGAGGCTTCTGTAAGAGCTTGGCTAAGAAATTATGTTTTTGAAAGACGGGAACATTTCTGTATATAGGAAAATAAGCAACAGACTAGTTTGTTTAAAAATAAGCAGTGGATAAAGTGTCAAAAATCCTATGAAAAGCTTCCAAAGTTTAATTAGAACCAGCAATAACTCTTTCCATAAGAAATCTTCCTTAATTAATCTAGAGAGTCTTGATTCTTGTATGGAGTAGCACTGCAAGCAGCGGAAATCTGCGTGGTTGGCACAGTCCAAATGAACACAAATTTCCAAGGTCAAGACTGGAAAATTTACTAGATTTTGTAGCTGGACATGGAGGATGATGCAGACTTAAACAGCCAGACAACACTATTAAATACTGATGATGAATTGTGTGCAATCCTTGATTAACTAACCAAAATTGGAAGTTTGCTAGATTCAGAGGTCAGTTTGTGTTTATGTTAATTCACTCTTATGACTTGAAGTTATAAATCACAGAAAAATTTAATCATAGAATCAGAGAATACCAGGTTGGAAGAGTCCTCAAGGATCATCTGGTCCAACCTTTCTTGGCAAAAACACAGTCTAGACAAGATGGCCCATCACCCTGTCCAGCTGAATCCTAAAAATGTCCAATGTTTGGGAATCCGTGACTTCCCTGACGAGATTACTCCAATGGCTGATTTTTCTCATTGTGAAAAATTTTCTTCTTGTGTCCAATGGAAACTCCCCAGAAGTAACTTGTATCCATTACCCCATCTCTTTTCCATGTGCCTCCTTGTATAAAGGGAGTCTCCACCTTCTGTGTAGACACCCTTTAAATACTGGAGCACAGTGATAAAAATCTTTTCTCAAGGCTGAACAGACCCTTAACTCCATATTTTCCAATATATAAAGACATGTAATACAACAAATAATGAGGAACAATGCAATGAGGTGAAAAAACAGTTTACATCATTGTTATTTTGAATAATTGGGCAATAAATTCCAAATACGGTCAAATAAAGCAGTGTCAGCCACTATATTTCTGAATGAAGAGGAGAGCTCTAAAACAAATGGACAGGGGCTTCTGAATATAATAGCACATTGCTAATTACAGGCAAGCTTACTGAAGAAACAAGCTTAAAATCACTAGTGTATTAGCAAAGCTGAGTATGATATGAGAAGAAAACCTAGAGACAGAATGCAAAAGAAAGAATGGTCAGTTTTAATTATCAAAATCAGGTTTTTGCTAGAAGACTTATTCACTATTCCAAGGCTAAAATAACAAATATATATTATAGACTTATTGGTAATTGCTAGAATAGCAGGATTTGTTAGGTGTACATATATGTCCATTCCAGCTTCTTAGCTTGGTTGCAATATATTGCGAGTCAACTTCTGCAGTATTTATGTTTTATCAATTACGTACTATTATCTGAGTCTTTGACTGGAGGTCTCTGTTTAATTACTTCTGAATCAAATAGCCAATAGAGTGTAGAAGAGGTTGGAAAATGTCAGTGCCATTTAACAAACCGAAAAGGGCCGCATTTTTATGAAGTCTTGAGTTTGATGAACAGTAGACAACATAAATTATTTGAAGTCCTGAGCTCATTATTCAAAAAAGACAAATAAAAATATCTACTATATGAGGGAGAAAGTTGCTTACAATTAAAAAAAAACGTTCACAGGCACAGTAGGATGCAGTTCATAATGACAAATCTGAATATTTTGTTGGAATTTAATTTTTAAGTCAAACTCTAGATCCGATTCATTGCTGGACTGTTCCTATCTTTCACCATTGCTTAACTCTGTTCATCTATCCACCGTGTTTGTGGATCTTAGTCTAAAAAGGTGCTTATTTATTTTAACGTTTGTAGTTGTTTTACATATGCCGTTTGGTAACAAAAAAGAAATAGTGACTTTAAGGCAGGTAAGCTTTAAGACCGCTAAGGAAAACAAAAGGAGAGATTATAGACCAGAATCAGTAATGGTAGTAGCAGGTAGCTCAGCTTGCCATATCATGTATCTTCTCCCTTTACGAAAATGTAGTAAAATTACTTTAATTCTTGAGCTTTTAGTATAGTCATTTGAAGTGTATTTAGCTAGATGAAACAGAAAGTTTTATGAGTGATGAAAAGCAAGAGTAGCAAAGGTATCTCTGTTCTAAGAAGCTGTAACACTTATGTGTAGTTCTTACAAGAATGAGGATTATTATCCCAATTAAATGACATAATTAAACTTTTTATCAAGCTTGATATTACACTATTTGCGTTTGATTACTTACATGCTTAAATTTTAGGCAGGTACTTATTTGATTATCAAGTGAATTGAAAGTAGTAACTCAACCCCTTTATTGTGGTAGCAAGAATGTCATGCAATAAAGTTTTGAAACATATATATAAAAAAAAATACATATGTGTCTATGCCTTGCCTAAACTGAGATGATTACTTAAAATTTTCCTTTTTTTTCTTCCTTACTACTGTCACAATTCAAAACACGTCTGGCATGATAGAACTGACCGATCCTCCAAGCAACTGATAGACCATTAATAACTTTCATGTTCAGCTGGAGAGCTAATATAGGTATATATCACATACACAATTGCTGAATTTTGGTGCGGAACTTAGTTCACATCCACTGGGGGTTTGATAATTTGTTTGTGAGGAATTTGTTCTTGATATAATCCATAATTTTAATATGTTATAGTTCACACATGTAATAACACTTACAGTGACTACAGTTCTGTTTAGGATTCATTGCCATTCTACCTTTAATCACATTTAAAGATATTTAAACTATCAGCAAGATTAATTATACACAGGTAACAGCTGCTTCAACTGGAAATGGAGACTTCAGTCTCTTCATAGTAGCATCTGCTCTTTAGATTCCATTTGAAAAGCTATTTTTCATGAACATAAAAATTGTTTTTTCTACTAATTTCCAGAAGTAAATCCTAAAATTCTGTAATTTACGCTACTGGAAATCAGTGACAAAGCAAAATTTTATCCACAGGTGTGAAACTAGTCACTTTAATCTGCTTGGGTTTCTTTGTTTGATTTTTTTAACTAAAAGCAAGAATAACAACTCAACTTTCATATTTATCTGTACTGAGCTTGCACTTTTCCTGGTTTTCCTAGGGACAAATACTCTTACAAAATCAACCAATTTCATACTGCAAGAGTAACAAAGCAATGTAGAAAAAATTACTTAGGAAATGACAAGTGGAAAGAAAAACAGGAGGCTATCTTTACTGTCCAAATAAGTAATAAAATGCCAATATGGCTACATGTCTAAATGGAATACATCTCTAGGCATGGAACACCTGTGCTTGGAATAACTTTCTGGAAAAGCCTTGTTCTCTCCGTCAGTTACAGAGAGGATTTAGGCTCTGAGTTAAAGCTGTAAGAATTATTCATCAGATGTCTAAACTAATCAACACAGATGGTATAATTGCAGCCTTGCTCAATGTGTTATTTCACAGATAATGAACATACTTTTATTACCAGTGAAATATTATATTGCTTTATAGACTGCACTATATATTTATTAAATTAAACTAATGGCAAATACACTACAAGTTGATTCATTTGCTTTTAAAACTAAATATTTAACTTCATAAATATGTTGTCACTGATTGTGTTAGCTCTCAGATTGTATAGATGATCAGATTGTACAGAATGTCATTTATCTCTGGTACTGAGATAGGAGTTAGGCAGAGACTTTAAAAAAAATTAAAATTCAGGACCACCCAAAGTTACTGTCATAAATCTCTCCACTATTACCTTTCTTCTACCACAGCCTCAGCTTAATGTGGTCATTTCGGTTTCTTTAGATGAAGCAAAAAAAGGCCCCAGAAATGATGAGCAAGAAGATCAACATTTTATACTCCAGTGTGTTTTCCAGTACCATAATATAACAAAGAAGTTAAAGCAAAACAGTGCTATAAAACAGAGAATACGTTAGATTGGAACCAAGGTATGTCTTTAGGGTGATGAGAATAAAGGTTTCAGAAGATCACCATGTAAAATTTTTTGTTAGACCTATCAGTGGCTGCACAAATTTTTAATACATCTGTAAAAAAGACAGTGAAGGTAGTATTAAAGTACTCCTGTACAGTGATCTGCATCTTCAACCACATTCTTCTGACATGTATTCACAGCAAGAGCCAAGTGCCTAATTTGAGGATTTGCAGTGAGCTTTCTAAATTATACCTATATACGATATATTTGATCATTGCTGAGAACTGAAATCCATGCACCTTTAAGGAAAGGAAAGTGAGAAACCAAAGTAAGTGAAAATAGGCTTAAAAGACAACTGACCTTTTTCCACTTCATTCAGATTAGCAGCTTGGAGTGACAAAGACAGAAGAGACAAGAGACTTTTTACATTGTAATACAACAGCAGAGCACATTAAGCTAATGCACAACTATAGCAGCAGAGAGGTTGATATAGCAAAATGAAGCAAGCTTCAGAGCCTCACCTACAGCAGAGCAAAACAAACAGAAAAGGTAAGAAGTACATGCCACCGGTGGCATAAGAAAGGCTTTACTTCTGGATCAGTTAGATCTGTGATCTAATGGCTGATGACAATGTGAGCAAGAGAAATGATCATCTGTAATCTATAGAATGTACATAAAATGACCTGAAGTTTACTAGACTGAGGTTGAAATAAAGGAGATGATGATGTTGAGAGAATAGCGAGGTTAAAGAGTGCAGGACGTAGTGAGGTACTTTAAATGTTTTACTTCTCAAGGTTTCCTCAGACACCCAGAGTGTCCGCTGATTCCTTTTGCTTACTGTTGTTTCACAGTTAGTCTGTGATCTTAAGAAAGCTCATAGTATAGCGCAAATACTATTCTTTGTCTTGCCACCTGTAACTGTAAAGCTTAAGTGAGGCAGAGAAAAATGGATTCCTGATTCTTAAGCAACAACGTAATAAGTTTTTGTAATTGTTTGTTTTTAAGTCAACACTGCGTACTTGAGAAGTGTCTATTTTCAAGGGATAGTTAGAAAAGTGAAACTGTTTGGTTTTGCGCTGTAACATTCTTCACAACAGTTTTCATAATTTTTGTATGTATTTTCAGAGTTAACTTGAGATTCTAACAAGCCCTCCACATGAAAACGAAACTTTAAAGCAGAATGATTTATATTTCATACCAACAGGTTTCAGCTGACTTCTTGCTAACACTGTGCTATGAAATGTAAAGCATATTTCCAGATAACCATTCAGCCAGAAAAATATTGTGGGCTGGCGCACTTCCACATTCAGTACATATATGCTGTGACATCTTGAACAAAGACAATTCAAAGTATTGCCAACAGAATTAAAAGACCAGGACAAGTCTACAGTGGTATTTTCCTGGTGGGTATACCGTCCCATGCTCCAGCAATTTACAGCTCAGGGGCTTTCTGAGCTAGAGATAAATCTCTCTGAATTTAAAAATCTTTTTTCCTACTGAATATATAGCCTGTTTTCCTGATCGTTAACCTACTTTCGCCCAGCTAGTACATGAATTCATTTAGTGAAAAATATCTTTCATTAAAAAAAACACATTAGCAAGATACATATCTGATTTTAACCTGTTAGAATACATACCAAAATCTAAATGCTTACAAAACATTTGCAAATGAAAATCACTCATGAAAATCCCTGTATCCATACTGGATTCTGTTACTTATCTGTCAAATCAGGCTATTGGCCAGAGAAAAAAAAAATCCTATAAATAAATTGCTACCTCATACACACTTGAGGCAACTGCAAGATTACTTTTATTCTGAACACTGCCATTTCTAGATCCTGATGTGTCCAGGCAACTGCCAGTCTAATTCTTAACACTAAAGGTTATTTAATTATTATGCAAGATCAAGGATGGCAGACGTGAAGACCCCTTGACTAAGCTCAATGTTTTATATTTTCTGCTTACAATTATTCTCAAAAATTACTTAGGCTCTCACTGTGTCCTATCCTCAGATGCTTTGTAAGATAGTCTATTGTAGCACCTCGTGGAATGTAAAACCTGAACTTTTGCTACAATTTTTTCCCAACTTATCTATAAAATGAGTTGAGGCTCTGGTGTTCTGAGTTTAAAAAATACATGTGTCTTTGATTTTGGTAAGGTGTTGAAAAAAAATCTGATGAGATAGTGTAAGTTCTCAACTTTTTTTAAAAAAACAGAACAGCTAACCTTATTGATTATGAGTAGATTGTTTTGATTTATTTTCGAGCTGGTTCTCACCTACTCACTTCGGTAGCGATTATGAGTAGGGTTTGCATTTGTAAAAGCAAATCTCTTTTTTTTCTGAAAGAATTAAAGTTAGTAAACAAAAGGACTGGCCATGTAAACTCATAGTATTATCCTTTTAGAATTATGCACAATTATGAATCAAATTAAAAATATACTTTCTTGTATTATGACTGAAGAAGGACAACTGCAATACAAACATCAAAAACGTTACCAATGTTTATGGTCTCCTTTTTGCTCTAACCATAGAGATGTATAGGGAAAGGCTAAGATTGCTGTTTCAATCGTAAATGTAAAATGTACATTTCAGTGACAATATTACAGAAATGCAACTGGCACACCTAATCAAAGTTTTAGGCTAGCACATGTAAACAAGCCTTTTTATCCGCTCCATGGATATTTAATAGAAAGCAGTCCCCCCCATGGCATACTGTGAACACAAGAAGCCGTTGACTTTAGCAGTTAAATGCACCTCAAGCACTGTTGAAAATGAAGAAACGAATGACACAGGTAAAAACACCTGCAAAGCTGCAGAGGAGGAATGCACTTGCAAATGAATTGCCTGCTGTCCAATAGATCTAGGAAACCTTTTAGCATGAAGCCACTGAACGGCAATACTGAACTGATGCAACTTGGGTTTGCCTTCTTTCAGCCTGCACAGTAAAATATCTAATCCCATTTTTGAAGGAGGTAGCAATTGACCCCGGGGGAGCTGAAGCTTAACTCACGTATAGCTGAAATATTATTTATAGGAGGACTAGCAAACACCTGTCTCTACGTATTGATGCTGTTACCTGTTATTTGTTTCTAAGGCTTGAATTGTCAATTGCTCTTAGGTATTAAGGTACTGGTGCTTGGCAAAACTGTATTTTGTCTAAGCAGAAGATTATGACTGTTCCTTCCAGATGTGGACCATCCACTTATTATTTAATACCTTCTTCCGGCTGCTTATACTTTTGACCTCTATTGCTGTAGGTACTGTAGATTAATCTGTATGGGGAAATTCCTACCAAATATTTACACAGCATAAGTACTGAATAAATGATGAATAAATGTATCAGATTATGACGTATTATTTCTTATACTTGTGTGCTATCATCTTCACCCATTGTGGGTTTCCAAAATTTAAATACTGACTTTTAATTTAAATATCCTCAAACAGTTGAGCAATCCAATACATTGTAGAACTAATGATGGAAATACCTTGGATTAAAAAGGAGTTAGCTGTGTTTTCAATAAATGCAATTAATTCAGGAATTCACCTCTCCTAGTTTTCCAGAACTCAAAATTGATTGATTGATTGATTTAATTAAAGATATAGGATATCTGAGTAGGGTTAGTTCTTGAGTCATGGTGGACTTTACATTTCTTTTTTATGCATTTCAAACCACGGTTTTGTGAATTTAAGCTCTGTGTTCCACTAGAGGTCAACTAGCTGACAGAAAATAGATCTGCCTAGTTAGAAAAACTATAAAACAAATCAGTGTAAACAATAGATCCTACTCCTTGTTCTCCAGTGTTGCTGTTCTAACTATCCTCCATTCCCACAGAGATGATGACAGCAAGCGAGAGACCCTCTGCCTCAAAGAGAGGGGAATGCTTTGGCCTGGCTGCCAACTGATTGAAGCAAATAATTGGACACTCTCTAATTATTGTTCTTTTGGTTTTTTTTTTTTTTTTTGTGTGTGTGTGCCAGAACAGAAAGCATTGCACTCTGCATTAAGGTTTCTAACAGAGGGCAGGACAGCATCCAGGGGTGCCAAATTCAGTTTCCTACTGGCACAGACAGGTACTTTTCTGCCCTGTTAGAAACATGAGATATTCAGGATAAAAGCAGAGTATTTATCAGATTCCTACAGCTACCAAGGTTCCTCATTGGGGTGTCTGGGTAAACAGTAGGGAGGGACACATTTTGAATGATAGTTTAAATATCAAAATGCTGTCATTTCAAAATTAACAAAGGAATTAGCAAGTGGGCATTAAGTCTACCTTTGACTGTGAACCATATAGGAGAAAAATATGGATGGAAACCTGGCTTTAAGTCAATTGTAGAGTAACTACTAATTCACCTACAAGCTGAAAAATATTACTATTCTGCTAGGAATTCTTGAATTATCTGTACTTTCTCTTATACTCCTACCTGTATATTCAGGTGGACAAAGGCAAGTATAGTTATTTATTCCATCCACGCAAGTAGAATTATTTTCACAGTCATTGTCTTCACAGTCATCAACGTTTACTTCACAGTGTTCACCTTCAAATCCATCTGCACAAGTGCACCTGTAACACAGAAAACAAAACTAACCACATGGACATTTTACCTGGGGAGACCAGAAAAGAAGTTCTGTAATTAATAGGTACAATAAATCGTGATCACTATAAATAATAGTAATAATTTATAGTCACTGTAAAGGAACATGGTTGATATAATGTAAAACCCCCATATAATAAATGTTACCAAAATATTTTTCATATTTTACATTACATAAAAAAGCCTTCGAAATTTGTGCCTTCATCTTTAGTTTAAGGAGCTTCTTAAATTAAGTAATTGAAAATTCCTTTTGAAAAGCATGCTACTTTTATAATACAAGATTAGATTTTATTTCTTATGGAAAGCAATCCTTCTGTTGTTTTAAAGTTAAACACATGGAAAAGACTGTGGAATCGGGGATTAGGATGTAATAGTAGTACTCCACTCTCATTCAGATAAAAGCACCAATATAAAGCTCTGGTTATCATTCCATGCACAATACATCCATTAATATATAAAAACAAAGGCTGTATAAACTCTTCAAAACAGTATTTTTTTTTTAAGTATGTTTATACAAAACAAATACATCAAAATAGATAGTAAATGTAAAAGATCAGACAAACATGACTTCACATACATTTTCATGTAATATGCACTATCTATAATTTCTGCAGCTTTCATTATAAGATTGCTTTGATTTTCAAAATATGTAGCGTTTAAACAAATAAATGAAAAAGGTCAAATTCTGAGACATGACTGTCACTTTAAATTCAAGAGGCATAGTATTAAGATGTATACGCTTAATTTTTAATAGAAAACTATTTAATCTTTGGGCAGAATTTGGATTTAAAAATAAGAATAATGTCATAATGAATTGCGGGATAATGAATTGTATCTTTTTGAAGTGTCATTTCTAACAAGCTCTAGGTCTAGATTATTAAATGACTAATAATTTCACATAAGAATGCTAAAGAACTTTATTTCATAATTCATGAAGTACATCTGGAGTAATTGTACTGTGTGATTAAATAACTCAAGATTTAAAATGCTCACAGCATGTTTATCTGCTGGCATAGTGAGTTTCAAATGAATCATTAATTTTCTGTTTCACTGGGATTTACATTTTATCATTTACATGCTGTCTGTTGAAGTAATACACACGACAACAGATGAATAGTGAGATTTTTTCAGCAGGGATCTAGCTAGCTATTAATTAGCTTAATGAAGTCAATACTATGTTGTCTTGACCTGATATGCCTCAACTAATCACAATCATTTGTTATTGTTGTTAACAGTTCCAAAGCTTTAGAAGCTTTCCAAGGACAACAACATGGTCTGAAAACTTCAGAAGCACTGAAAATCTGCCTTTGTGGTGCACTTACCAGCAAACACAGCGAACACAAAGATTAACACCAAAAATTATTTCAGCTTATAAAACTCAGTAGTTTTCCATCCTGTTATTACCATTACAAACAACCTACCAGAAACCGTCTTTTTCTCCTTCTTTCAAATGACAAGTTCCACCATGGTGGCACGGGTTACTGATGCAAGCATGAATGGGAATATCACAATCTTGACCCTATGCAGGGAACAACAATTATAATTTAAGAAGAAAATACAGACACTAGTGGAAGGGAGCCAAATAAAACTTAAAGGTTGTTAAAGAGAAGCTTATATTTCAGCAAGCTTTCTCCTCTTCATTCAGTACCTACCTTGAAACCATATGGGCAAGTACATCTATAGAAGTCAACTGGATCATTGTTGCAGGTTCCATCATTTTTACATGGATTTGATAAACAGGGGTTACACTTAGCAAGAATATTAACATCCACGGGCCCTTAAAAATACAAATTGGATAGTCAGAAACAAACAACTAACAATTTATATTTGACAGGATATACCTGTCATGTTGCTTTAAGTTTTAAAATGAAATTTACATTTTAAACTTTCTGGTGTTTCCATACTAGTGGAATGCTGGACTGCCCTTCATCCTTTTGACATGACCAAATAAATTTGGGGTTGGATTTTTGGTTTAATTATCACTTTTTTTTTTTTTTTTTAAAAAAAGAAGCTGACTCCAAAGTCATTCCCATATCCCCATTCTCTGAAATCTGTACAGTTCTGATCCATGATAATTACCTTTCCTTTGTATTAACAAAATGAAGAATACGATTTCATCTGTTGACTCTTTAGGGGGTAAAAACTGCCTGTGAAAAAAAAGGCTCTCGCAGTTTGCAATCCTTCCCTTGATGGTCTTCCTGAGAACACTATTTTTAACGTATCGTTCTTTTAATTACTTTTTTATCTGCGGGATCACACAGATGGCAGAATGAACCAGTAGAGTGGCTGAACACCTGCAAACTCTAATGTGAACTGCATTGCCCAAGCCATCTCACTGTAAATAGCTCTATATTGCACCTTGCTCCCTTACAAGTCAGCCCCAGCTGCGTGCATTACTGCATTAGCTGAGCCCACAAATAATGCAAACTGTACCATGAATCTACGGGCAAATGAGGGCTGCAATCCACGCAGTCTAGTTTCTCACATTAATGATTATAAAGACAGAATTCAGAGATGAACACTGACAAAATATAAGCTTCAGAAGCCAGACTTAGGGCTTTGGCCTACCTAAATCTTATCTCCGCTGTATAAATATTTTGCGAGATTTATTTCTTTCTCTGTTGTTTTACAATTTTAATGCAGCCCTGTCACAGCGAATTTTCAAGTTATGAACCATCAGGTTTGGTTTGGGTTTTTTTTTGTGTGAAACAACCAGAGAAATCACTGGTTATTCGTTAAAAATTAGACATTACCTGTATATAAATAAGGATTCATTTACATACACTTTGTGATAGAAAAAAAAGTTTGATTACTGAAAGAGAAAACAGGTGACTTGGCCAAATGCCTAATAAGAGAATGAACGTACATTCTCTACCACGTCCAGCTCTATTGCCTTACTGCCTCCAGCTTGATTTCAGATTTCACCCATGAAAAAAACAGGTGATTTGTACATTTTAAGGAATAACCAGTGATTTCTTCTAACTAGACACAAAACCCTAGACTCCTGAGACCTACTGGTGGAAATACGTTACAGGTTTTACTCCAAATGAGTAGTTTTCCAAGCTGACAGGGCACTTTTACTGAGATACGGGGGGTTGGAGTCTTTTTTATACTTAGATTTCTTAACTTTCTTTACAAAATAAATCTCAGATACATCATCGTAAAGGAGAGGCCATGGAAGGAAGCCATGTGATTATAAGGATGCCTTAAGGGGTGTTAAACAAGGAGAGGTTGAAGTTTTAATTTTTTTTTTTTTAAATTCTGCAGTTGCTGGTATCCTGTCTCACAGCTTGCAAGCAAACCTAAAGGGATGAATGTGGTCATCTGTGATAAGATGCTTATTGCCAGAGCCACAATCTTTATGGATCATTGACTATTCTTATCTTCATTACCTTCTTTTGAAAGAGAAACCTATACCTGATTAAAGTTTCTGTTACAGCAGCAAACAGCAGAGGTAGAAGAGTCGAAACAAACACCATAGAATTAACATCTAGAAAGTCCCGCTTGTCTACTCTAGACGATTGCTGATTATTGCTAGAGTACATTAAGAGGGTCTGTGAAAAAAAATAAGGTGCAAGAGGCACATACTTAAGAAAAAATACATTTTAACACTGTGCTGTAGCCTGGAAGTCTATGCTTCTTTGCCTCAACTGTTTATTCTGAACATCGTATCCTCTTTTCTACTTATCATGCAATAAAATGCTAATTATTTGGCATGAATTAAAAAAAACTTTTAGCAACTATGGTTATTTTCCCAAACAGATTAGCAATCTAAATTTCACTTCTAAAACAGAGCCAGAAAATGTGAACCTAAGTCTCAACAAGATAGTAAAAAAAACTGTATCTGATTTTGTGCTGTAAAGGTTTATTTCAAGCTAGTGTACATGTAGCATCCGATAAAAAATAACATTTTGATTAATCATTCTTCACTTGTAAGATCAAAAAATTGAAATGTTTCAGGTATTTTTACAGAAGTCCTAATGGAAAGGCAGTTCTGGAACCTATTTTCATTTGCACTATACCATTCCTTTCCTCTTTCTGCTTGTGCTAAAAGAGTTATATATGAAGAAGAATTGGTTTTATAACCTATTATTGAGTTTTTCATATATATTCTTGAATAAGCTCTAACTGGAAAAAAAGTATCTTTACAATAAAATTAAAAAACAATGCAGTATTCTTTTGTAAAGAGTGAAAACCTAACTGTATTTTATTGACAAACATAAATCCACACGTAGCTGTCTAACATTTTTCAAAAAAACATGACACCAAACCTCCTTTACTGCTTCTAGAGAATCCTGTTGCAAGAAAAACTTTAAGCTCTGTCATTTTTTGAGTAGTATTCTCTCTTGCACATGGCCTCAAAATCAGTATCTACACTGACTCATACTGAAGCTGCTAACCAAATCACTGATTTTAGTACAGTGCAGTGGAAATGATCATTTCAGTTAGATAATTTTCAGACCCCAAACCCAGGCTTTTAAAAGAACAAAACTGTTCATACAATATGCGAAATGATATATCATGAAGAGTCGGCTGTAAATTCATCAAAGGGGAAAACAAACAGTAAACATGCGTGTCTTAGGAAAGAAGTTTGCTTGAGGTACACAAAAGGAAGGTCAGAAGGTCTGTTCTTAATCAGATCACCCATTCCAGATCTACTTAAAACCTTACCTGGTATCAGAAAACCACAAGGCCCTGGCATCTCTAGAAGCAGGGCATGGATAGTAAAGGGGTAAAAGTAAAAGATTGAGAATCTGTTAGAGGCCACATGAAAAAAAGAAAAAAAACACCCATAAATGTAGAAAAAGAATGGAAAGAGGTAATACTATGGAATGATTGCTGGAGTAAAATAATTTTTAAAATTAGAGTAAGGTAGAGTGATTTTATGGAGCTTTACAACTGAGACTAGACTTCATTTTAAAATGCTCATTTTCACTGGGAACTATTCATTATATAAGTAAAATTCAAGCATCCATTTCACTTTCAATTGAATCCAGAGATACTCTGAAGAGGGAATTATACACTACTCTTTTCCTGTAAATATATACACAGTAGCAGACCATCAACAGATATTCCAAAAACAGTCCTCTCGCTCATAGCCTAAAATTTTGCTTCTAATAGGAATATGGAGTCTTATAATTTCTATTCAGCAGTTCATTTTTAAGCAAAAGATAAAATTACTTATCTTTGAGAAACAGACATATAATGTCTTACAGAGCCATCATGACACTGAAAAGCTGCTGATTTGCAATCTGTAATTATGAGCATCTTCATAGAACAGTGACAGGGAAATTATTTTCTCTCAAAGGTATCCACAATACCAGATCTCCACTCTTGGAAGTGAAACAAACGCAGTTCTTACCCTGCATATATAAATATAAAGGATATTTTCTGATGGGCAAGAGGGAGTAAGATGTATTTTTTGGATTGTCTGGCAGAAATTTAACGATGATTGTAGGCAGGGGTGGTACAGTTTTTAAAAATGACAGAGCTGGAAAACAGCCAAATGGGTCCTTCACGTCCATATAAATATTCTTTCACTTATATCCCTACAACAGTGTGTAATAAAAGCGTATCTGCAATAATATTCAGTGGATGCTTGTAGAGAAAACGATCAGATTGGCCAGCAAATGTCCTTTCTAAAATCAGAGTAAGAGACTTTGCAACAGATGAGTGTCATATGCAACGAACACTGGCATGACCTCAGAGACGTACTGCTGAAAACCTGCAAGAAGGATGCGGAGGGAGAGACAATTCATTGGCATCACAAGCAACAAAATGGGTTCCAGTGGCTTTTGTGTACAAAAAAGTTTTTTGAACAGCAAGAGAAGACCAAACTGGATGAACATGCACTAAAGAACAACTTTGGATGAGACAAACTCCGACAAAGTCCCACTGTCTTTTTCAGGAAGAAATTACAAAGCGATTAAGCTCACCTTTGAAGATACATTAAGAGATAAGTAAGTCAAAAGAGCTTGAAGATTACCTAGACCGTGAGAATAAGTTACTTCTACAAGACTGAACACCATATTTATCTGATGCCTCAGAAATAACCATAAGCTTAGTAACAGCTTACAAGTATAAGCGCATATAAATTTTCTTGGGTTTTGGTCTGTTGTTTTTCTTTTTTAATTGGTGATTTCAATATTTCTAAGTCTGGACCATGAAAAATGAAAATGAAGCAAAAATTTTTTGTGTTTTCAAAATATTTAAGAAGGGAGAAATAGATGGAACAGAGGAAGAGTAAACAGCAAAGCAAAGAAAGTTCTCTCTCCAAGTGAGTAAAAAAGGTACTTTTCTAACCAAAAAAAAAAAAAAAAGTAAGGTTCAGAAAAAGAACTAGGAATTAACAGACAATTATATAAGTTGTGATATAAATGCCAGCAGCATTGGCATAAATCACATCATGGGCATAAATACTCTTGGTTCAAACCCTGGGAAACATCCCCATATAACAACATTTTAGAATGAGACCTCCATAGAGACAATCACACCACTTTTTCTACAGGGGGTTTTGTTGGTTTATATTTATTTATTTTTATTTCCTTCTTCTGAAATATCAGAGAAAGCATTCTGGAGATACTCATGCAATTAATTGCAGACTGCAAGGATTAGGGATGTATTTACAGTTTTTACTGTAAACAGTCTGAAGAGAAAGGACATTCTTTGGCTAAGGGAAGTGTAGATGTTTAAACTGTAGTTCATGACTAAGACAGTACCAAGTACCTATGTACATCCATGTACTGAAAATTATTGTATTGCAAGTCCAAAGACTTTGTTCTCCATCTATTTAAAAAGAAATAGGCATTGAAGTCTTTAAAATAAATACAGTTCCTGAAGGGAACTAATGGCCACATCCCTAAGTATGAGGAGGAATGATGACAAGGCTGAGGAAGATGCTATAATAAATGTATTTAAAGCACACAGGATTCTTATTTCAGAGCTCAAATATTTGTAAAAATTCAAAATTGACACTTCAAGGAGAACAAAACAACAACAGTACCTTGGCAAGTAAATTTTTTAGATGGAGTTGTGAGAAGAAGTTTATCTGCCATTTCTCCAGGACCAGCACAACGTGCAATACCAGGTTCTTTGTATTCTGATTTTACCCAGTCAGATAGCCACTGCATGTTACAATCACAATAAAGAGGATTTGCTCCGATAGCCCTTCGGGAAACAGACAAACAAAAAGGGAAAAAAGTTTTAAATAGTTTATTTTAAAACGAGAAGCCAGAAAACAGGTTGGTAAAAAAACCTTCAAACCACAAACCTGCACTCTCTCCACCAAATTGACCGTGAGAGCATGAAGTGTCTGGATTTGGATTCTAAAGCAAGAACTAATGGTTTTAGCAGTAAACTTGGTCCAGAAACCTAGTAGCTGCATTATGTGTGAACTTTACAGAGCTAATACTAATTAGCTCTGTTTCACCCTTGGCATGTAATGGCCAAGATCAGCTGCATCACCAGAATGAAACTGATACTGGGAAATTAAGTTAGCAAGAATAAAGTATTTCTTCCGAAGCAGCCAAGGCAACCCCACAGAGTTCCACCCAGATATTTTTTCTTTTCAGTTTATGGCTCCCAGGCTGGTACAAACCATCTGTTTCTAAGCTTCCAAATTTGATTTAATTATTTCCTCTTTGGAGCTCTCCCACTGAACTCTGAGCAACATGCAGAATTCTGTAAGAGGTCTCTGCTACATAAGTAAATACAACTACATTATCCTTGGTTTGTGGTAGGTACATAAGAATTGCCTTGTTACGAAAGCAAATCCATTTCTTTAAATAAATCTAGGGGTTTTTAAATTAAAAATAACTTAATAAATTTTAATTAAAAATAATTTAGCTAGAGATTTTCACAATTAATTTCTTTAAAGGCTCCTTAGGTCTCTATTTACTCTGCTAGAAACTATAAATGCTCTTAAAACTCTAAGAACAATGATACGCTGTGCAGTTAATTTGGAGGACAAAAGCACTGTGCTGTTCTATAAAGATGTACTCATGTTCCTTTTAAGAAATACAATAATCACAGAAATTTCAACAGATAATCTTGACGTGCACACACTCTGTCAAATGGCAGTATTAGAACATCCTCATTCTCCAGATGTTTCAGTACTTTTTTTCAGATTGTTCCACAACTTTGGATCAATGGGTCTTGTATCTAGAGATACAAGAAAATCTTTGGCAAGCAAAGGCGATAGAAACTACCACCGCTGAAACACTCTCTTTGGCCACACTGAGCAGGAGTCCCTCTCTTAATTATCGCTACATAATTCCAGCTGAACACAAGAAAATATCTACTTAGTTGTTTAGCCAGGCTTAAGTCAGAGCAGTAACAAAAATCAGACCTAGCGATGGGCAACATCCTACTCAAGGAGAAGCACCTAGAATTTGTCCACTCCCTATTTGCAAGACTGAATGTCAGCCTGAACTGAGACAACACAATCGCTCTGCTAAAATCAGAATGTTAGCAAGTGGTGGCCATTAAGAAAAAAAATAACAGCAACAACAATCAACAGCAATATGTAAGTTTTACTGATATTTCATGCAGATAAGCTAGTTTAATAACGGCATTTGAATGAATTATCAATGACTTAAAGCTTAATCAGTATCATCAATTTTCTGAGAAATGGCAAATTATATGTAAACATCAAATACTGAACCAGAAACAGATAATTAAGTTTTTAAGAACTGCAGCTGTTTGAAACATAAAAACCGGATATACCTAAAGGCACTAGTCAAGTTACTTCTCAATTGTGAGCAAAGATTTAATAACTATCTGTAAACACAATGAGGTTTACAGACAGGTAACTTGTTCTAATCTAGCCTCCCACTGAAAATTTAAAGCAGGAAAAGTATTGTGTCAAATGATGTTCTGAAATCAGATGCCATGTATTTAATGTCAACTTAACAGACACCGACACAGAATCATGGAATAATTTAAGGCACTCTGGAGGTCATCTAGTCTCATCTTCAGCAGAAAGCAGGGCTCACTTCAGAGTGGGATTGCTCAGGGCTCTGTCCAGGTGAGCTCTGAAAAATCTCCAGGGATGGAGATTCTTCTGCTTCTTTGAGTAACCTGTTCCAAAACTGAACCAACCTCACAGTGAAAATTTTTCATTATGTTCAAACTTCCCCTCTTGCAGCTAGTGACTGTTGATTTTTATTCTTCACTGGGCACTTAAATCTGTCTCCATCATTGCTATAATCCCCTTAGAGGCTTAAAGACTATTAGTTCCCTCCTTGGCATCTCCTTATGAGGATAATAACCCCAGTTCCTTCAGCGTCTCCTCAGAGCTCATAAGACCCAGCCACTTCCCAACCTTGCCTGCCCCTATCCCGGATTTGCTCGGGTACACATCTGCTTCGTACTGGAGAAACTGAACAGATATTCCAGATGTGGCCTCGGGGGGCCAAGCAGAAGGGAGTGCTATTCCAAAAAGATGTACTTTCCTGAGATGTACATCTGTCCCGAGGATAGACCACTATCCTCAGTCACCTGGCTGCTCACTTATTAATTCAGCCCAGGGCATCTTTACCCTTCGTTGCCATAAGGGCACATGGCAGACACATTCAATTTGCTACCCACCAGGAGGCCCAGGATTTTTCTCCTGAGGTGTTAGCTCTCTGGCAAGTTCCCAGCCTGTACTGATGCACCAGCTTGTTCCAGAGCAGGTCTTTGCGTTTTGTCTTTGTTCAACTACATGAAATTTGCTAAACATGACATAAAAAATACTCACAGGTGCGATAAAGCTGAAAGATCATTAAAAGCTCCTTCAGGAACAACAGAAATATCATTGCCATGTAAAGACCTTAAAAAGAAAATAAACAGAATAATATATACACATAAAAAGCAGCAGGTTAACGTGGCAAATTTCATCTTCTGTAAACAGTTTTCAGCTTTTCAGATTTTTTTTTCCAGTTCCTCAGTGTTTCCAGGTTTTTTTCTTTTCTTTGTTTTTAAGCTCTAACTGGCAGCCTACTCATAATTTGATTTTTTCATCCTGAATTTTCCTAAGAAATGTTAATAATATGATTCTTTAAAAGAATAAAGGTCGCGAAAAGTAGGCACACCTCTGCAAAGTACTGACTGGATTTAGGGATAGCAGAAGAGTTATTATTTCTGACTTTTTTCAGCAATTCCCTGAAATTCCCATTTATTATGTTCATACATATTTTTTTTATCTTCCATGGATCCATGAAAAATACAGGCATTGACTGTTTGCTAATATAACTATTAAGGTTCTTGCCCTAATCTGATAGTAAATTTAATGAACTAAAGACCTTACTAAGCATCAACACAGGACCAAGTGTTATCTCTCTTGTAGCAAACCTGCACAAAAATATATCTCTTTTTTCTATGAATTCATTCAGGTACATTTATATCTAACACATACAGAATTATGGTTATTGAAATTATCCATATTTATATAAAAATAATTGAAGTTATGTGCACAGACTTAAATAATGCCATGCTTGAGACATTTAATCCTACTGAGCTATTAAATGGTTATAAACTACCCAAATGGAGGCAAAAATTACATGTTCTGCTGGGGACTTTTGAGAAAGAATTTTTGCAGGTGTTTTTTCTTAATGACAAACTGAAGCTGTAAACTAAAATGACTGTTCTTTATTTTCCTGTGTCCCTTTTTGTGCCCTTTAAACCATGTTTTTCCTAGTGGTAAAATGGAAAGCTTTCTTAGAACCAAAAAATAATTTTATTGATTTTCAATAGTTAACCATGAGGTACTGGTTTGGAAATATGCCTATATTAAGTGAAACAAGAAAGAAAGAAATAAATTTATTGTTGGAATAAAAACATTCAAAATTCAACTGCAGAATCTCCTCATATATATCTAGGAATTTATACATATGGCATTTTTGTTAGACTTTAATGCTTATAACAAGGAAGATCATAACACAAAAAAGAAATACAGCCAAGATTAAAAAGAAGAAAAGTAAAATTATATGCCTGTATATACTATGTTGTCCAGGGTCACACAGCTTCTTGTGTAGCATTTTGAGAATATACTTCCCCACAATGAGGCACTTAAGGTTTTTAAGGCTACGTAATTATCACTTCTGAAATATTTGATCGGTTTGAAAATCAAGTGACTTCCTACAAATTTCGTATCTCCTGTACACAAATAAAAATTCTGGAAAATAACAATAGTTAAAAAAATAATACTTACAACAACCTAAGTGATTTCAACCCATCAAAAGTCCGTGCAGGGATACACCTCAAGCGGTTGTAACTAAGAATTCTGAAAATATATATAAAATACTGTCAGCAAGTATATTAGCCATTCAGTAAACAAAATGCAGAGCATGCCCAAACCCAGCTTTTGCACACATAGCTAGTTAGGAAACAAGTTATTTTACAGCCTCCACAACAAGCAAGCTTTAATATCAACTAAATGCCCTTCCTTTCCAAGACAAAAAAAAGAAAAAAATACTGTAATGCTTCCAAAGAGTCACTGTTACATGTTTAAACTTACAAGGTGAGCAGCTGAGTCATGTTGCTGAAGCTCTGATTAGAAAGAGTGCTGATTCTGTTGTTACTTAAATCTCTATAAAAAATAAATTCAGAAATTCAGACCTTAAAATGACTGCACCAGTCCTGAAACACTGCAAGTTAAACTGACAGACACATTATTTTTATTAGTAGAAGTAGCATCATCATCGGTATCAACATTTAAAGCAGCAGATATTTTTATTTTCACATGCCATATACAAGCCCAGCAAGTGTTTAGCTTGATCAATGAAAAGCATTTTCATTTCAACAGATGACAAAGCAGCGCAATGCATTCTTATACAACAGCAATGTCCATCATGCTACTGAGTTAATAATGCAATCCTACAGGAACCCAAATATGGAAATGAAAGTGATGTTTTAAAGTGGAAATCATTCTAGTCATGTCCCTAATGACACCCGAGTAAGTATCACCTAATACTTTACTTAACACTTATATGCTGAAGACATCAAAGCCCAGAGCTATTATTACAAAGAACACTAGCTAAGATTTATAGAGAAAGCCTTAACATCTTTCTTGTTGTTCAATATTCTAATGAATAAAATCTTGAGCATAAGTATGATGGAAGCTGGAGTGGTGCGCTGGTAGCTTCAAAGATGGTAGCTTCAAAGAAGCTTTGAAGAAGCTGTATTAAACGTGAATGCTGCTTGCTCTTTATTCTCGTATTGTACTGTAGTATTCATTTTATCTTGACTATTTCACTATTGTCTATGGTATTTTGTGGTGAAATACCACATTTGTTTCTGAGGGGACCTTGATATTTTAATTTAAGAGTAATGTTGAATAGCTGTGCAATATACATATTTCTCCACTTGAAATTTCATGAAAGCATGTAAGACAACCGACTCATAATAATAAACTTATTAGGCAAGTATAACAGAGCGATCTATTCAAAATAGAAAGGAAAAGTTAGAATTAAACAATTTTCCTTGTTAATCTGGAATCTGGGAGAGTCCTCTTTAATTCTTTGTTTGGCCACAGAAGAAGCATGCAGAGAGTTTTGGTTTTCCAAACACAGCTGAGGAATGTTCTCAACTTCATAACAGCAGTATGAGGATGCATTCAGAAGAGATTACAATAATGTGCCCCACAGGTCTGATAAATAGAGACTGTTAATACTCATTTTATTTGCATTTTATTTACTGCTCATCTTTAATTTATTGTATTCCAATTGTCTGCTAAATTGTTTTGGTGTATTTTCTGATTAGGAGGTAAAATGATACAATTTCTGTCTGCGTTTGTCAAAAATAGACTATAAGTACCTAATCTCTGTGATGGAAACCTTGTCACTATGTCTTTAATTAACCTCGTCTCTAGACATATATCTAGTCTCCATCAATACTGTTACCACACGCAGACCAATCTATATGCTTGCTTCTTGTACTGAGGTTCCAAAGTTTGTATTTTCTGTGTGCTACAAGTTAGATCTTGTATAACTTCCCTAAAAAATCCACAAATATTTACTATAGGAATTTTCCTGATGTTATTTGTAAAATATAAGAAGTTGTGGAAACAATCTTTTTCTTAATTTGTGACCATGACCACTTTTTGCTAGCATGAGGTAAATAAAAGGAAATCAAGTTCTTGTTTTTGAATGCCAAACCATTTTCAATTTTTGCAGCAAAGCTCTAAATTTAAGGGATTTTGTTATTCCCCTCCACTTTTTATTCTGATTATAATGGAACCACAAACTGCTTTCAGAATGTTACACAGTTCAACTTCAGCTGGTATAAATTTTTATAATCCTAACAAAAGCCACGGAATTACAGCCATTTAGATCGACAGTCTTCCTGTTTCTCTCACTCTATCCTTACAAGGTACAGAAATCATATTCAAATCATTCATGAAGGAGAGGTAATAAATTTTAAGAGCAGTTAGTGATTTGCCTCAAATCACAGAGTGAGTCAGCAGGAGAGCTGGGAGTACGGTGTTCTAGACAAGCTCTTTCTTGAGTCATTAAACCATATATTGTGGGAGAAACAGAGGGGGTTACATTCAAGTGTCACAACAGCTCTACGTGCTTTTCCTTTGTGGAGCATGCCGTGGTGCGAAGCATATCACACAATGTTTCTTTTGTAAATGAAGGAATTCTAGTGCCTCTATGGAGCTGCCTAACAAAATGTTGTATTACCCTAACGCCTTGCCCTAATTACCCCAACTTTGTAAGTTCTTACATGTCTTTTCAGGTTAACTATAATTTCTGCTTATTTGCTTCCTGATGTAATCATTGGAAGGAAATGTCCCTGGTTGTAAGTGGGACCAAGTATATTACATGTAGGATGTGATAAGTAGAATAAAATATCCTCCATTAAAAGTTGTGTTTGGGTATCCTATTTGCTGAAAAATACAATACATTTTATGTTTTTTTTTCTCTTATAACTAAAACCAGGTATAATGGAGTAGTGTATTTTGCTTTGGTTTGTTTTTTTTTTTTTTAAATTTCAGTAAAGAATGTTGCTCTAGAACTACTTACATGAGTGTTAAATGCTTGTAGTTGGAAAGCTCTTTTGGAACAAGGGTAAACTGATTTCCATCCAAATATCTAAAATAGAGGAATAAAACATAGAGCATTATGTTTTTCATTAAAACAGTACCATCTTCATCCACTAATCTGAGAATCCAACAGTAAAGGTAATAACAAATGAATGCATAATATTTCTGTTTTATTAGAAACCTTGCTTAGAAATTTTGGTGTTTAGAGACACAGTTGAGGACCTGTAGCCTAAGATCCAAATGCTATTGTATCAGATATTATGAATATTATGAAGTAACAGTAATAACAACCAACTCTTACGTAGTAGTTTCAATTATTTCATAAAGACTGCAAGATGAGGTCTTTATCATCTCCACTTCACACACACCTACAGGTGAAAAGTAAACCTGACTTCTGCAAGTCACATTACGTGTGGATTTTGAGCTATTGTAAATAGGAACAGACCCCGACGCTGCAGAGGTAGTCCTTTAAAGCAGAAACAGCAAGGGCTGGTCCCAGCTCTAACAGCATATTCATTTGTGATGCCTGCAGTTCAGGTCACCTTCCCTGATTTCTCCCTGTATATTCCATAATATATCAGGCATGACACACTACAAGCCTGTTCCTGTGGAGCATGTTAGGGACTAAAGACAGCAATCAATTATCCTTCACTAGATTATTTTTTTTCCCCCCCCTCTTTGTAGGTAGGTATTGAGCGTAATTCTCAATAACAGACTTGTTCATCCTCAGAGTTAGCAGGTACAGAGCCATCAGCCTGTATTGTCACCTGAGTTACAGGTGAAGGAAGGTGACAAGCCTTACTGAAAAGCCTTCCAGCGTGCAACCAGTCAGTATGAAGAGCAAGTGCAGGGGCTGTTCATGGAACTAGGGCAAGTAGTTCAGAGATTATAAATTCTGAATTTACCTGCTTCTCTGCAATGGAGCAGACAGTGGCAGGAACACTAAAGGTCTTTAGTTTCTCAACTGGGGCAAACAACTTGCTGCTGGTGGTATAATGGTGGTATTACTTGTGTCTCCTGGAACCCAAGTGAAAAACTACACCCTCATTGCATTTTAGCCACCCAAATACTTGGAACACACTTGAGTTAAGAGCGAGCAGCCTCTGATAGAGACATTCTTAGACTGATTTTGAGCTGAATGCCTTTAAGTATGCTGCAGTGTCTTTAGAAACTCTTGTCTTGACTAAATGAATGGGCTGAAACACAGTTAAATTTAATGAAATAACTGTCTACATCTAATCAAAAAGCTTTTTCTTTATTTTTTTTTTCTTCTCTTGGACCATGCCTTCCTTAGGGCTGCTTGCCAAATCCAAAATATGCGTCTCAACAAGTTTTATGCTTACGCTACATTAATGGCATTACATAAACAGCCCTGAATGAAGCATGGGCTCATATTACTTAATTATTAAAAAAAAGAAACCAACAACATTTAAACTTTTTGAAGGAGTAAGTATTCTGAGAAAATTCTTTTATTGAGAGATAAATTAGGATATATTGCTTGAGCTTCATTAGAACTGAAGTACTACAAGTATCCACTTGGCTGATAAAAATTCCTCCTTGTTCAAATGAAGCAACTATTAAGATATTTTATAAAACACATGAAGAGTACATCTTGGAAGGGTTATGCATGCTAATGAACAAGAAGAATCAATCAGTATGCAACTGCTACCAGGAACCACCTCCATTATCCTTTTGAAAAATATGCAAAATTGCATGCTTAGACACTAATTAAAGCATACAAAATTGTACACAAATGAGTTTTCAGTCACAGTCAGGGTTCCACTTGCAATTCCAAAACTATCTCTCTTTAGCTGCTTAATTTCACATTGCACTGATGCCTTTAAATTGTCAAATTGTATTTATTAGGCCAGATTACATTTAATTAAGTCATCTTCTATTCGAGAAAAAAAAACCCACAAAACCCTAATGAAGTTATAGGCTTATATAGCTGTGTGCTAATTTGAGTTCTTAATAATTTCTCTTCATTAATGACTAAAGCCTTTTGGATGCTATTAAGCATCAAACTAGTGGTGGATATTTTAGAATCTTCTATATAATACCAAATGGTAAAACAATAAAACTGTTATAGTGACTTAAGATACACAGTTGATGATGTCTTCTGAAAAAGCACTACATTAATCAGCCATTATGAAGCATTAGTAATTTAATATTAAATACATGACACAAGTAACACAACCCCAACCCTTTTCTTGTCAATAATTTCTATTTTGTTCAGTCTTGTGACCTATCTGATCAAGATTCAAAACAGATTAATAACACCATTTTTAGGTTTATATTTTCCCCTTCATAATGCATAAAATTGACTTATCTAGTCTTATGAGTAGCTCATTCAGTTATTATCTTCAAAAAATACACTAGGTAGCAGGTTCTTTTTCATATCAGTTACTGTCCATATACTGTCCAATACTGCATATTCAAATTGTATTTTTTCATAAAATGCAATCCTTACCATTTTTTTAAATGTAAAAATGCATCAAGAGATTAATAAAATATCCCAGATTGTATAAGACTGCCTACATGAAAAGCAAGACTTTCTATTACAATCAGTCTTTTTGAAATGTCACAAACCCATGGTCATTATGAAAATATGCAAACACATTAATAGATTGTTTACTTTTTGCTTTTTCATGTAACTGAACTTCTTCATTCCTTCTGGAACAGTGACCACTGATTAATCAGATTCACTGTTGCCCATAATTTAACCCATTGTTACATGACATCCATGTTCAGTTATATGATGGTTCAGTGTTGGAGATGTAAATTCTGAGAGTGGTTATAATTTTGTATACGTATTATTTTAAGCTTTCCAGTAATTTCAACTGATCTCCTGAATCCAATTAATTTTCTTCTCCCCTCATTCTTGAACCCGACAACATAAATCTGACATTGATTTTCATAAAAGGGACAAAAGTGTGCCACTTACAGTTCAGTTACGTCTTTTGGGATGCCTTTAGGCAAAGCTTTTAGGCCTTTGTTGCTGCAGCGAACTACCGTGTCTAAACAAGTACATTCTGCAGGACAGCGGGACAGGGGAGAGCAGCTATTGTCATCGTTTCCTGGTTAATAAAAACAAACGGATGCTAAGCTTGCTATACAACCATCACTTCAGTACTAGCAATAATATCCCACCTGGAATTCCTATAAGCAAACATGATATTCCTACATTCTGTTATCTCTAGGTAGGGAAAACATTAATTGATCTCTGGAAACCATCGCTCCAAGAATTTAGATTTCAAGTGACACTTTATTTAGTACAAAGCTGTTTTACTAGGTAAAAATGCTATTATATGGAAAAAAAGATCACTAAAGAAAGAACAAAACTTAAAATGAAAGATAATAAAGAAAAATCTGTTGATTTTCAAAAGTAACAAATCATTAAAAATAAACAAAGTCTCCTTAAAGAAATGGTTCAGTCTCTAAAATTGATAAACTAATGATGCGATAAATGGAAGCACGTGTGAGAGAGATGCAAGACAGCAGTCATTTCTTTTTATTAAGCGTTGAGGAAGTCACAAACTAAGCAAAATGGCATGGTATTTGATCAAATAACCTGAAAGAGTGCTTAATTCAAGCATCAGCATCTGAACAACAACATTTGATCAGTTTATTTAATTTTTATATTATCTCTAAATTATGATTTACACTACTGAACATAGACAAGAAAAACTTTTGAAAACATATATACAATAGCCATGTGCTCGCTGATCATCCAAAAATGGGTGGGAGATGGGAGGAAGATGAAGTTACTTAAAGCAAACCACTTTGGGATCTGTGGGAATCATGGAACTATACATATGAAAGCTGAAATTATAAAAAGTTCAAATATTAATTTTCTTACCATCATCGCACGTAAAATCCTGAATTGCCACATCCTGGATGGGAATCTCTTTGAGGAAGTAGGGTTTTTGGCAGCGAGGGTTCCCCGTCACGATGCGTTTCTTCCTTAGCCAGTCTCCAAGCCATGCGAGATGGCAGTTGCAGTTGAAAGGATTGGCCAAGAGGTTTCTGAGAACCACAGGAAAGTTTACTTCGGATGACACCATTTTTTCATCCTAAGTATGCTATTTCTATTTTCAAAAAGCTAAGCTTAAATATCGGTCTTCAAACAATAATATGTACAAACCATAGGTGAAAGCTGTAATTTAGGCTCTGTGTGGTGAATCTTGATATAACTCGTTTAGAAATAATTTAGAACTGTCAAAGACCTGACTTGTTGTCAAGCCACTCTGTACTGATAATGCAATAATTTCATATAGAGATGAAGGCTGATTACATTACATTATTAGCTTTAACCTGACAACAGCTATTCCATTAATTTGTCATCTCAAGATTTCCATCTTTTATTTGCTCCAGAGAATAAGTTTCCTATCTGAAGTGACAGCTAAGTTGATTACATGCCAGTTATAAAAATGAATTTACTTCTAGAACTCTCACTACTTTTGGCATTTCCTTACTTCAGCACAAACCTATCGACAACTCCATTATTTATAAACATGTCATCCTTAATATGCACAAATTAGTCACTTGGTGCAAAGTGTCACTTTTTATGTAAAAAGGGAACTAAGTACTTTCCTGAATGATGCTACCTACAAAAAGCATTTCTTCAGTAAACTGAACAGCAGTTTCACTCACTGTTTTCCCTTCCCTTAAATTATATCGCATTTAAATAAAAAAAGGGATGCTTCTTTTTGTAGAAAATGAGACTAATGCTTCATTATAAAACATGTATGAATTAAGATCCTCAGTAGGCTGAGGAAATTTAAGATAATAATTGAATGGCACAGGGCAGAAAGACAGATTCAAACACAGTAATTCAACCAGCGACGACTGGCGATGCCTATCCAAAATGTGGGTTTCTACCCTGGCTCAGATCTGTGGGTTTCTGCAAAGGGGGTGAGCAGGATGGCTTTCCTGCCTTTTCAGGCACTTCTGGAAACCAGTCTAATGCTGCATCAAAGGGCACCATGAAAGCATACTCTTCATGTGTCCAAGATGGGAGAGTGGCTGGAAAGCTGCCTGGCAGAAAAGGACCTGGGGGTGTTGGTGGACAGCCAGCTTAACACGAGCCAGCAGTGTGCCCAGGTGGCAAGAAGGCCAACGGCATCCTGGCCTGTATCAGGAATAGCACGGCGAGCAGGAGTAGGGAAGTGATGGTGCCTCTGTACTCAGCACTGGTGAGACCTCACCTTGAGTACTGTGTTCAGTTCTGGGCCCCTCACTACAAGAAGGACAATGAGCTGCTGGAGCATGTCCAGAGGAGAGCCACCAAGCTGGTGAGGGGTCTAGAGAACAAGTCCTATGAGGAGAGGC
>JAOXNO010000033.1:58412936-58435139 GCA_028565335.1 Limnodromus scolopaceus | reverse complement strand
TGAGGGGTCTAGAGAACAAGTCCTATGAGGAGAGGCTGAGGGAACTGGGCATGTTTATAGTTTGGAGAAGAGGAGGCAGAGAAGGGACCTCATTGCCCTCTACAACTACCTGAAAGGAGGTTGTAGAGAGGTGATTGTTGGCCTCTTCTCCCAAGTGAATAATGACAGGACCAGAGGAAATGGTCTGAAGTTGCAGCAGGGGAGGATTA
Organism: Limnodromus scolopaceus; assembly: GCA_028565335.1. NCBI lineage: Eukaryota > Metazoa > Chordata > Aves > Charadriiformes > Scolopacidae > Limnodromus > Limnodromus scolopaceus. The sequence continues at coordinate 58,434,930 of JAOXNO010000033.1, read as the reverse complement.
GATTAGATTTTAGGAAGAATTACTTTACTGAGAGAATGGTCAGGCACTGGAACAGCCTGCCCAGGGAGGTGGTGGAGTTGCCATCCCTGAAGGCATTTAAGAAACATGTAGACATGGCACTTCAGGGCATGCTCTAGTGCCAGAGATTGTTGGTTTGTGTCTGTTTGTGGGTGGGTGTGGGGTGTGGTGTTTTTTTTGTTTTGTTTTGTTGGTTTTTTTGTGGTTGATTTGATGATCCCAAAGGTCCCTTCCAACCATGAAGATTCTATGGTCCAGAAAACAAGCTTTCTCAAAAATCTCTCTACAAACTCTTTTTCCCCTTAAGCTTACCTCATGATATGAAGTTATACAGTAAACCATTAACAGAAATGTCCCCCAAAATGTTAGAGATTTAAATTGGGTAAGGTAAAACACAAACATGACTTACAAGGTAGAGAGTGAATGCAGCGTATCGAAGGAGCCGGGTGCCACGGTGGTGATCTGGTTGTCGTACAGGGAGAGCAGGCGGACTGAGCTCAGGCCTGTGAAGCTGTCGTTTCCCACACAACTCACACGGTTGCTCCTCAGCATCCTGAGAAAGGAAGGAAGGAAGGACCGGCGTTTCTTAGCTTAGCCCGAGCAGGGGCTGGAGCTGAAGTGGTGTCCTGAGCAAGGGCCAAGAGGTGTTACTCCACAGGGACTGCAGCGCAGTGACCCCTGTGCCACCCGTCTCCCCTCTTCATGTTTCCAAGCCTAATGACTCCAGAACTGCTATTTCCATAGAGCAGAGGTTCTTCAGCTGACCTCCTTTTGAGGCCCCTTCGACCAGAGTTTTCTTAGGATAAATTCTAGAAACCACTTCTACTACGTTTTCAAGCATTTCAATTAAATAAAAACCGGCTACCCTGACTCCTCCTCTGCATGACTGTAAGATTTAGTAAAATTTTCAGACTACTAATCAAGAAACACCTATTCTAAAATCTGTCATATATCTGTAAATCATACGAGCTTTGAAGTTTCCCATTTTCCTACCTGTCCATCAATAGACGAATGTATTTTTCCCCACACTCTTGTCTAAGAATAGCTACTTCTAAGAATTTTAGCAGCTTTAAATGCTAAAGTTATAAATTATAGGCCGGATTTATTAAAAATACTTAATGTCTATGGACAACTAAAGCCCCGAAGACCATTTAATCTTCGCTCTGCTTTGCTGATCAGAAGGACAGGGCCTCTTAAGAAGGCCAAGAAGCTGTGGATTATATAAACATCTTTTTTTTTTGAGTGGAAAGACCTAAACTGCCTTTATGGAAAGAATGAAATGAGTTCAAGCTATAGTGCTTTTACTCCTCCCTTCACCGTTGAAATGACATTAAAATGACTTAGGAGAGAATAATTTCCCGCATTTCAATATCCACCAGAATAATTTTTTCCTTTAGCAAAATTCCCAGTAATGGTTGAGCTGCACTGAATCAGACTCCATTACGTAAAGTGTGTAATTCCCATGCAAAATTGCGTTACTTTAAAGCAGATGATTATTCCTATTGCCATTGCTGTAGTTGGATGTTTATCCATTCTCATCCACTTCGTTTAAGAGGACTTGTAATTTCTGTAGTCAAGTAACCACAACAAAGAATTTCAACAACATTAGATCCATAATTAATAATTAATGAATTCATATAAACTTTTTGTAAAATAGAAACAAAAACTAAGATATGCTTGAATAAGCCATAGCTAATGCTCCAAAAGTAAAAGTTTTAGAGAGAGTATTACTTCAAAAAAATACCTGGCAGAAAGGAAATAATTAGACTTACAGTGTTTTGAGACTTTCTAGTCCTTTGAACATTTTGTGTCGAACACTTTCCAAGCGGTTGCTAGTGAGCAATAGTTCATTCACACCAGAAGCTCCGTCAAACGCTCCTTCTTCGATATCAGTAATTTTGTTATTGCTCAGGTTTCTATTATACATGAACAGAGGCAGAGAAAAACATGTTTTCTTTTTTAAATACCCTAAATTGACTGTTCAATGTTGTAGACTGCATAGATTTCAAGACACTGAGTTATTGTGCAAAAGGAACAAATGTATTGTTCAACTTCAAATTAATAAAAACAAAATTCAATGCCCTGCTAATAAAGAAGTAAAGATTTTTAAAACAATCATTGGAAGATCATAGAATCGTTCAGGCCGGAAGGGACCTCCAAAGGTCACCTAGTCCGACCTCCTCGCAGTCAGCAGGGACACCCCCAACTAGACCAGGTTGCCCAGGGCCTCATCCCTCACCTTGAATGTCTCCAGGGAAAGGGCCTCAGCCACCTCCCTGGGCAACCTGTTCCAGTGCTCCACCACCCTCATAGTAAAGAACTTTCTCCTAATCTCCAATCTGAATCTGCTCGCCTCCGGCTTAAAGCCATTGCCCCTCGTCCTGTCACTACAGGCCCTGGTAAACAGGCTCTCCCCAGCCTTCCTGTAGGCCCCCCTCAGGTACTGGAAGGCTGCTATTTGGTCTCCCTGGAGCCTCCTCTTCTCCAGGCTGAACAACCCCAGCTCCCTCAGCCTGTCCTCGCAGCAGAGGTGCTCCAACCCCCTGATCATCCTCGTGGCCCTCCTCTGGACCTGCTCCATCAGTTCCATGTCTTTCCTATATTGAGGGCTCCAGACCTGTACACAGTATTCCAGGTGAGGTCTCACCAGAGCAGAGTAAAGTAGAAGAATCACCTCTCTGGACCTGCTAGCAATGCATCTTTTGATGCAGCCCAGGATGTGATTGGCTGCAAGTGTTTTTAAATAATGGCGATTACCCAGTCCATGCTGCTGCCACATAAGAACATCTTTTAATAGTTTTGAATCTTGTCAGTGACTGTATATTTTTGTCACGTGTCCAGTCTTTGTAGCATTATTAGATGAATTAATAACAAAATGATACTCAATGAGTACCAAGCACAACTAACCACTCTGATTTCTTTATTTCTTCTTGGTAGACACAAATATGAGAAAACAGTATAAACAGCAACATATGTAAATGAAATGTGTGAATGTAAACAGCAAATGAAATGTTAATCATTTATGACATTAGTTAAAAAGGAGGGTTTATAAGCAAGAGAGTTCATTTATCTGCAATTCACATGCAAAGCAGATTAAAATGTGGGAAAATGACCTAAAATACTGCCAAAATATTTAGTGTTTATAGTTTTTAGTTGAAATATGGAAATCACATCCTGTACTATACATACTAAATCATAATGTTCAACAACAGACATTTCCTTAAAGATTTTTCATGTTATTCTTGCCTCCTTGTGTTTTTGGTTTTCTTCATATAACTATTTATACTTATGACAGGAGTACATTATCTACATGCTAAATGTGTTCTAATACACCAGTGTTTTTTAAAAAGCTCTTAGAAATGCTCTGAGACAAGGTAAAATGAAGTGAAGCTAAAATCTTCTTATCTGATGGGATTAACGGCATTGGGAAGAAATTCAAACATTATTTGATGCAACTTCTAGGACAGCATTTTAATTGTTCAAATCAAGATACTATTTGTCAGAACAAAAATTCACACTCTTGCCAGAATGATCTGGTGCCATTATCCAAGACACAGAAAACAAGGAGCTGCGGCTTAATCTTGAGTGCTGACTACTCATCTCTAGCCAAGCTGTAATTTAACATACACCTTGCCTGTGATGAAGGATACAATCATCACTTTCATTTAATTTCACAGTGGAGCTGTTCCGTCTCCTGTAAGGTGCTGCACAAGACTGGAAGCAAGAAACTCATTATTTCTCACCACAGCTGGCTTATCTGTGTCAATCCCTTATTCTCCTAAAATCTTATTTGTTCCTGGTGTAACATGGATACCACTTCATCCACTTCACAGGGATATTTTAAGGATTAATGTTGCATAGCTAATCAATGATGCAGTGCATACACATGCTTTATTACTGATGAACCATCAAATCAATTAAACATTTAGCTCACAATTTTTCAATGTCATCTGTGCAGAAAGACCTTTGCACCTATTTGAACATGCAGAAGAAATATGAGCCCCACGAAAATACAGAATTCACTCGTATTGGTGTCTCTGTAACATCACTACCTCACTGCCTTCCAGTCATGCTTAACCAGTCACTGTATTATTCTCAATTGAAGAATGTTGTTACAACTGATGACTATATTAGGAAGTCACAGAGTGGTATTATTCAAAATGTTAACTTTTCATTAACATTTTCTCAATTTTGTTCCTCCTCAATTATCCAGGTTTCAAAGCTCTTGGGAGTTCCAGCAGACAGCTGCACTGAGGCTGATTAATATTATTCCTTTTCCTTCTTTCATCTTGAACAGCTCCTCAACTAAAAAGCAGCAAACTAGCTTTAGATGACATGAAATGTTTACTATGCTACCTTTATAGTCTGAAAATATGTAATTACTAATAGGATATTCCCTTTTCCTCATTTTTCTTAAATATGAAGAACTGATGTATGTGTGTGCATGTGTGGGTGCATGTGTATGTATGCCACATCAAGTACTTAATTTATTTTGAAGGCATTCTGTAGCCATGAAAAGTGCTCATCTGAGATTCTTGAGGAATGAAGAAAACTGAGTATCTACTGTACAGCACCGGAACACTGCTGTGCCAGACTTCCCTACACTCTTTTTTCAAGTATCTGAGCCCAATCCAAAATGGCAAGATGTAATCAAGTGTATAGTTCAAAAGCAAAGTTGGGTTTTGGTGCTGTTTTTTTTTAATCTTTGGGGTACTAACAAAAGAAATCAGGAATAAGTATTTAACTATTCGTGATCATGACAGCTGCCAGCAAGGATCTGAATAAGGCTAACAATAGTTTAAGTAATAACTACTGTTAGCCTTATTAAGTAATACTATTGCTCCCCTTGAGATTTTGGTCATTAACAATGCAGACTGAACTTTTACAAATGGTAGTAACTTGGTGACTACATTCAAAAAGCAGCGCATCATTTTCATTGGTCTATTTTTACTTGCATTTTTCTTCACCTACTATTTACATTTGGGTTTAATCCTGAAAAGATTGAGCACAGAGTCACTAAGTCTAACTAAATGATGTACCCTCAAATACGTCTTGTACATAAGCTAAAGAAAAGCTTTTCATAGATTTATTTTTAATAACATCTGCAACTGGTAAGATTATAAACTCCTCTTAGAACATGAACTGTGAACATGGGCTTACATGGATGAGCTATCAAGCCATTTTTTTCTCAGTCATTTAATTTTGATATCCCCCTCGTCTAATGACAGTTTAATGAAGCACAGAATCAAAGGCATGTCCTGAATGTGCTGAAAGAGGCAAAATTGCCTGGTTAGGGAGTAGTACAGGAAGTTACAAAAGATTACTGGAACCTTTTTTGAGCAGCTTATACTGCAAGCTCCCTGCTGTGGCTGCAGAACAGACCAGCTGTTGGACACTGCGGTGAAGGTGCCGGAGCTACACACCACATGAAGTTGTTACTGGCCGTGCCTGGTCCCATAGAGAAGAGCTGCCAACTCTGATCTACCACAGTGATTCTTTTAAACCCATTCTTGATTTTTTGATTAGAATATGCTGAATCTTTTATAGGTAAGAACAAAGAAAGGTGGAGAAACACAGCAAGGAGCTAAGATGCATAGACAAGGTCAATGAAGTTGCACTTACATTTTACGCAACTGAGGAAGTTTCTTAAAGATTCCAGTAGCTTCCAGGACTGAAAATTCGTTGTTATTTAGTCGCCTACAAGAAATGACATCGATTTCAGAAAAAAAATATTCGGGCACACGCTAAGTAAGCTTTTCAGACTGGTTTAACTGAGTAGTTGGTATTCAACTGGTAGCTGAAGAACAACTCCATATATACTGACATTTCTAATTCTGGTAATTCCTGTAAATGAACATTCTCATTAGTTAAACTTATGCATACATGAGACATACAGAATCAAAACCAGATCACAAAATATAATACAAGTACTGAGAAATATATGAAGATGGTTTTAATTTTTCTTTTAAGGGAAGAAAAACAAAAATGTAACTAAGGAAGGTTTCCATGGCGACTTATAAATAAAAATCTTTAAGAAGTACATATAAACCACTGAAGATTAGTTTACTGTTCTTTAAAGGATATCAGGTGGGGTCTGCCAGACATCTGGAGGTGCTCACAGAACACTATTTACAAGAATGAAATAATTACTTTATGCTCAGTGCTTCTTTTGAATAGGGACTGAAACACACGGCATAGGCTTTCCCGAGAATTTAAAAACACTTCTCTGACCATGGTTTATCTTCAGACCACTACACCTAACACACATATGTTGCATAAGGAAGCATTAAATGCTGCTTTGTAACACTACAAGAAGGTACACAATCACCGACAAATACTGGCTGATACTGATATTTCCTGTCCAGGTACCAAGGCTGTTCCAGCACAGCGTTCCTTTAGCAGCTGCTAGGTTAGGGGATCTTCTATATTTCATAAAATATCTGCACTAACCCAGTATTCCCTATTTCCTCCCTTGAAAAGAAAACGGAAATTATAAGTCTTACATGCTTTATATGTTTTAATGGAGTCATCATATTAAGGAAGGGAGTCTGTCCAGCTTTTATTTAGAAATCTTAAATAGGAAGAAAAACAGATGACTGACAAGATCACCATGAAATGAAATTAGGCATAATTCTAAACCCAGAATGCTTTTCAGAATTGCCTTATTGCAAGACAAGATTAAAAAAAACCCTAGAAAATAAAAGAAAGCTGCTCATTCATCCTTTCTTCCTGCTCATTCTCAATGATAGCCAGAAGGGAAATTAAGGTTGTAAATCTGAAGGTATGGCTGTACAATAGTCTCAGCATGGAACCAAACTAAGAGAAGGCAGGAAAAGTTTTTTGGATATACACGGAACATTTGTATACCACACTGAAGTACAAGAAACATGAAATTCAAAAGATGTTACCACCTCTGAAAATCAGCTGGATGGCTTTTTAGTGGGACCATATTAAATGAGTTTTTGCATGGTGTCAATTAACAGTTACATCATCATTGTGAAGAGTCTTCTATCCCCTGTCCATCAATAACAGAAACACCAAGCATTCTATGAATGCTGACATTTTCAAAAACTTTTCAAGTGCTATATCATCTAGTAGAATGACTTGTTTTTGAAAGCCCTTGAGTCTAACAATTCTTCCTTCTTGTGCTCTACTGCAAACATTTCTGTCCGCATTGAAACGATCTGTTCCTTTCTTCTCCACAACAATCTTTTACATCTTAAATATAATTTACTTTGTCTCTCCCTCAAGATTCCATCACACAAATGCATTCTATCTTTTTATTTTTTCTCCTTGAAATTTTTTCCATGTGATCCATAACCCTCTTGAAAAGTGAAGTCCTTGACACAATATTCCAGCTGGTATTTCACTGTTTTTATGTACAGTAAACCAATTATTTCATATAACTTACTTACTACACTCCAGTATGTACATCCCAAAATGAAATTTGCAGCAGTGCCCAATGGCACTCCTTTATCTTTAAGACATACGATAACACCACCACAGCCTTTTCTCTGAACTACTTACTGGTTATTCCTCAATATCATATTTGTGGTGCTAATTAGCCCTACCAAATGTCATATGCAGAATTTTTATTTTATTTTATTTAAATTTTTATTTATTTATTTAATTTTATTAAAACTAGTCTTAATCTGCTATCAATATCACAGAAAAAAATTAAGAATTTTCCATGTGTCTTGAAGATTTTCAGTGTTTGAGAAGTTTCTCCGTACTTCTCTATGATAGAAAAGATGCACATGGGTTGAATCACTCTATCACAATTTGGTTAAAACTGTAGCACAAATCTTTTCTTCTCTCTAACTGTGTGTTTATGGTGATATCACAGTCACTGAGGGTAGATCCACAAATAAAGGGACATCAAGAGTTACAAATTGTGGGTTTGCGGTCAGAGGAGTAACCACATGGATCACATGGCATTACTATGGCTGGAGATTGTGGCTTTAGATCTGGATTTGTTAAATACTTACAGAATCATAGAATAGCTTGGGTTGGAAGGGACCTTTAAAGGTCATCTAGTCCAACCCCCTTGCAATGAGCAGGGACATCTTCAACTTGATTGGGTTGCTCAGAGCCCTGTCCAACCTGGCCTTGAACGTTTCTTGTGCAATAAATTTTCATTCTATTATCATGGTAAGTGACACCACACACAGAGGAATCAAAAATATCACAGATGATTGGAAAATTAACAGGTGCAGTGTTATCTTCCTTCTGGATCTTACTACCATTATTTTCTGAACCCAGTGCTCTTTAGTGGTAAAGGCAATAATGATAGTTGTTACCTGTAAATCACTGGATCATTAAAAAGATCTTAAAAATATTTGTATTTGTTTTTTTTTCAAGGAAAAGTACTGAAATGTCATTCTCAAAACAAAAAAAGTAAACAAAGAAGCATTTGATGATGATGTCCAAATATTCTGTCTTTTATTTGATGCTTTTTCCTGTTTTATTAACACAATGGGCAAGATATTTGCATGTTTTGGTAGAATAGCTGAACCTTCCTGGTATAGCTGCTCTTCTCGCATATGCCAGTAAATGTTGTGAACTGCATATCACAGAGAGGGTCTAAGACTAACCTAGGAAGTCCTAGGAGGAGCAACAAAGGCAGTGCATCAAAGACCAGTGATAACAGGAGGAAACAAGAGAAAGGGATGGAACTCTTGCATCAGTGAGGCAGTGCCAGAAGAGCCCATTAGCTACAGCACTTGGATTTTTAGAGGAAGCGAAAAAAAAAACCAAACACAGAAGTAATTTCTCTATCCCCCTCATTATTACATCAGAAGACTTAAAGAACAATCTGTACAGCTTATCAAGAAGAAGGTTGAACTGTAACTTTGTCACAGTTTAAAACCATTTTACTTGGATAAAGAGCAGGATAGAAAAGGGCTCTTTAGCAGCAAAAAATATAAAAGAAGCAGTGATGGAAACTGAAGAGAAGCAGATTCCATCTGGAAATAAAAGTTCCCATTTTAAGAGATTTTAACAGAAGTGAAGGGAGATGATTAAGTTTTGTAACGCTGTCAGGGAAATGGTGGATTTTAAATCCACTGATACCTTCAAACAAGACTGGATGTTTCCTGAAAGAAGTTCTGTAACCAAACATGAATTATGTTTTAGTCAAACACAATTTTTTTGTTGACTGAATTTTGAGAGTTTAGGATACACAGCAGATGAGGCTTGATGATTTAATTGTTTCTTCTGAATGTAATATGTATGAATCATAATTACAGAAAGAAAACACTTGACAGTTTATCTTCCACATGTAAGTAAATGAACACGAAAATCAACAATTAAAATACTAAATCAAGATTATTATTTCTTCAGAGCTGAAAGAATTAAACATGAATCCTGCTAAGAATCAAGACAATGTAAGCCTGTCACTTCAACAACTCCATTTCTCATCTCTTGGCTTGGTAACTATGATTTTTACAACTATTACTGTATGATCTCCTCCTACACTTTAACCTGCCACCCATTTCATCTGCTTTTATTCTTCAAGTAATTTTATCTCAAAATATTATATCATAACATTATATGTATTTGATGAGTATTTTCTGTATTCTTAAGGACCTTCCTCCACACTAAAATCTTCTTTCTTTTTCTCTCGTTTTTGGTTCTTCACCCTCTATATTGTATCCCTATATCATTTCTCCACTGAAACCTATCTCCCTTTACCCAAGACTGTGCATCAATTTTTTTCTTCACAAACTCTACTTTATGAACAGTAAATCAACCGCACGAACACGGCCAAAAGCTGAGCTTTGCTTTTCCCACATATGCCACTTTTTGAACTCAATTTCCCATCTTTCTGGGTGCTACTAGAATTACCACTTAGATTTTTAACTAGAACACCATTAAGTTCAAGTCCATCTGCCAGCATAGAGACAGAGAAAAATCTCCATATGTATTTACAGAGTACTTCCATTTCAGATGCCTTTTCCTGTCCAGATAGTCCAAATCCTTAAGCATGGTCTCATTTGATACCTCCACTACTATGCCAATAGCAGACTGATTTTCTTTTAAGAGACATGCCATACTGTTGCTCACGTCTCTGCCCCTACCTTGCTCTTTACACTAAATCTCCCAGGAAAACCAGTTATTTCCCCCTGCCTTTACTCTGCCAAAGATGGCCACTTTCACCTCCTGCCTTTCCGCTGATCGTTCAAGCATTTCTGCTTTCCCTTTCATACAATGCTTTGCACATGGGAAAACCTTGTAAAGCTGTCTTAATTTTATCTTTCAATCCCTCCTTGAAGACCACCTCAGTTGTAATGCCTACAAATCATTCCCAAATGGCACTTATTAAGCAAGTAATAATCTGTGACTTCTTTTCTGTTCATTATATGATTATCTCATCTTCTTAACCCAACTCTGCCTTGTTTGTCTGCTTTATCTTCCTCTGGTCTCCTGCCTGACACATGTAATGTGTGCTTTGCATAAGAAGAATCAGCTCCATTTTATTAAACACTCCATTTTATTAAACACGCTTTTTTAAGACAGACCCCTGTACTGGATGTCCTACTTGGTTTTGTAGTTAAAATCAAAACCAAAATAAACCCCACTACCTTTCAAAAGAAATCCAAGTGGGTAGCTCATGTACTGAAGAACGACAGACATAGAATAGTTACCTTACTTACTTACTTATCATAGGTTTTTAAGGCCATATAGTACCGAAATGATGCACAAATAACTTTTATTAATATCTAATCCTTTGAAGTGCACCACAGAGGTTACATTTACTTTTTGTCATTCAAAAAAGTAAAGCTGTGGCTTTATATTTGAAAAATTTAGTTTTCCCATAAGCAAATAAGGCTTAATTACGGGTTCAACTTACAACTCTGCTGTGTACTGGGGGATGTGATCAGGAATTTTGTTGAGTTTCTGATTGGAGCAGTCCACTGTGGTCCCTTCACAGCGACATTTCTCAGGGCAAGCCAGATCTGCAAAGCAGTCTCCGCTTAATTTGGATCTGTAATCTTCAGTGCCTGTGGAAGAGTCAAGTCAAAATACAGATACTGAGTCAATAAAGTATAAGATTTGCTTCTTGTGACAAGGTTGAAAAGATGTCTGCAATGCAGATAACGGGTGGGCAACTTGGGAAATGTATGATAAACTTTGTGATACTGAACAGACACGAGGGCTTCAAGAGAGGGTTAAATATAGGGGCTTAAGATATGCTGGAAAAAGAAACTGTGACCAACTTCACATAACAGGATAACATTAACTTGAGCTTTTCACAGCTGTACTTTCTGCTGATTATGTTGTCAGCCAATCTCGCCTTGTTTATAGCTAATCACACAAATGCCACTGATTCTTTTAGAATTTATTTTCTTTCTCTGTATCAAGAATAAATAGATCCTGAATGCCACCTTTTCTCTTTCTCTTGTTACAAATTTGTATTGTTGAACAGACTTCATTAACCTCTGTGGTTTGTTTGGGTTTTTTTTTTAATAGTCCTGATACTCCACATCATCTGAAACACGTAAGATTGAAAGCCCTGTTTTCAGCTTTAATTTAAAAAATGTGTGATCCTGACTTAAGCCTCAGCAGCTTGCCATGCTGTAGAAAGCTGCGTGACGTTCCATGGTGCTTGACAGAACCATGTTTTACTCATACCTCACAACCACATGGTTAGATCAAGCACAACAGAAAATCTCGCTACATTATCAAAACCGCATCCATAAGGCCAAGGATAAGAGCGAGGGAAAAGAGGAAGGAGTAGGTACAAGTTACAGAAGCATCTGAAGTTTAATACTTGCTTACATGACATGGCATTCTTATTACTGAATGTCCAGTGCCAGAGTAACAGTATTACTGTCACAGATTAAATAAAAAGTACAAAAAAAATTAAAAAAATAAAAGAACCACATTGAAAGTTTCCTCCACCATTTCCCAGAGTCAGTCAAAGAAAACACCCTAAACATATCAGGAGAAAACATCCAGTAAGGAACTGAGGGTGGGTGACAAAGAAAACAAAGAGAAGCTGAAAGGACCTGTGGGTTCTTCTTGGACAAAGGTGAAAAGACTGAGACTAGTAGAAGGTGCATCAGGGCTGGGAGGTACATTGTGATTTAGCTCAGACACTGAACTTTACTTACAGCCAAAATGGTGAACTCCTGCAAAAGTAAAGATAGCCAAGAAGGAAAGAAAGACAGAGTAATCCCAATTAAGACAAAAACATGAACTAAGCTCTCATGTTCCCTACTCAACTTTAGTTTGATTAGAAGATGTCGCTAAGGGGTACCATCTTCAGCAGAGAGAAAGAATAATTCATTTTAAGTGGCATTTAAAAATGAAGAAAAGATTGGGGTTAATTACAGATTTAATAAAGGATGAGTAATGCCTCCCATGCATTATTCTTCACTATTTTGAATGTATTCTTTAAAAGCTGCTCCCTTGAACATATATACATGCTATGCCACTTAAAACCTTAATAAACCAAAGAAACAGGAGAAACAGATTCTTCAGGGGAGGAAAAAACCCAATCCAACAGTCATCACATATAATGTTTTGTAGCATTTGTAAGTGTCTAAGTAACACATATGATATAACTACATGGAATATTACTATGAGCTAGCTGACAAATGATATTTTTTCAAATGAATGATTTAATACTTGTATAACCTTTATTTTTCTAAATTACTATAATGAAATTCTACTAAGACCTCCTAGTGGCTGCAGATCAAGATCTCCCAATGAAATATTTAAAACAAATATAAAAAATATTTAAGTTTATAAAGAAATGCTAACACTTTTACAGTATTTACTGAGGTGTAAAGAAGTCTTGTTAGCACTTTTTATCACCCCAATACAAGGTTACAAATACATTTTTTCCTCCTGCACCCAGAGTAAATCACTATTAGCAGTTTAAAGTAAACAAATGAAATATTCAGGGACAACTAAAAGAATTTTATGCAGCATCTCTCTGATAACCTAATAGAAAGAGAAAGCACAGAAGCTGTATTTCAAGAAGCAAATCTGTAGCACTTTTTGATTAATTTAACTCTTTTTCTTCTTTTTCTTTTTTTTTTTCCCCCCAAGAATAGCATTTTTTAAAGGGTACGTAAACAAACCTAAACTGCATGTGGGGCCATATTATAAACAGGCTGTGAAGACATTTGCTGGCAAGAAAATACTTCTAACTCAGAGACAAAAGTTGTGCTGGCAAGGTTGTGTAGAAGTCACTCTGTGGCAGGAATACAGCTGTTCTACTCATTAAGGAATTGAGTCGTACTACAGGTTTGAGAAATTGAATCCCCCTCTGTTTTATGCTGCTTTAAAATGCATTTTCGCGGCTGCCAATGCTGACAAATTGCTGCCTTATTTTGTATTTCATTTTGTCTTTTCTTCATATTCAAACCAACATAGTAGCATGGGGGCATGAAGAACTTCACATGATTGCTGCAAATTTAAGTGATACATCACACAGCATTAGGAGAAGAGCTGTTAAACATACCAGCTTAAAAGACAAAGACTAAGACCAATCAATAAATCAGTACTTCAGACACTGCAGAATGACAATATACCTGTAGTACTTGAAAGAACAAGTGCACTGGTGTCATAATCAATTATTATAGATATTTTTCTAGAAATTAAACTATGATAGAAAACCCTGCTTGCAAATCACATACTGTAATTCATCAATAGATTCATTATTCCCTTCTTTATTTTGCCAATCAATCATTTATAATCTATTAGGAACATGACGCAAGTGCATCATTGGGGTTTTTTTTCTATTAAGAAATCAGTGCACACACCTGACAAGCAAGGTAAAATAAAGAAAGAAACATATTTCAAAGAGCTAGGGCCAACATCAGTAAATCTTTTGTGAAAATATCATAGACTTATTGTCGCTTAAAGCATTGTGTAAATTGCTTGTAAATTGTTTCACCCCAACTCTAGAGTTGCCCTTTCTTTATTGGAAAGCATTTCTGATTCATTGTATCCATGTGACCACAGAATGCCTTTAATGAAGAATATCAGCTTGCTTTTCCAAGCATTCAACTCGGATTTTTGCAAACAGGAGGAGGGTGAGCAAGCAGTAGCTGCAGCCAGTGTAGAGCAGGAAAACAAGGCAAGAAAACTTCCATTTGTAAGATGTTTCTTAAAGTTGTACTAGCTCTTTGATGACAGTATGGTTTCCTGTGTTTAAAAGCAGCTCAGGAGCTACATTTTAAAGACAGTGGTGGCAGAAAGGCAAAGTACAAGGTAAGTAAAGGTGTCAATTGAAATATGAACTAGCAGGTGCAACCTTCTAAATAATTTAGGCAGAGGTATAACTTTTCGGTAGGTTCTGTGCAAATTTGTGAGATAAAAAAAAAAAGTAAATGGAGCTGCATGCTAAGCTCTTATATTCAGAAAACAGAGCTATGAGTGATCTACAAAGGAAAACCAGGTCTAGCTACGGGTATTGACTAATGTTAATACACATGCATCAGTCTCCTAAAAGCTATAACAAACTTTTGCTTTTTGGGGGAAAGGGAGAGAGTATCTGCAGTTAGTCAATCTTACTGCAGAGCCAAACCTACCTGGAATGAAATACTGTTCTTTAGCTAAATAAAGAGAAAAAAAAAAAATAGAAGATGCACCTGAATGTCAGCAAGCAAAGAATGAGTTTTATTAGATTAAGTATGGACTACAGTTAACTACAGGTAATTAAGTGAAAAAATGTGTATTCACAACGAGAGCTGATAAACAACAAAGTGTGAATGGTCATAAATGTATCCGGAACATGGATAACAAACAGTTCTCATCTGGTATTTGCACTTGAGACTGAATAAATTGTAGAATGTGAAATGCACCTGGAACAGCTGGATACCATATGACAAAAGTTAGCATTTAGAGAAATGTAAGTAGGAAATGGAATAAGATTAGAAAAAGAAAACAGTAAATTTCAGTATGAGGTAAGCTGCCTGCTATAAAATGAATATGTCATGTTTCCATATTTAGCTAGAAATTTTTAGATCTTTCACATACTCCAGAGCCTTGTGGAAATTTTGCAAAATGATTTATGTTGGTGATACTTGCAGTGAATAACTTTAGCATTTCATTCTGAAATATTATATATTGCATTTCTTTTGTTAGATTCAATTCTACTCAGAAATAGTGCCAAATGTGTTAACTATAGCAATGTTCCATGATCCAATAGTCTATGACTTCCATGATTCCCCCCCTTCAGTCACAGAGCTAAAAAAGATTCTGCAATGCTTAATAATTCCGTAGAGAGCCAGCTGCCTTCATTAGAACTTCTATAACCACTGTTTTTTTTGCCAATAAAAAAAAAAAAAGCAGCAGCTGAACTAAGAAAATTACCTGAGCAGCGGAATTTCTTGCTTTTGATCTGGCCGATCCTTTTGTTTGCCAGACGGCGGGGACTGGTGCAACGGGCACCGCTGGTCTCAATGGGGTTTGTATGAAGATAATCCGCCAGCCACTTCAGATGGCAGTCACAGATAAACGGGTTCTGAGCCAAATGCCTTTCATGAAGGGACAAAAAAAAAAAAAAAAAAGATAATTTCACACATTATTTCCCCTTGGTCTCAGCAGTCCCTGATATTTTTAGTACATTGTAGAATATGAAGTCATACGAAAGACAACCACAAACAAGAGGATACATACAAGGTCTGAATGGCACGCAGGGGTGAGAAGGTGCCTTTTGCGATGGTCTGAAGCTTGTTGTCATACAACGAAAGAAGATTCAAGTTGTGCAGGTCTTGAAAAGCATCAACTCGCAGGCAATTGATCTTGTTGGCATTCAGTAATCTGTTTAATGGAAGACAATTATAAAATTGAAAGAGTTCTCTCAGTGTCGCTGCAGCTTCAGCGTTTTTCGGAGATAATTCTTTGTGCGTGTTTGTAACCAGAACAAGAGATACAGGAACAAATATTAATTGACAGTGACATAAGGGATTTCAGTGAATCGAAATATTATATGTAGGTACTCTGAAATTATTCCTAAATATTTGCACCTCGGGAGTTGAAATGCATGGGTTTGTTCAGCTAAAATCACATTTCTTGTATGTGTTGGGAGAACGTGTGTGTGTGGTATTTGTCTGTGCAAAGAAACAAGCTTTAAAAATCAAGTATCTGCAAGGAAAACTAGTTCCTTTTGCCAAATAAATAAACAAACAAAAAAGGAACTGAACACTGTGTTCATTAACTGGAAGAGATGTGCAGTGGCACTTTTAATTATATGTTACTAATCAGCATGCTGCCGCATTAACAGAGTTGTAGTAAAAACTGGTGGCATGGAATATATCCAAATCTGTCTTGGATCCTTTTCCCTCTCCATCTTCAAAGGGAACCTTTTCTTCCCTGTACCTCCCAGACTTCTAAAGTTAAAACAAACAAGCCAATCTAAACCAACTCCTTCATGCTTTTGAAGAGTAAAAAAAATAAAAATGTCATTCAACTAGAGGCGTTTTTATAACCAAATATTTTTTGATTTTTTTCCTATTTGCAGCCAGGAATGGAATAGAATGGTGGGTTTGAAAACCAATGCTCTGATAAAAAGTTTCGCCACACAAGTAGAAATTTACTTAGACTGAAATGTATTGTCTATGCTACAGACAATAGCTATATCAAGCTATGGACATTTTTTAAATACAGAATGAATAGATTAAATAGAAGTTCAGAGATGTCTCTTCCTTGGTTTGGTAGGGTTTTGTTTTGGTTTTGGTTTCTTTTTTTTACAAAACCTGAAATATGTTTTTATAGCTGAAATCTCTTTGAAGGAAAACAGGAATGCATAACTCCCTGCTAATATATTAGTTAGTGACTAAAATAAATCAAACTGTAAACCTCTAGGTGGTGCTAGAACTTGCATTTTCTTTGTATTTGCTTACTCATCCGCCATGTTCAATGATTTTTTAATAACAGACATTTTACCAATCACTACACTATGAAGTCTGGACATTAAATAAGTCTAATCAAATGGGAAGAAGTTTTAAATTCTTTAAGAAGAAGCTTTAAATCAACAAGTCAGTTATTCTGGGACAATTTCTTCCAAAACCACCACAGTTGTTTGATGGCCTATTTCACAAATTTCTTTTACACAGTACAACTACTGCGCAGTCTCTGCTGCTAAATACTGAAATTATTTAGTAAACATATCACCATGACATTCTTCTTTAGTCCCAGAATTAAATCTAAATAGAAATGGTTTATAAGACTACACAAGGAAATTTCCAAAGTGCTAAAGGAAATAGCAGATGGAATTCACAGAGTGAAAAAATTGTACAGAGGAGTGTCAGAAAACATTAAAAGTCATCAATGAAACTGTATTGCAACTCTGTTCTTCCATGGGTACAACAAGAAATACAATTATATAGCACTTCCACTGCTATTTTCCATATTTTCTCTGTATGAAATATACAAATATTCCTTCTAAGGTTCCCACACAACTTTATACATGCTATTTTTTGGTTACAGGGCAAGGCAGTATAATAACTTATGTGTTTTATGCTTATAAATTCCACCCAAGAGAAGAGTTTCATTTTAATCATTTTAGGCTGAGACATTAACTGAGCTATGATCAAATTTGCGGATGAACGGCAAGGTGGCCTACAACAGTCTCGACTCCTTTGGCTTTAATGTAATTTGTGTTTATTATACTCTGATCTTATATACAGGACTTCCTGCCAGTTCTTCTCCAGGCATCTCTCTCATCAAGTTTACCCTTCTGAGTAATCCAAAAATAGAATAAATATAAAAAAAAATAATAATAATACTCACAGTAATTGCAGAGAGAAGAGTCCTTCAAATAGCCCCTTTGGAAGTTCTGTAATTTTATTGCCATAGAGGACACTGTACCAGGAAATAACAAAGCAAATAAAGCCACCATTATGAAAGGCATATACTATGTGATTTTGACTTTAAAAATAAAGACATTTCCATTTTCCTGAAGGGTATTTAAAAGCAACAACTTAATTCTTGCAAGATCGTTGTGGTCCTGTGAGGTAGCAGGATCATACATTGTCCCAAAAGGTGTGTTCCTCAAAGAGCTCTCAGCAGAATCAGCACCTTGCTGTTTACAGCTTTACCAAGGGACCTGGGTAGCAGATTTGCTGTTTGTAAGAAAAACTAACTGGGGAATAAAAAAAAAAAAAAAGCTTGATTTTGTTCAATTCTTTCCCATGAATGTATTTATTAAAAATTTTTAGTGTCCAGCTGTGAGACAATATTCAATTACCACTCTAACATTCTGAAATTATTTTTACTCCTTTCTGAATTGTTCAAATTTATATGAAAATTCTGCAGAGAGCCAAAAATCCAAAATAATTTCACTATAAGAATATGATAAATTTGCTTCTGTTTTTACATGTCAAACAGATACCTACAGTGAATTGAGAGAACGTAATCCCTGGAAAGCATCTGGAGCTGCTTCAGAGATCTGGTTATTGCTCAGGTCACTGAAATAAAATGTAATTAGAATTAGGCATGGAAGGGATAGAGAAATTAAAATATTTATATGAGACATTCCCAAAGAATTTTAATAAAAAACCCCAAAACTAAAATTGCCAGTACACTGAAACAAAATGCATAGTTAAAAATAGGCCTTTAAAATGCTTGAAAAAAATTACAAAAAGATTTACTTTTCCTAATTGCTTCAGTACATTTTATAAAGAATTCTGTGTTTGCTATGGCTACAGGACCATACTGCCTCAAAGGTATTCTGAAATAACAGAGGCTTATACCTATTAATTATTTTTTTTTATAGAAGGTTCACTACAGTAACATATTGCTTCTATGCAGAACAATATTAAATAATTTCAATACTTGGTAAAAAAATCAATTATTACTAATGTGACAAAGATGCTATATGGTCTTAATTACCAGGCTGCCATATCAGCTAATCTTCCAGCAGTCAAACTTTCCTAAATGCTCACATATTGACTGCAGTTCCTCTCTATGACCTTGACTTGTTTTTTAATTTATATATATGTGTGTGTATATATATATGAAAACTAAACTTTAAATCTAAATTATTGGGTACGTACATTCTTCGAAGCTTTTTATACGGAGAGAAAGCTCCAGGAGGTATGACCTTGATTGAATTTTGTTCTAACCGTCTGCAAAAGAATAGTAACAACATAAAAATACAAAACCAAAGCCAAACAGCAATCTAAAGCCATAACAAACTAGAGCAGATAGACTTTAATAAAGAAGGCTGCTTTTGCTTTCTTTTTCAGTATAATTTGTATCTTGAGAAACAAAGTCATTTCATTTTTCATTACAGAAAAATCAGGTTTTGTCTGTAAAACTAAACTTTTTAACCTATTGAGTGTAATGTTGTAAATTAAAATCCGATCTTGATTTTGTATCTAAAGAAAACTTATTTTCAGAGCACACAAGATTTTTGTAAAATTTAAGCTAGAATTGTCATTAAAAAATTCAAATTTGAGTTCGTGTTAATGACACCCAATGTATTATTCACATACAGCAATTTTTACAGTAAGTTTTATTTAGAAATGTCTAAAGAATTCTGTGAGTTAATCATTCAAATGTGCAAAGCATAAGAAAGGGGAGAGGAATGTTCCTAGAGAACAAATAACATATGTTGCTACCTGCAGCAAGGCAAATGCCATATTTTTAAACATGCACACACGATTTCTTTAGATACAGTACGTAACACATTTTCTTTAAGATATGATACTGGGATTGCACAGCCACACTTTTAACTTCTCTGAAACAAGTATTTTTATCTAAAATTGTAGCTTATGTTACAAGGCCACGTTTGCTTTGTATGTATAGTGACTGTGACTGAAACTTACTGTGACTGACTTACATACTGCAAAGTGTGAATTTGCTGGTGGAAACAGTTTTCCAAGAGTTTTTTCAACTTCCAGAGCGTTGCATATGGGAAATCTATGCTAATACAGACCTATGGCCCACTTGCCGACAGCTCCAAAGATTCGGCAATAAGCACATTTAAAATAGAAGCTACTTCTTCACACACCACAGTATTTCATGGCTATGGCAGTGCAAGAATTTCTATTATGTAGACATAAGGAATGGAACTATTTATACTAAAAGGTACAACAAGAAAAGGTAGTATTACTCAAACATACATACCATGCTTATCTAATAAGCTTTTTATTACCCTCTTTCATGCACAGGTATCCACTCTTACTGTCATCTAAGTACATAAAGACATTGCCAAAAATCTATGTCAGATATGGAATCAAAATTCTGTAGAATTTACTGCACTATTTTAAATACTCAGACATTGACTCAGAATCTAAGGTCAAAAAGCCTTTTTAAATCTAGAGGGAGGAAAATCAGCCTTTTTTTTTTCATCTTTTACCCTTGTTCTATTAACTCTCTTCTGTTTCACTTTTGCTCTGATAAAGAGACACAAAAGTCTCTGTGTGTACAGTGTAACTAATAAGCTCATATATTCATTTTGAGTAAGTCTTTCCAAGAAACTATTCTTACAACAATTATTTCTTTTTGTAAAGTTTCTCCAGAGATCACAGTATAGCTGAACTAAAGAAAGATTTTTTTCTTACTGCTTCAGATGAAGATATTTATACATTTAATACTCAAAATCTCTTTTAAGTCTGACCATGCTCTACCTTAGCAGAATTTGTTCTTGAATGGCTTATAAAGAAGCCAAGAAAAAGAAAAAAAAAATCTTCCTAACACACAGAAAATCTCACTTCATTCGAGCTGTTTTAGACAGGGTTCATATTTAAAAGAAGTCTTTAACTAGGAAAATGTTGCCACCTTGCTACAGTCTTCAGGTACATTTTAAACACTGCAGGGAATCCCATGGCACAAGACTGTTAACTTTTTCCATAAACATGATATTCTTTCAGACCCTTTCTTCACCTTGGCTGAGCCTTTTGGACCCATGAAACACATTTTGCATCAGACCAGAACTACTGACTAGGCTATAATGGAACAAGGTCACCCTTCTCACGTACACTTGAGTAGATGCAGAAAGCTAATATCTGAATAAGTAAAAACTCGCTTAAGTTAAAGGTCAACACCAAGTTAGACCAAACCCAAGTATTTTCTGTTCTTACACTACATTTCTAGCTTAGTTTCCACAGAAAATTAAGATTATGCATGCTCATCATCTAGTTTTCTACTCAGCTGGCTAGGTCAAAGAGAGGTAAAACTTTCAGATAATAAATTTCTAAAAATTTCCTTATTTTAGCAATGGGAAGCAGCTGAGAAACCAAATTAACCCATCCATGAAGGGAATGGCAGCCATCCATCCATTCCTGTTACACACTCTATTTGGCAGCAACCAACTGCCAAGCCACCAGGGACAGCCTGACCAGACATTTATCAGGTGCGGAGCTTTGAAAACCAGCCAAAGCATCTCCTACACAGGGAAACACGTAGGGGACACGCAGAGGACTGGAAAAGAGGTGGTAAAAATGACAGGGAAGGATCGGGGCCATATTACAGAGGAGGACTTGAACTGCTGGAGGGAGTCACTGGGGAAAAATGCCTCTGTGTATACTGGAAAGACAGATATTGCAGTGGCAATGCTCCCACACGGGGCTGTCACAAGCCTCATTTATAAGTGCTGCTAATTAGCCCACGATGTAGAGATTTGTAACTTAGTGCTGGAGGGGCTCCAGTCTAGGCCAGCAATGTGCCCTTGTTGCCAAGAGGGCCAATGGACTCCTGGACTGCACAGGGAAAAGTGTGGCCAGCAGGTCAAGGGAGGTCATTCTCCCCCTCTACTCTGCACTGGTGAGGCCACAACTGGAATGCTGCGTCCAGTTGTGGGCTCCCCAGTTCAAGAGGGACAGGGAGCTACTGGAAAGAGTCCAGCATAGGGCAACAAAGATGATTAAGGGATATGAGCACCTCCCTTATGAAGAAAGGCTCAAAGAGCTGGGGCTCTTTAGCCTTGAGAAGAAAAGACTGAGGGGAGACCTCATCTATGTTTACAAGTTCCTAAAGGGTGGGTTGAAGGATGATGGAGCCGGACTCTTTT
>JAOXNO010000033.1:58386935-58398683 GCA_028565335.1 Limnodromus scolopaceus | reverse complement strand
CCCCCCTGCCAAAGCAGGTCCACCCCAAGCAGGTTGCACAGGAACATGTCCAGGTGGGTTTTGAATGTCTCCAGTGACGGAGACTCCACCACCTCTCTGGGCAGCCTGTTCCAGGGCTCTGCCACCCTCAAAGTGAAGAAGTTCCTCCTCATTTTTAGACGGAACTTCTTATGTTCAAGTTTCTTCCCGTTACCTCTTGTCCTGTCACTGGGCACCACCTTACTTTTGCCTTCTCAGATCATCCTCTGAGGATACCACTTTAGCAGAATACTTATTATGGGTGGTATAGATTGCTGGATA
The DNA here is from genome assembly GCA_028565335.1 of Limnodromus scolopaceus. Taxonomy (NCBI): domain Eukaryota; kingdom Metazoa; phylum Chordata; class Aves; order Charadriiformes; family Scolopacidae; genus Limnodromus; species Limnodromus scolopaceus. The sequence continues at coordinate 58,398,383 of JAOXNO010000033.1, read as the reverse complement.
TATTTGTGGAAATAGATGCTTTTCTAATAGTGCGTCTTGATGAATAAAGTGACTGAAGGCGAGTGTCACAGTTTAACCCCAGTGAGCAGCTCAGCCCCACAGAGCCGCTCGCTCACTGCCCCCTCAGTGGGACAGGGAGAGAATCAGAAAGGTAGAAGTGAGAAAACTCATGGGTTGAGATAAGGACAGTCTTATGAGTAAAGCAAAAACTGTGTGCACAAGCAAACCGAAATAAGGAATTAATTCTCTGCTTCCCACCGGCAGGCAGTTGTTCAGCCATCTCCAGGAAAGGAGGACTCCATCATGTAACAGTTACTTGGGAAGACAAACACCATAACTCTGAACATCTCCTCTTCCTTATTCTCCCCCCACGCTTTTACTGCTGAGCATCATGTCATATGGTATGGAATATCCCTTTGGTCAGTTGGGGTCAATGTCCCAGCTGTGCCCCTTTGAACTTCTTGTGCACCCCCAGACTTCTTGTTGCTGGGGTGGTGTGAGAAGCAGAAAAGCCCTTGATTCTGTCTTAAGCACTGCTCAGTGGTAAATAAAACATCCCTGTGTTAGCAGCACTGTTTTCAGCCCAAATCCAAAACATAGCCCCATACCAGCTACTAAGAAGAAAATGAACTCTGTCCCAGCCAAAACCAGCACAGCAAGCAACCCTGAAGGCAACGGGTTTATGGTCTGCAGTGAAAAGCCACCCGGAAAAGCAAGTACATTCCCAAACTCTTATAACCAGCTCATAATGCAGTTTTAGCGATGGATTGTGAGTAGCACTTACACAACTAACTCATAAGAGAACATAAGTCTTAAATATTTTCATATTCATGAATTTATACGAATAACAAAAAAGAATACATAGGCAAAAAAATGTTTTCGGCAAGTTCATGGAAAAAAGGTCAGATTACGCACATTTCGGTAATGGTTTCTGGAAGGTTCGTTGGGATTTCGGTAAGGCCTTTCCCCCGGCAGTCCACAATGTTGTTACTACAGGTGCAGGCAGTGGGACAATGCAAGACGCTGCAGGAGGGAGCCATGAAGGACTGGTGACCTGCAAAGGAAAAGAGTTTCTCAAAAAATTGCACAATACTGTCCAACAACAGTCGAGTTTACCTCAAAAGTATAACGTCACATTTTACACTTCCTTGGAAAATTTAAGGCAGAACTACTAAAATAAACATTGTAGCTCATCAATACTTCTGAATTGCATTAATTTAAATACCCAGTTAATAGCAACATGTTGATACAACACGGAGAAATGAAAGACAAATACTAGGTTTCTACGCTAGCATTACATTCTTTGTCAACTTCTTTAGCAACTCACATTCAAAATCATCTTGTTAAAGAAGAAGACTAGGTGTGATCAATTTTTCAGGTATTAAAAACTAATTACTAGTGGTTTTAAAAACTAATTATTAGTTTATTTCATTTGCAGAATTTTGTCTAGTATTAAAAATGCATGTCAACAGAAATGAATGAACTTTGCTACAAAGACCGAAGGTGTCCTGCTTGTTATGTTCCGTTCTACAAATACAAATTTGTACTACAAATACTTACTAGAGTACAGTCCTTCAGTTATATATCGCTTACAGACAATTTTGGAGTTATGACATTTTCCTTCAGTCACACAAAAAGAAATAAAGGCTTTGACTTCACAGCTCATACTCTCTCTGGGTGAGCTCTGCAGACTTCTTCCTCCCACAGTCTGCCATTCTTACCAACTCAGGTGGCCAATTTGCACGACTTTCCCACCCCCATCCCCCCAAGTTCTTGTGCTGTATGTTAAACTCGGCATTTATAACTGCATTTAAACATAATCACTTCATATTTAGGTATGGTTTAGAAAGTACACAACCTACTATATTTTACTGCAAATAGATTGCACAATTTATAATATACTAATGCACTTATTCTTGTATTGATTTAATGATACAAAATTGCTGTTTTGTAATGATATGGAAAGGCACAAAGGGATGAGAAAGGCAACAAAGCCCTCTTTTTCTTTCCTTTTTTTTATTAAAATGAAAAAAAAAAGCTAGAGACCGATTTGAAATTTTCCGAGGGCAAAAAACTTCTTGACTATGAAACCACAACTTAATCTAAGATCTCTCTCACTGTATTTAATGTCATACACTAACATAGGAAGGGTTCACTGATAATGTAAATTGCAGCCAGTGTTGTTCCTCCTTACAACTTCAAATAACAACTGCTCAAGCTTTAAATTATTGAAAAAGTTAGTCTTTTGCGATAGCAGTTTAAAATACAATAATTTGATTTCATGTTTATATATGTGCTACAAAAGTACAAACAGCTGCCAAAACTAGTAACACATACTACTCATTTTATACTAACAAGCAGGAAATATTTCACCTGCCTCTATTAAACCAAAATACAGTGATCCAGGGAGAAAACATGGTTATTCCACTTCCTCAAAATCAGCATTATAATAACTAAGTTATTAAACTGTTCTTGACGCTTGGGCTCTGCAGCCATACCACTGACAAATAAGATACATGTAGTGATCTTGTTAGGAACCCTTTAAAGTGTGCATAAAAGCAGAATTAATCGTAAGAAGACGGTTAGCATTTGCCCTGCAAAGATGGCAGTGCCTTACGCTTTGATGTCAGAGGCTGTTAAATAAGGACAAAACACCGTGCCCCCCAACAAAGCTCTTTTAAAAGCATAGACCTGTGGAAATCTTGGCATATTTGGCAATAAGCTTCTGGGGGTCTGCAGAAAATCAACCTGTAGAAACAACCCTGCTGAATCACTGAGAAGACAGCCAGCTGTATTCATGTGGGTTCTTAACGTTTGCGAGGAAACTTGAAACAGTAGTCAAAGTTTACAGAAAACTTTCAATCTGAGTCTAAAAATATTTAAGTAAGAAAAATAAACTTGCCTTCTTCCTCATCTAGAAGACATGAATAAAGGAAAAAAAATTGAATAGAGAAAATTTGATTAGTAATGAACTGTTAGTCATTCCATTATTTCATATCAGAAAATAACCTGATGCACTAAAGCACACCAATAACATTCAGAAAGTTACTTAGGGATTCAGAATATTATTTAAACTGCAGAAAATAACAACAAGAATAAAGCAACAACCCGTACAGTTAAAAAAGAATAATTCCTTATTACTGAAGGCCTTATGTTCCCAGCCAGTGCACCTTTTATTTCATTTTCTGCATCTCTCCCCCACAATCACACTTACAGAAGGCTACACAACCTATGTGAATGCAGCATTTACACAAAATTTTCAAGGACAGAAACACACACGCACACACACACCCCCAAGGTACAAACAGCGATAAAAATGATTAGAATCATAGAATCACAGAATTGTTCAGGTTGGAAAAGACCTTTCAGATCATCGAGTCCAACCATCAACCCAACACTGACAAACCCACCATTGACCCATGTCCCTCAGCACCACATCTGCCCGGCTTTTAAATCCCTCCAGAGATGGTGACTCCACCACTGCCCTGGGCAGCCTTTTTTCCTAATATCCATCCTAAACTTCTGCTGGTGCAACTTGAGGTCCTTTCCTCTTGTCTCATTGCCTGTTCCTTAGAAGTAATAATAATAATAATAATAATAAAAGTAGCAGCAATATGTATCTATTATTCCAAACTATTAGTTTGTTTTGAAATAAACACTAATGCTTGGATTATGTGAAAAGCCAGCAAAAGTCACCCCGCAGCACGGGCAGTCACCGCTGAGCTGTCGGGAGGTGGGTTTTAAGACAGGAATCCGTGTCCCTTACCGCTGCAGACAAACTCCCGTTTCTGGACCTCGGCGACGTTGTGTCCCCGGAGGTGGGACGGCCCCATGCACTGGGTGTAGAGACCGACCCGCGGCCGCTGCCGCAGCCAGTCGGAGAGCCAGGCCAGGTGGCAGTCGCAGTAGAGGTTGTTGGAGTGAAGACGACTGCATGAAAAGAAACACGTCGATACTTTCAAATTAGGAAGAACGAACAGAAAAGGAACCAATATTCCCAGCACACACGCGCCCTCTCTCCCCCACCTCCATCAAGCAATGATGCCATTTTATTAATAAAAATTATTAGCGAGGTATCAATTTTTCACATCTTTCATGGAAAGTCTGGGAGATAAATGCTAATAAATAAAACTAGACAAGCAGCAAAATTCCTTTTTATTTGTGGTCTAATTAATTGGAAAAAAAAGAAAGAAGGCTTCCTAATAAAGTCACCTATCTGTAGTTTCTCTTGTCTAAAAGAAAGACGTAAATATACGAGAGCTTGAAAGCTGCCGTGGGACTCTTTAGTTCAGATCTGTACAAATAGTGAATAAGAAAAAAAAAATGGCTCAAGTAAATTGCCTTGTAGTGATAATATACTGTCAGAAAAAAGAGTTAATAAAAGATTTGGTTTCCAATTAGATATATCTGTAAGTCTGGCCATTATTAGTCTCTATAGAAACAGCCTACAAAATCCCTTTAACAGGTCATATTCATTTTCTGCTGAACAAGACAGAGTAATAACTCAATATAAAACACCTTCTTTCACATCCCTCTTCTGATTTCCTCTCTTTTTGTTTAATCACAGAAAGAGGGATTAGCTGCTTTTGGCTCCTAGGGACTTACGTTCTAAGCAAAGCCTGAAATTAAAAGACCAAATGGCAGCAAGTGATGGAATTAAGTTGCCTCTCTGTTGGCAGGGTCCAACACAAGACCATGGCTCCTGGCCAAGTGGCAAAAAGCACTTTGCCATTGATAAAATATCAGACAAATGTATTCACTAAATTAGGTAAATTACTTTTCTCTGGCTCTTACATTTTCTCAAACTACAGAAAAGGATGTCCACAGCTATAAATCAGATCCTTACTCAGAATCATCCATAACAGAGTAATGTCATTTTGGTCCTTTTTAGTTAATGTGTTCAATCCTAACTCAATAACTGGATAGGAAGTGCAAGAAAATCAGAATTTAGACAAGGTGTCCAATTAATTCATGAAAAAAGCAACTGTAAAGCAACATGAAATGTGTAACAGACATAGAAGATTTTAATTCACTCACATTTCCCTCCCCTCCCCCCCTATAAATGGCAAAGGCAACGTATTTTCCTGTACTAATTCTTGGGTGGGTGCTTTGCAAATACAGCTCACAATACAGCACTCTCTTTCAGTGCAATCTGCAGCCAGCTGTAGGCAAGAACACCATTGCAAATCAGAACTAATGCTGCTGAAATCAATACAGTTATACAAGCATATTCTGACTGCAAATGGGATGTTACAGCTATAACCCAGGACTCTGGGTGTCCATTTTCTTTTGTTTCTAAAATAAATTTTCAAAAGATGAAATATCCCACCAAAAAAAAGTGTAAATGCTGCTAATCTGATTGACTGTAATTTGTGGTTCAGAATATAAACTGTATTTGAAGGTTTGAAAGAGGCACAGACATTCCTGTTTTCAAGTCTCGAACCCAAAAGAATGGAATGAAATTCTATTCTCAAAATATAGCTGAGGCCACAAAAAGCCCATGGTCACTATAATTCAAGCACTCTTGCCATTGTCCAAGCAAGAATAGCTATGAAATAAGCAAGAATTCCGTTATGAAATCAACACAACTACTCACTGAAGTCTCTTCAGTTATGAAAGGTGTGTTAACTCGAGTGAATAGCCCTACTGATTTCAAAGCAGTTGTGCAACCCAACATGCGTAAAAGAAAATGGACGGGCTCTTTGTAAAAGTAGTTTTTTAACAGTAAGAGCTACTCTTGAACTCTGATAGAAACATCCCATTCATTTTTGATTCCCACTTCACTGGAAAACCTGTTTGAAAGAGAGTCTCAGGACTAAACCTTGAGATTTTCTGGTTGTGTCTCAACACAATACACAATTATTCTTAGTTCAGTATAAACATACAAAAGAAATAACCCCAAACTGTATCAACTTCCATTCACACTCTTTTTGCTGTGCTTTGTTTTAGAAGCCTGAAGTGTTCTTCTGTGAAAGTCATAACCTCTAAAAAGGGGGACCTTATTGTAAATGCTGACACAACTTTAATTATAATAGCACTACCGGATGATGCTATAATTTTATGTTACAAAGAATGTTGGAGAGCCAGTTTAGTTTAATTAGGTCTGCTAGCAGTACAGTAATAAAAGCATAAAGATTTCCCATTTATCACATCTGACAGCCAATCAAAGATCCTTCCATGTTCCTAAATGAAATGTGACCCATTCAATAGCTCAAAGTAAAACAAATTTTTGACTTTCAAAAAACATCAATTTCTTCTTCTATACAGCTGTAACATATAAAAGAGAATTCCCCCCTGCCCCCATCTTTTTTGTTAGAAGGTGAAGCTTTTCTGTGACTGAATACAGCAGTATGGAAAACCCAGTTGGGAAAAGGCCATGAAACCATTTTCATAGGCTTACTTATCCCCCATCCTAAAAAAGCTGAGGGAAAAGGATGCAACTGCTTCTTTATCTCCTGAGCCCCAAGTATCAGCTTTGGGGGTCACTTGTTAGTTTTACCTTTCAGAATTAGCTGCCAGGCACACACAGACTTCACACTCACCAACCTTATGCTTATGCTTTTTTTCTGCCTGTATACCTATTTATAGGCCACTGGCAAAACTCGATTGAGGTAAAAATGATACTGACAAAAACGGCAGCCAGTTCCAGTGGCACTACTTACAATGTTCTGAGTTTGGGCATATGGTTGAAACTTGCCACGGACAGTCGAGTGATGTTGTTATTGTTGAGAGTGCTGCAAAGTCAAGAAGAAGCCCATTAACATGTTACAGTTACGTCACATTTACTACACTTTCAAAAAAGGCATCGCTAATGAAGATCATAGTGTAGTGTTTTTAAGAACTGCTATCAGGAAAATCCCCATGCTTTTAGATATACTTTCCCTCCCTATTCAATTCTTGGTAAAACACTAAGGTTTGACAATTCCATTAATAATCCTAAGTAATGTGAAGTCCCAATAACCTAAGACTCACTCAAATGGACCTTCCACCAATACCAAGAACATCCATGGCATTCAAGCTAAGCTCAGTATCCTCATGTAAAAAAGAGAGTTCTTGAAGAAAATAACTATAATAACTCGATTCTAAGACTCTGGTTTCTCCTTCTAGCTTCTGAGAGTCTGTATGTTTTGACAAAGGACACAAGTAAAAGATCTGCCTGTTTTTTCAAGAATTTTAGGAAAAGATTAACGCTGGGCTGCAATTAGGTTTTATATGGAATAGAGTTGCGATAGATGACTCAGAGCTGCATGAACAATAGGGGAGCTTCTGCTATACGACAGAAGGAGTCAGGTATCTTAATATTTTAGTAAACTAATAATTTAAATTTTAAATTTAAGGTGCCTGGAATTTGATAGAGAAAGTAGGAACAAATCTTAGCCAATTGTCAGCTAGCACAGACCCATCACACTCTGTAAGTGTAGTTTGTAAAGATAATGAAACTTTATGAATGATCTTGCACTTAAATATTGTCTTTAGGCTGCAAATAAAATGCAAACAAGCTTGACTCCAGAACATGGTAACAAGCAAGAGAATTTACAGTTTTGACTTAGAGATTACTCAGTTGAGCAGAATGGAGAATGTGCTCTGGGATTTTAAACACATAACTGTGGCACAAAAGATTAATAATTCCCACTGACCAAATCTTTTCCCCTTTTGAAACAAAGTGCTTTAGTTTTTTCTTTTTCTTTTTATTTTTAAACCACAAAGTATAATTTGTGCTCCTTTTGAATAAATTTTTAAGTACTCTGTGAACCTGAAACACAGAAAGGTAAATTTGCAGCACCCCAAACAGGTTCAAGTTATTCACCTCCACACTAACCAAGCAATTAATTACTGGGACAACGTGCTGCATTTTACCTTTCTGTGCTTACTCATTCCATGTCCTAAATGTTTTCTTCACTGTGCATAAGGGTTCTCCTTTGTGTGCCCTTAGGGCTTCATAAACAAAGAGGAGAATAATCAAAAGAAGAAGAAAAAGGGAGCATCGTGCCCTTTTTCAAAACAGAACAAAACCGAAAAAACAAAAAAAAATGGCCAAGTGGGTATAACCGCAAAGGCTCTTTTGATGAATAAATGACAATCAGTAAACGCTGGCAGGATTTTCTTACAATGTTCACATGATAGATGACAGCTCTCTTAGTTCTTCCTGCATGACTTCTTACAAGGCTTTAAAATCATATCTTTTCAATGAAGGGAATGGAAATTGGTACATATTCCCATAGCTGTTAGCTCTTTAAAGAAGGTTTATCTACTAATGTTTTAATTTTCAATTTCAGGTGTTTGATGTTTGCCTTCATATTTTGTATGCATGAACTATTCATTTATTTTTGCAAGGGTGTAGAAAAGTATCAGGAGTAGATGTAAGGGATACACACGGAATCAAAATAATCTTCATTAACTAATGATGAAAACACTTGATTTCATTACAGAGATGTAATTAAAAAAAGTTGGCTCAATACTTTTACCTAAGTGTTACAGACTATTGCAAAGAGTGTGATGACTGGAAGACACTTCTTTAATTTCTTAGATACTTTAATTTTTTAATATGACAGCACTATGTATTTTCCCATAGTCACTGTTTCCCCAGTACAGCAGATTTTTCTCTTAAAATAAAAAAAGAAAGAGAAAAAGGAGAAATAAAATTTCACAGAAATTCACAGGGAGGACTGCACCAACAATTGCTTTCATCTTTCAGAATTGTCCAGATTTCGGGTTGATTTTGCATCTTTAACACTAACAGCCTCTAAGATTCTGCAATTATTTAACCAATATATAAGACCTGTTACTTGGGCAAACATTTCAAACTGTCACTAAACAGGATTACAACCTCAGTAACTTAAAAGATTATTTAAAATCTTTATCATAAACCTGTATTATGAAGTAATATACAAATTTTGAGCTTAGATTAATCAACTCTAAAGGAAAACAAAATATGTAGTCTTCTTTGCTACCCAGTGCATATACAGTATGGTCTCATCTACATATCTTTCACTATTGAAACCATAGTGGAAAGAAGCTGAATTAGACACAAACTCTTCAGTATCGTTTGAAATATCTTTCTCATTTTTTTAAAAAAACTTAATCTTTACATCATTGTTTAGGACATAACATAATTCAAGATAGTAAACATTTAGTTGTATATTTGAACAATGCTAATATTCTGTGTATATTCATTCACAAAATTCTAAACTACCTACTTTTTCAGTAGACTATTATTTTAACAGAGGGTTTTTTTCCTTTTTTGCATTCTTTGAAATCAATGTGAAAATTTCACCACTGACTTCAACTGGCAAAGATGACCTTTTTAGAACATGAAAAATTGCAAGCATTAAAAATGCAGAAAATATTTTTTTTTTTAAAAAATTCAACATGGTCACTTGTAAAGAAAGGCTTGTATTTAAAAACGTAATAACCAGATTAAGCCATCACTGGAAAAGTTATTCTGTCATATACATGAGTTCTAAAGATAAAAATGTCACAGAACATCAGGTTTACTGACAGACAACCAACAGTTCATCAACTTCACAACTAGACGTAATATTGAATCTACAGTATATTTTACATGGCTTTATACCAGAAAGCTAACAATAGGTTTGTTATTCTATAATTACAACATAAAAAAAATCAAATTTAGCTGTCAGATCCATTCACTCATAAGAAAGACCAACTATTGTTTAATAATAAAAAACTTGACCACCAACAGCTCACATATTCTCTAGTTTCTTGGACATGCAGACACTATCTATTGCCAGAGAAGCTTCTTTATTTCAGAATGTTAAAAGAAACAAGCAAACGAACAAGAAAAACCCCACCTTCCCTCACCCCCCACAAGGCGTTGTGTGTTACCAAGTGTGATTCAAACTACCGTGAAGTGACACAAAGTCTTTCACTTCTCTTCACGTAAAAAGCCCACGAAAGAAAAAGCTGTGACATTGTGACTGGCAAAGCAAACATTTCAGGAATGTGTCCTGCACCTCAAATTCTCCGGGAAGGGAGGCACTTTGCTCATTACAGTAACTGTTTTCAGGTCAGAGGTCACCGATGATAATTTGGTTGCCTTTAACCTCGCTGATGGCCACTTTGAGACAGCGAGAAAAAGTATGTAAAAGTGTATTGCAATACCAACCTTCAGTGAGATAAAAAAAGATATTTTTCTGACTGTACGTATTTATACACATAACATTTAAAACGTTAAGAAAAAAGCAGTTAATGTGGACACGCTAAACATCTCAACACACAGCATTAGTGTTTGACAGAAAAGCAGCCAGGATATTGTCCCTTAAACAGAGCCTGAAAGATCAAATAGATGTCAGAGGATACAACAAAGGCAATCCTGACAGCGTTCAGCACTTCAACAGTGATGGCTAATTTACAAAATTAATTGGATTCATTAATCCCCCCCTCCCATTTAAAAAGGGAATATTTTCTTTTCTTGCAGTATCTGCCATGTGCTTTGTTTTTTTTTTTTTTTTTGTTTTGGGTTGGTTTTTTTTTTTTCCAAATTGTGTGTAATGGTCGTCTTGCAGAGTACAGGAATATCTCTGCCTCTCCACACATTTTTACCGGCGCACAGCACATCGCCGCGGATTATTTTAAGGCATCTTTTCACGAGACCATCCTGACACCGGGCTGCAGCTCGCAGATAAGCTTTTACATTAGTACTCCCCAGACACTGAGCTCTCGCTACAAGTAAGAGATAGAGGAATACTTACAGCACTTCCAGGTCGCGCAGAGCCCTAAACGCCCCATCTTCAATACAGCTGATCTGGTTGTAATCCAGCTGCCTGTTAACGAGATTAGGAAGGTATTTGTAAGGGAGAGGAGCCTTGGCAGCGGCGGGGTGCGAAGCGAGCCTGGGGAAGGGCCGGCACAGCTGGGCCACGGGAACCGAAACGCTCCGGGGAAAACCAGTCGCACGCCGGAGAGGGACAGACAGCACGCTGGAGAGGGACACACACCACAGCACGCCGGCCTGGACGCTGCCACAGAAATCCCTTTTTGTTCTCAACTGTCTGCGCAAAAAAACCCCAGCAGCGCTGGGAAAGCTCCAGTAAATAATAACCGCACCTTATATTAAATGCCAAAGGAATGCAATTTCATTACATCAAGAAAAGCTATCCATTAAAAGCTCTCAGCGTCATCGTGCTGAAACAATTTCATTAAGGTAAAGGACGGTAAATCACTTAATGTCACACGCATCCCCTCGGTGACCTAACAGAATCCATTTATCAGAGCAGCCCAGCTGCATGTTAATTCCACCCGCCGCGGCAGGGACCGGCAGGAGACACCACTTTTAGGGGTCCCTCTGCGTGTGTGCACGCCCGGACTGGGTGGGAGGTGCGGGGAAGCCTCCAGAGATGCTGGGGGAATCGAGCTGGAAAGCGCCAGGGGGGCTGGGGAATAGGGCTCCTGATACAGGGAACTGCAGCCGAGCCCCCTGTTTGTGGC
>JAOXNO010000033.1:58365359-58381540 GCA_028565335.1 Limnodromus scolopaceus | reverse complement strand
CTGCTTTAGCAGGGGAGTTGGACTAGATGATCTCTAGAGGTCCCTTCCAACTCTGTCAAATCCGTGAATCCGTGAAAAATAGTATTGAAATGGTATTTTATTTTAACAGCCTGAAAGAACAGACCTGTTTGACCAGAAGAGTTTTAGAAGCCACTAGAAAAGCATACCTGTTCTTTTCTTCATTCCTTCAGGGCTATTTTTGACTTTAGTAAAAATCTTAGGTATACACTGAATATATTTCACTAACATCCTGTTAAAACCCTTCTTGATGTATACCTGAAACACAGCTAGCTGAACAGACTGGTAGTGGAATTAAGATTCCCACTAAGAATAAGCATGAAAAATATCCCAATTCTAAATTATTAAAGCACATCTTAGACAAGCAATGAATTTGGATTAGCACTCGTACAGATGAGTAGGCAAATATACTTCCAGTTGCAGTGGAATTTTGTGCATGATCTGAGAAGAAACCAGTAACTAGAATATCTTCAGCAGGACTTTGTGTTTTTGGACTGCTAGTAAACTTGAACTTCAAAAAAATGTCCAATCATTGCCTGGTGGAACAGGCTTCCCAGGGAGGTCATGGAGTCCCCTTCTCTGCAGATTTTCAAGACCCGCCTTGAGACAGCCCTGAGTAATGTGCTCTGGGCAATCCTGCTTTAGCAGGGGAGTTGGACTAGATGATCTCTAGGATCCCTTCCAACTCTGACAATTCCATGGTTCCATGATTTCGTGATTGCCAATGATGATTAATTCAAAATTCAGTTATGCCTTTAGTGACAATGCCACTTTTAAGTCTTTCACAACAGGCATAAGAGAGGCATCAGGGCAACACCAATATTAATCAAGGTTTTGGGCAAAAGTTAGTGTAACGGGAAGGACTTTGAGTGGATGCTGGTGTCTGTCTCTCTCTTCACCAATTCTCCATTTTCCCAGCCAATTTAATCTGTGAAGCTACTACATTGCCCTGGAGCCTGTATCTGGGGTGACAGCTACAGTGTCCCCAACTTGCTGGGAAAAATTGGAACCAAATGAACACAAAGGCACCAAAGAAGAGGGCAGCCCGAAGTAAGGCCTGATCATGACAAGAAAAACGGGGCACAAGATATTTGCAGGAGATACGATGAAAATGTTCCTTGGTATTTTTGGTATAATTTGATATTGCACATATTTAGCACCACAGGTCTGCCATGATGCTGGTATATTCCTTTCCATCCTCTGGTGGATATTGATTACAAAGCAGAAGAGGAAGCTGGAATCTTAGAAAATATTATATACTTCCATCAGAAATATCGTAATATAATTTTATCAAAATCATCAGAGCAGGGGCCAAAATCTACATCTCAAAAACTGAGCACAGCGCTATTGTTCTTTCACGGGTATTTTACGCTTCTTTGCTTTTTAAGCCAAATTATTTTTCTTTCTAGTAACTAGATTCAAGAAACTACCCATATAAACTTAAAATCTGTGCTGCTAAATCATTTTCTTACTATCTTAAATAAAATTCCTGAGGTTGGGGAGATTTTAAACACCTTTCACATCAAGTACAAGAAAGGGTTATGAAACCATCATTAACATGTATGTTAAAAACATATCCTCAATTTCCAATTTATATGATAATTTATATTTATTTTTTAAAATAGTGGGTACCATTGCGTTCTCTGGAAAATCTAGCTTCTTGGTGCATACTTCTCTGCGTGAAAAAGCAGGAAGTTAGGAGTAACTTTCAGAATTATATTTCCAGAATTTGCACCCTAATTTCTGTCAAGTCCTAGATAAGCACCTGTACTAAAAGTGGCTTATTTTTCAAGTCATTGCCCTTCAACAAGAAAAACAAGACTTTTGAGACAGAGCAAATATTTTTTTTCCTACATTTGAACTGTCAAAATATGGGATACTGGGCTTCCAGTCTGAGTAACTTGTACAAAATGACCTTATAGCAGATTTCCATTATCTGACAGGGGCCTACAAGATAGCTGGAAAGGGACATTTTACAAGGGTACGTAGTGATAGGACAAGGTGTAGGGGCTTTAAGCTGAAAGAGGGTAGATTTAGATTAAATATTAGGAAGAAATTTTTCACTATGAGGGTGGTGAGACACCAGAACAGGTTGCCCAGAGAAGTTGTTGAGGCCCCATCCCTGGCAGATGTTCAAGGCCAGGCTGGACGGGGCTTTGAGCAACCTGGTCTAGTGGGAGGTGTCCCTGCCCATGGCAGGGGGGTTGGAACTCGATGATCTGTAAGGTGCCTTCCAACCCAAACCATTCTATGATTCATTTTTTGTCACTTCTGAAGAAGCTGATTCATTACCAAGAATTGGGCTGTACTGGTGAGACCGAAGCTGGGACGCTCTGTCTGGCATTTGTGAGATGCCATCTGAGTTGTGCACATGATCTCAGCCTCCCCAGTAGAAGACAGACGCTGGCAACACTGGGCTGAGTCCAACTAGGACCGCCAAGATGGGAGGGCTGGAGCAGGTGACATTCAGGGAAAGGCCGCAAGAGCTGCGTTTGTTCAGCCTCAGGAAGAGAGGGCAAAGGGCAGATCTTATTGTTGCCTACAACTGTCTAAAGGGAAGGTATAGACAAAGCCAGACTCTTCTCAGTAGTAAGACAAGAGGCAAGAAACAAGTTGGGAAATGGGTAATTTCAATGAGCTTTGAAGTAGGTATGTGTAGGCTAATGGTTTTTCAGGATTTTGTTCTTCTTGCTATAAGGCTGTGGCAGGTTTCCTGGGTTGTCAGTTCTCATAATACCTTGCCCATTCTTCTTCTATTTTCTACAGAATCTATACTGTGAATGTTATTAAGAAGATGTCTAGAAAGGAAATATCATGGACACGTTTTACGGAAACTAGACAGCTTCTTCTGAGAAACATCAAGAGAGCTTGAAAGCGAACGTATTAGCAGGAAATCAGAAGATCATACCATCGACCTTAAAGAAAGCAATTTCCTTCAGATAAACTGTGTTACCGTCTAATTCCCTTTGCTCTGAGAAGACTAGAAGGATGTTCTTTGGATGCAATAAAATGTTTTCCAAAATACTGCAACTCCCAAATCAGATGGGGAAATATTTAGGGGAAGTGGGAGAATGGTGAGTCTTCATTCAGGAAAATAAAATAGGTAATCAGAGAGATCTGTTAACTGCCTTTGAAAAAGCTTGCTAAGAGCTACTGTATGGGATGGTTACCAGTCACTGCATTTAAAAAAAAAAAAAAGTCTCTGTAATTTATATTGAAATTGATGTAAATAATGTTGGTACAGAAAGCAAATCCTGAATTTACAACATGTTCTAATACAGGTTGTGCCTTCACCTGTCTCTTCCCTAAGGTTGGTTAACATCTTTAACATTATGCTCAACCACTAGGCAATTACAGAAGAAATACTGAAATTAGAACAAATATCACACTCTGGTATGACAGTTTTCAGTAAGTACACACAAATATTTGGTTCCTGGACCTCAGGTTAGTTGCCCAATAGATGTGAAATCCCTTTACTTCTTATTTTTTGGTTTTTGCAGAGTCATGCCTTCTACACTTATCACCCACCAATTGTCCCAATTTTCTTGAACGATCAATTAAAAATAGTGCAATTCTTGCCATCACCTTTTTTTTAAGTGTAACGTCCAAGGCTAGATGGAAGGCTAAGGTTCAAATCTTCTTGCCTAAGCTTCTGAAAAGGCTCAACGGCCTGATCTAGTTATACAAATGCCATGCTAGAATCCTTACAGCTTACCCCACAAATTCACTCTGATGACATTCTAACGCTCACATCTACGCTTCACACAATAGAAGGTGCACCTCCTGAGCGACCAGGAGCATAGGCAGCATTTACAAGACAGAGAAATGTATTTTTTAGGACCTTCAATTGTAGTGGGATCATAAAGATTTTGGATTAGTTTTTTTTTTTTCCTTTTTTTTTTTTTTTTTTTCCCCTGGGACCAACAATAAAGGATGTAACTGTAGTCTTTTGCTATCACAACAAACTGTGCCCCAGATATGATTTGGACTTTGTGGAAATGCTTTGGATTTTATGATTTATTTTTTTTTTATTATATCCCAAAAGAGAAAGGCTTTAAAGGGTGTATCTACTGTTTTATGCAAGTTTTAGACATATTTCAGGATCCTTACCTTGAAAATGCACACCAAGACATAAATATTATCTTAGCTAAAGATTAGCACCCTAATTAAGTTCCTGACTGGAATTATCTCCCCATGTATACGAATAACATTCTAAAAGACTGCCCTGTCACTAGAAAAGTCTCGATCATACTGTTATTTTTATTACCGAAGTTCCTTTCTGTAGCTGTATCAATCTTCAAATATAAAAGATCATACAGAAAAATGCAGGATTTTCCTTGTAGCCAAGCCTCTTTTAGACCTTAAGTAATGATGAGACCAGTTCTCAATAGAAACTGATAAAACAACAATTAAAACAAAGTAACAAAGATACTTTGAGAAGTGCTTGCATGTTTTTGAACAAAATAGATTTGGACATAATAGCTTTTCCATTGACATGTGGTAGGACTTCACTGCGGGTAGATCCAGACCAGAAATATGGTTAAATAAAAAAAAAATAAAATTTTTCTAAATATCATACCAACTAGGCCACACTCTTGGGCATTCTGCTAATTCTTTGAAAAAAACACTCCCTTAACTGATTTGTGTGCAGTGCTGTGGGCAGCAGAATGAAGCAGAGTCCACCATAGGACAACAGAAACAGAAAAGGCTTCCTGTCCAGTCCTGTCCTACTGTGGATGGGACATCATGTCACTTCCTTCATAATCACAGAGCATTCGGTTTTCAAAGTAATACAACTGGAAAGTCCATTTTTCTTTAACACTGGAAACTTCAATTAATGGGAAGTGTTTCAATAGAAATTACGTGAAACCTTCATATAACGGCCTAATACTTCCCTATTTTTACTGATGCCACAGAAGATAGCAATTCTATTTTTTCACAGCTGCATCACGCTGGCAGCTCCATAATCTTTCTAGAAGCCACTAGTATATCTCCTCTCTCTTTGTTGATTGTTTATAAGTGATGAGTCCTCAGCTTACAGCAGGGGTCATAGCTTTTGAGTGCATGACCTTACATTTCCTACTATGCAAGTTCGTCAGAGTCTTCAGGTCGTTCAGGTCCTTTAGTCCACTAAACTGATCTACCACTCTAAACAGAAAGTCAAAAAGTGACTGCTTTCCTTTGTCTTGAAACTCACATATTTCCACATTTAGAAGCCATAAGAATTCAAAACCTGCCCATGAACTTCAGGGTCGCTGTCTCCAGGAAAATGAATATCAGTCCTTTAGAAAAGACTTATTTTACCACAGAAGAAAACTGCATAAGAAAAGCAGTCAACAAGTACAAAAATATATGCTAGCAAAACTAGATAATAGCACAATTTTTCTTTCTTTCTTTTATACAAGGTAACAAAAGGCAAACTCTTAGACCCCCAGCAAAATGAATTTTTCCACATGTTTCCACAAAACAATGAAAGGTTTAAAATACCCTGACATTCAAATATTAAACTCTGCTTACCATAAGCAAATAGTTATAATGCCTTGTTGTATTCAACTCCATTTCAATGTTTTAGATTTCATATAGGGTAATTTTAGGATGCTTAAGATACGTTGAAGTATTTTGCCAAAGCAAATGGTACGTGTTGTTTTTATGCAGAGATTTCTTAAGCAGTTATAAACGTGCTCAGGAAAAAAGAGATCTGATACAACAAAAGCACATTGTATTGACAAAGCATTAGCATCAGAATATATGCATGAAGGAGGAAAATACTTACAGATTTTTTATGTCTACTGCTCCTCGGAATGCCTTCCTTGGTATCGCTTGAATCTGATTTTCACTAAGATCACTAGGAAAAAAAATAATTAAATTAAACTTAAAATCTGCCATATATATTTCTTTCTGTGTATAAGAAAAAGAACACGTAAGGAAATAATTTCAGCCATTACAGTTCAGTCAATGTTTCAAATGAAGCTTATTCTATTACCTTAACTGATTTGTAATTGAAGAAATAGAAGTAGCAACAATACTCAAATTAGTTTATGTGTTGCTCTAAGTAGCTCCTTTACAAAGCACCAATATATATGCCAAACAAAAAGCAGAAGCATTATATAATTTTACAATGAAGGCCAATTTGATTTAATTTTTAACTGATTTATTTTACTTTTTAACTCATTCCAAATCCATGACATCCAGTGTTTAATAGTATGCTCAGCTTTATGCAAGGAAGACTGCAAGCAAGCAAAAAGAACAAGTAGCAAGCTGTTGAGAAACAACTATCAAGCTGTATAACATCTGAGATCAATATATTTCTGAATTTTTTTTCAGTGGCAAGTACCATATACGTTAAAGGAAGGCATTAAAAACCATCCTCCATTAGATATGTAATGCTTCTCCCCAAAATTCCTGCATGACCAGCTGTACCAGGCTAGCTGAAACTAGTACGTTTTCCAAAAGAGAAATATTCATGAATTTTTTTTTTGCTATCAATGTAACTAACCAACCCTTTTTCGGAAATTTAGAAATACTTTTGGCCTTCACAGTTCCATGTTGGAAACAGAACCTAGAGAACTGAAGTGAAGGCAGTATCAGAAGAGAGGAGCAAAAAAAAAACAAACCACGAAATAGGAAAACAAACCCAAAATAGAATCCAGAGCTTTTCATGTATACTGTACTCCATTAACAAGTAATTCAGTGCAACAGGACATGATCAATAGATTAAAGTTGTTAGTGAAGTTTGAAGGTTCTACTTCAGACTACAGTTTCGGACCCTGGACCAAACCGCCCTGACACTCACAAGGTTCAGAAACATCTGAAGGCCTTCAAAGGGACCTGTCTACCTTGTAGTTTTAACATTATGAAATTAGATCTCCTTTTGAAGGCCTTCAGAGATGCATATATCTATAGACATATACACAGGAACACAAGAAATTATACAAAGAGGTTTACTTGAGCATTTGAATAAAATTTAGAAACAAATCAGCTGTGTACAAGCTATGTCTATGCTAGAATTTTCCAACTAGATTTCATTTCAGTAAAACGAAATCAGGACCTTCACTCCAAAAAGCACATCGTATGCACTCCAGCCCCTAACAGGAGAAGTAAAATTGCACAATATTTTGCTTTTTAGAGAAATCTTTTGGATGACCTTTTCAGAGACAGCTTTTAGGAGAAACATTGCAAAATGGTGCATAGAAATAGATCTAAATCACATGAAGTGAACAAGCGTTTAGCTGATTAAATACAAACAGTCATGCTTTTGACATACTCTTTCCCTAAAATGTAATCTAGCATGAGCTCATGTTTCCAATTATTAGCAATCACACCTGGAGATCTTTTTCAGATTTATGAACTTTAAAAAAAATATAATTTGGGGACTTTATAAAACCCCACATTGCCTGGATCCAACAAAACTTATATCAATATAATCCTTTTGGAAATAATTCTACACTCATTGACAGCAACTTTGTTTTATCCAATTCGCTGTTAATTTACAGAAAATCACATTCTATTTACTAAATCTTTCATAGTTTGTGTATCTGACTGCACTGCAATATCTTGCAAGGTGTATTTAAAACTAGACTCAATTTTACTATTATTAACCATGTGTGAAAAAAGAGAATCTGTGAGCTGTGATTTAATTTTCAAGCCACCTAAGTAATCTTGAAATGGGATATGACTCCAATGCTCCGACAATAAATTCAATGGCAATGAATGAAAAAGCAGCCTTCAGCATTTGTTACAGCAACATGATTTAACAGCCTACTTCCTTTAAAAAAATTCCATTATAAGTATAAACAGGCAATATCTATATTTACACTTCTGTCTAATTGACTAATACATTTTACCAATATAAAAATTGTGCATAAAGAGGTTAAGACAGCAATAGTGATTCTTATCATAACCAATGATTAGTTTATAATACAGATACGTGTATGTATCTACACAAACTACTGCCATACTCATAAATGTATACTGCAGGAGGTAATGGCGTATTACATTTTTTATGACAGTTAATAGAGTATCATCATTCACCATTTTCATATAATTAAAAAAGTAGAAGATTAATAAGATTCAGACAATATGTAAATTATTTTTTAAAATACCTATTGGTCAAAAATCTTTCTTTCCTTGATTAGATGCAAATCTTAGCATGAATGCAAGGACTGCTTAGCGATATGGTTTAGTGATGTTTTTTGTCAGTGTTAGGTGGATGGTTGGACTCGATGGTCTGGAAGGTCCCTTCCAACCCAGGCAATTCTATGACTCTATGACTTACAAATAACAGCTATTGAGCCAGGGTTCTAATTAAACAATACACTGAGATTGTATGAGTGCTTACGTTTGTTGGTGTGTATGCACATGTGAAAGACAGAAAACTAATATTGTGCTAGATTTACCCCTGGGGCCACACAGTCAACACCATTTCCATGTAGCACAGGCTCATGTAGACTAAAGTACGCTGTTCCCTTCTAATTTTAGCACATTTCAAGTATGAACTACCTGATTGCAAAGGCTTCCAACCTTTCTGTAAAGCATCCTTCTAAGCGTGGAGAGCTAAGTAAAGTTGGCAAATGTCGTTTTCCAAGAGAAATGTTTTTTTGCAATGCATCTGCTGGTTTGCGAAACTTTCTTGGAATTGTTTATGTAACAAAAGTGTAAGTTATTCATTCCTTCCTTCGTTGCAAAATCCCACCTCTCGCATTACAGCTATGATTTTCAACACACAATTTATGCCTACTTATAGCAGGAAAGTTTTTAGTAATTATTTATTGATTGTTTTAACTTTTCATCCGCTCAGTCTCAAAAGGTCTCCTTATAAAAACCTTGAGAGGCTTAAACAAACATTCAGCTCTTTTTTCTTGCATAAATTACACCTACACTTCACACTGCAGACCCAGGACTCAGTAAGGAATTGCTGTGTGGTCTTTTTTTATGATGTTTTAACTCATTCTGCTGCAATTCTTAGATTGCTCACAGAAAAAAAGGTCACAAGCAGCACAGGGTGCACTCTGACTTTCTGGAGAAATTTGGAAAAAAATATGTGTTGTAGATAAAACCAGACAATTCTGCAGGCCATTATGTTCCATTGATTTGACTTTGCAGCTTATATTCTGCATTGGAGAAAGGTGCAAATCTCTTTTTGAGCCTGATGGTCCTTGTTTTCCAGCACTAACCACTGTCTGAACTTCACCTCCCATCTCAAAAAGAGGCAGCATTTGAATCCCGAGTATAACTTATGATGATACTTAGTACCCCTAAAATGAAAGGGGCGCTAAGCATTTCAATAAAATTTAAGCCATTACACAAAAGAACATCCTACTTTTAAAAGAACAAATCTGTATTTTTGAAAGAAAATGCATGAACTTGCCTTTAACATTTGAAACCAGCAATCTAACCGAGATACTTTCACCGGAACAAATTCTTCTCCATTATTATTACAGCCCAAGACCTTACATCAAAATCCAGCATTCCTCTGGAACAGCAGAATTGGTTTTAAAAGGTTTTGTACACAGCTGGAGTGAAAAAGCCAACATTTTTTAAGATATTTTTCTTTTTAAATAAAGTACAATGGCATAGTAAAATGCTTTGATAAATTCATCTTTATGCAGAGTCTACTTGTCTTACAGCCTTCTTTCAACGTAAATTTTCTTAACTCTACTATATCATTCCTAGGGAGATATATTCCAAATTAATGTGTCTTAGCCATTGACCCTTCAAGAAAATTCCTTAGTGCTTCTTTGTGGGCTTCATTCATTACATTCCCTGGCCAGCAGAGCAGCTTCAACCTCCTGGCCTCCACACATCACCAAACCAGAGCTTGGGGCCAGAACTACCAGATGTAACTTCAGTCACTTTTAGTTTGAGATGTCCTCCGGCCAAAATGTGGCACAGAAATATCGGGGTTAAATAGATTTTCACACAAAAAGCCATCTGGGCAAATCAGGCTGGAAGCCTGAAAGAATGTAGATTTCTGTATTTCACAAACCAATGAAAAAAAATTAACAACAACAACAAAAAATAATCTAACCTCTCACCTCCGTCCTCCTCCAAAAAATCAGCTTCATCTTATGTATTCAGTTAATTATTGTATTTTTTTGCTTCAGAATACATTAGTAATCATAATGCATTATGCTTTGTGGGAATAACAGAAAGACCTTGCCAAAACCTTGCTACTACTGAATCCTTCCTAAGAACAGGATGGAAATGGTACATTTCTCTTTATTGTATTCGCTGGTTAGTAGAAGTGTATCAGAAAGGAAACCCCCAATCTAGAATCCTGATAAAATTTGAAATTCATACCAATAGACTATAATAACCTATTCCTGTAGAAAACCTCAAAAACATATATACTCTAGCTTTTTTATCTGAGGATAAAGCCCTCAGATAACCTGATATTAATGAGCCTGATAGAGTGCTTCAGCTCTTAAAAAATGCAGACAGTACTGCATTGCAGCTATTTTATTACTCACCATGTATGGTTCCCAGTTGAATAACGCATTTACCCTTAAAAGGAGTGCTAAATTTTTAATTATATAAATTGAAACACCGCATGTAATATCTATATCATATGCTGTTAAGCCTGTATCACAGTTTTCTTGTGTGGCTAAAACCATTGTTTGTTCTGAAACAATAAATCTTTTGGAGATGGTAAACCTGCTTGTAAATTTAATTACTTGTAATTTTATTTTCCTCTATGGTTTAACCTCCCTCTGTGTCTGACCAGCGATATCATAAATCTATACTGCCATTCTCCACTTTGTAAAATACTGAGTACTGGGAATGAATCATGTGTTCTGATTTTTAAAGGAAAAGGCAGAAATACTGAGTCAAACTAAGTATTGAATACTTATCAGTTTATTTATCCTAATTCATAAAATCAGCTCAGAGGGTAGCTATTCCATGATCAGCATCCTTAATAATTGTTTAAATATATCTGACACAAATAAAGCCTTGCTTAGTACTTCCTTCTTACTGGAAAACAATAATTTTAACTTTAGCTAAATATATTCTGCATGAAATCTTTTAGTTTCAAGTCATTACTCCTTGTCCTGTCACAACAGGCCCTGCTAAAATGTTTGTCCCCATCTTTCCTCTAGGCTGCCTTCAGGTACTGGAAGGGGCTCTAAGGTCTCCCTGGAGCCAGCTCTTCTCCGGGCTGAACAACCCCAACTCTCTCAGCCTGTCCTTACAGCAGAGGTGCTCCAACCCTCTGGTCATCTTTGTGGCCTCCTCTGCACCTGCTCCAACAGGTCCATGTCTTTCCTACTTCTCCAGCCACAGTCCCCTTAATGAGTCTATGCCATTAAGGTTCTAAAACCATGAACCTATTCCAGTGCAAGACCCAGGTTTGCAAGAGCTATTATATATTATTTCCCCGGTTTTGATGTACTCTGCCTCACTGGGAGGCAGCGAAGACACCAGCAGCAAAACCTGAGCTCCCAGAAGGCAAGAACATGCTGTGATGTGACTGCGTAAGAGAAGTGATCCATGGCCCCAAGTTTCAACCGTGTCTTTGTATGTCTCGAGAGAAGGATGGAAAGAGGATTATTTAATATCATGATTAACCCCAGCAGCTGCCTCTATTTGCAAAAGCTGCTGTAGCAGTGAGCTTTCCAATGCAAAGAGGACAGCAAATGAATGAAACAGCAAAGTAGGTTTTTTACGTTTCGCTGGACCTCTGATTTGGATTTCGCTCCTGAAATGCCAGACAGGTTTCCACTTTCTAAATCTGAATAACAAATATGTATTTCTACTCCGTATTAGGTGGTTTGCGTTATCATGCAAAACTTACAATCAGATTTTTTTGCTGCTCACAAACCTTCATTTATCATCACACAACCATCCTCTTAAAATTGCAAAGTTGCAGTATGACTAGGGATTTAATCTAAGACCTTTTCTGAATGCTACAAAGGCACGGTTTGGCGACCACTAGTTTTATTGTATTAGGATAAGGTATGTAAGCATGAAAATTATTCTCAGAACTATGTAATGAGAATCAAACCAAAGTACAGTCTTCAAGAATACAGATGCTACTGAACTATTACATTATGGTGTAAATGCAGGGAGAGTATCTTGGAGAGACAGTTCCTTTAAAATTAATAGCTCGGGTGAACTGAACCTATTGAAGCATATTGGAATTCCATCATGGTAGCGTGTTCTTACTAAACAAACAGGAATGATTTAATCTATAACACAACAGGTTTTTATCCCATGTTCAGCAAATATATTAATATATACAAACAAGTAAGTACCTTTCCCATCAGTCAAATAAGGCTTATCCAGTTAATTGATACAATACTGACATTTGTTTGGCTTTACAGAGTTACTGTATAACAAGTTACTGTTCTGCATCACTTATTTACAAAGATAGTTTATACTTGAGTGGCTTCTCAGGTTTTAGCAAGTCATAGCTTTTTGGTCAGTCTATAGATCAATCAAGACAGACAGAATAAGGCAATGCTTAAAAAAACATATGCTTAACAATTCAGTCTAAACTCTTATTCTGAAAAAAACACAAACCAAAAACCACCAAAACCACAAATTCTACTGTACCATTATTCTTTGACTATGAAATAAACAATTTAGCCTCCTATTAATTTCAATGGTTTTTTAATTATTATTCAGTAAAACATCCAGTGTAGCTATTTCTCTTCATATTGAAGATACAAAAGGAGTCCAACACTATCAGCAGTGGCCAATGTCTCCAGGCACATATTTATCTCCTTGTGAAGATCAAAAATTTGAATTATAAATCCTAGCATTAGCCCTGTAAATCATTATTGTGGGTGATATCATCATTCCAACCTGCTTCCTGTAAGAGGAATAAAATTTCATGTTTGGGAAAGGTACTATTAACCTCCTTTCACAGATGGAGAAACCAAGGTAGTATATATCAGTGGTACTGTGTATCAGTACCATGCTGGGGAGCACAAAGCAGATGAGAAAAATTTAGATCACAGAATTGCAGGTTGTCTCTGCATCACTAATTTCCATTTGCTTTGTTGACTCCCTAGAGAATCAGACACTGTACATAGTAGACACATAATCTATTCCCACGCTAAAGCAGGATCACTCTCTGTGCCACAGTGTGCTACGTCCCCCGAGTGAATATTTCATATTTCACAACACAGGGCAATTACCACTGGAATATGGACGGAATGATGTGAGTCACAGCAACCTCTATGGTAAGGAATGAATCTTCTACTTTTTTCTAAGAATATTCAGACTAAATTTCCCTGCTCACTTTCACCTCTCAGGTTTAAATGACACCACCTTTAATGATATCACTGAAGTTTCTTTCATTCTTAATGTTTCAGACTTTTAAATATTATCCATTTATAAATCTACGATTTAATGAAAATGTACTTCTTATTATAGTTATTGGTATATGATTATTTGTATTATTTAAGCAGCAGGCACTTTTATCCATTTTATTTATTTATTTGTTAAAGCAGAGATGCAGATCATTTATGTATCCGTATAGAAAGTATATAACAGCAGAGTAAAACTAACAAACTAAACAATGGGAGTACTGGCAGCCTGATAATCTGAGAGTTTATCAGTACCGTCAACCTTAACGTCTAGGACAAGTCATCAAAAATGCAAATTACTACAATTAGTGTTAACCTTTTTTTGCTGGAGAAACAGCCCGACTCTTCTTAACTACCCAATATCATACGACATTTACTTGTTTATAATTTTGTGTATTACTAATTGGTAATTTGTGCAGAATGCAAATAGTACAGAGTACAAGTACCAGGCCTGTCTGACTTCTTAATAGGATCACATTTTAGGTTTGAAATAAGCCAAAACCTCCAATCTCAGTCTTGGCGTGAAAGTTAATCTATGGGCCGCAAAATCAATTCTACTCTACAATGTCTCCAACAGTTCACTTAAATCAATTTGTATATTCTGGTACCATTTGAAAATAATTGCTTAAGGAGCTTCAGCAGTGATTCTTTATTGTGCTAGAGTGTCCTAGTGTGGCAAATGCTAATTATAAAATAAAATACGAGTATTAGGACCACACATGTATTTTACTGGAGTCTTAGAAATTATTTTTGAAAAGGAAAGCAGTCTTTATTAGTCTTTTCCACTAAATTAATATGTAATTCCCTTTTGTTTAGGACTACAAAATTAAAAAATAGAAATAATTACACATTGTAGCTCCTAAGGAGGAAAGGACCACCCACAATTTCAAAGAAAGAGAACTGCAATACCACTTCAAATTTGGCTTCAATGTAATCCTTTTGATAGAAAAAGACCCTTGAAAGAAAAACTTGAAGCTCTTAAGAACACCCTCTACACACCCCCAAAGAAAAAGCAATTCTTTATTCTCCGTAGAGTCCCAAATTGGTCAAGCTGAAGGAAGATACCGAACGACATTTACTGACTGCTGCTTGCCACGCACCATTCCCTTAGCAGTGCCCAAGACAGCAGCACAACCGTGAAATGCGAGGGTACCGTTGACCTATAACCCTGCTTGGAGTCTGCAGCGAGGAAGATGGCTTTTAGTCATATGGATGTATATCTTGCATTCAGTGTTTCAAAAATGGCCAATAACTCCTATAGCATATATGAGGTTTGCTCACGCATTTTCCCCTCCTTTTTATTTAACCAGGTTGGAATCGAAAGCAAACCAGAAAATAACTTTACTCTTTACATGTTATTTCATACAAGGCCATAAAAGACCAATTCTTTGTAAGGAAAGTGTAAAGATTCTGCTATTTTAATCCCACCAGTCTTCAAAAGGTGATTTGGTGATTAATTTTTAATCAACTATCACACTTGATAGACTTGAAAATGCACTACAAGTTAAGGACTTAAAAAAAATAAAGCAAGATGCTGCCAGGTAACTTTCACTACTTCTGGTACGTTACACACTCAGCATATGCATGGCTGAAACATCCATTTGGCTTGGTTTGGGGATCCGCTCACATTAAGAATAGATGAGATGGCATACTTGACTTTCCAAAAGACCTCTTCAACAGCATCTGAAAAAAATCACTCACTACTTTTCCCTGTAACAAAACTTCTTTTTTAGCAGGAATTTACAGCTGTCAACATGTCTTTAATATTTAATATTGTTTCACCTGCTTTGGAATTGAAGCTGTAAGCACTTTTAGAAACTGACTGAAAGGTCGTCTGGTATGTTGTCTAGTTTCACTACACAGTCTATAACCCTGTATATTCTCTTCCGAAATATCACTCAGCAAACTATGACATTTCTCTCTTTGTTCACAACGGAGCAGAGCGGGTTCCTGATCCAGCCCCATTATGCATAGCTGCTATTCCAATACAGGTAAGCAATAACTACATCCCTGGACACAGACATTTTTCATCAAGTGTAGCTCCAGACTGTTAGTGTAATAACAAGCTGAGTACTCTGAGTGGTTCCTAACAGTAAAACTAACCTTGAACAGTTTGTCAAGGGACAGCCAAAGTTTGGAGAGTAAACTAGAAATGATCTTGCAGATCATTAATGTTGAATGGCACCGTGCTCACTCTTCCTTCACTTGAGTCGAATGATGCAATTTGGGCATTTTCTCTTGAGACGGGCTGATTGCTTAACAAGACAGATTTATTGTACAGTCTTGGCTTTATACAATATGTGCATAGTCACATAATGTATGTGAAGCGCTGATGCTTCAGGCTTTGAGGCTGTTGCCTGCCAGTGCCAAAAAGTACGCTAAGAACACTGAAAGAAACCAAAGCAAATTATAAAAGGATTAACGTGGATGATTAAAAAAAAATGACAACAGCTAAGCTACCATCATAATTACTGCTTATCAAGATGACCAATATTATATCATTGTTTTCCTGGGCTTCACCCATCTGCTCATACCCATCTGTCATTTCTTATACTGTAATATTTTTCACAGAAATAATTTGTTTTGTTTTACAGGGTGCTGGTTGGTTCTGTGGGTGTTTTTTAACTCTTTGCCTGTACAGTGCCTAGCACCATTGGATTTCTGACCCAAAGAACAAGGACTTTGAGCTGCTACGAGAGTAAACTAATAATGGAAAGGATGAGAAAAACATGCATGTTCATATCATCCTTCACTGATAATGAAACAGAAAACAGTAAGAACGAGCTGAATCCAAGTCACAGATGATAGGACAAGGGATAATGGCTTCAAGTTACGACAGGGGAGGTTCAGGGT
>JAOXNO010000033.1:58315686-58358321 GCA_028565335.1 Limnodromus scolopaceus | reverse complement strand
TTACCATACACAGGCAAAGCCAGGTTGACATGTCCCCTAACAACTTCTGGCAGCTTTGATCAGACTGGTGGTTCAGGCAAGTTTCACAGGCAAAAAAATTAAATTAAAAATTAAAAAAAAAATAGGCAGGGACCTTGAAATATTTCCTGCTGCTCCTTTGGAGACCAAGTACCATCAGTTCGTAGTTCACACACCACACTGGCTTTACTGAGGGGGGGCAGTGGGGACTGGATTTGGGGGTTTTTCCTGCGTGGCACACCTTAAAACACGAAAAGATATATTTAAATGGAACGCCTCAACCCACTGTTAGAACATTTATGTTTTAAATAACTCTGCTAGATAGAGGTTCAAACATAATACTACACATAAAGCAAGTTTCCTGATTCCATATTTCAGATGCCCGTCTCTTTCAGAGCATGCGACCCAGCCCAAGGTTCACAAGAAGCTTTGCTTCTCCAGCCTCAGCTTTGTAAAGCGCTTGAGGCTGCGTGCTTTGGTTTTCCAGTGTTGCTTCATGGTGCTGTGGTGGCAAAAGGACGTAAAACTGCATTTAAGCACTTGAAATGGACTCCTCGGTGTCCAGCAACCCTCCCCACCGCTTGGCTCAGCCTCTTTCCTTGACACCTCTGGTGGCCAAGCCAAAAAAAGTCAACAGTCTGCGGTAATGAATGAATACTCCAGGACCCTTTCATAATGGTACAGCTGATTGAGACCCTGTTTGAGAGGCCTTACCTCATTTCCCACACATTTTCTGACCCATTTTGTCTGCCTTTTCTCAGAGGGGTTTTGCCTGTTATATTGTGGGCTAAGCAGTAAACTAATTATCTTGTTCAAATCCCTTTGCAACGCCTCTAATCCTATTAGTTATAAGAATGTGTGAATACTGATTGCACAACTTAAAAAAGGGAGAAACAGAAAAAGAGACAGAGACAGAGGGAAAAAGCCAAAAGGCAGGATCCGGGAGGATCTGCTCGCCACTTCAGCCTTGCGAGAGTTGTCAGGGCGCTCAAGAGTCTCATCCGTCACAAGACGGGACACTAAACGGGACAATTTGTAAGGTCCGTATTTCCATTTTCCGTCTGTCTGTCGCATCTGCCCCAGAGCTGTCGCTATTATCTGAGGCAGCTCCAAGCCCCTTGCTCACAGCAGAACTCGCTGACCCTTGACTCCAGTTAACAGTTACATTTTCTCTCTTTCCCCTTTCATAATGAACATTTTAATGAAGGGGATGACAATATTACAATGTGTCAAAGAAGCCATATGAAGTACAGGAAATGAATGAATGTTAGTGCAGGCATCTATAGGCCCTACGAGTCCTATTTCTTTTCTTCAAAGAAGCCTCACAAGTCTTATTAAAGAGCCCTCTCGCCCTCTCCCTCAGCTGAAGATACCGGAGCGGTTGCCTCCTGCTGTCCAGCACTGAGTGAACTTTAATCACTTTTCCTATTTTGTTCACACTGGGGAAGGAGCCAGGCTTCAGTGAAAAGCCTGCAGTCACAGTCGATGTTAAAGAGCATGAAATTTATCTGACTTCCATAAAAGATGAGCTCTGCCCTTCCATTCCTGCTTTTGCTAAGCTGGCTGCTCCGGGGACAGCCGTTCTCTCCCCCAAAAACAAATATTTGCTTTTAGCGTGGATGGATGCTGCTGCCTAGGAGAGCCTTTTCCTTTGCTTTTTAAACTGTAAACTTAGTTGTTTCCACCTACAAAGACGACTTGTGGTCTTGGGAAAGAAATTTAACTTTATCATTTAGACATGCTGTTTTGCAAATGAAGCTTTTAAAAATGCAAACAGTTCCTGTTTTACATGAGTAATAAGCTCTGGCTAATTGGTTACCATAGAAGCAAATTCACCAGAATTCTCAGAGAGCAAGAGAAAGATTTACCTTTTTTCTCCCTTCCTTCCCTGCAGAAATGTTTATTTCAGTGAAAACCTAACTCTTAGGGTAAAATACAAAGTTTGTTTTCTCACATCTTGTAATTAAGAGATTTGAGACATCATGTATCTGATGAAGATTAAAATAAATTGTATTATTACATAGCATTCCATTATTTGCTTTTAAAACCTTAACATTTGAAATTGGCTCTATAATCGTTGGAAATCAATGCTTGCTTCCCTTACAACGGCAAATCAACGACACATTTGTGTACAAGTTGGAAGGGTAAGTTTTACAACGCACACCTTTTCTAAGGATAAATGCATTATAAATGAGCATTTTCAAAACGACTGACTGTGTGCCTGAATACTGAATGCGTATTTTAGAAGTGGTACCACTTCTGTGTCATTTCACTACTTATATATTTCAAATGCAGTAGAGAAAAAGAATGCAAAGAATCCAAAAGCAACTCCGGAAGCAATTTACCCCCAAAACGATTTATGTATATAAAAAACTGAAAAGCAGTAACAACGTTGTATCAATGGGCTTGCTAATAAAAAGATTGTGTTAAAAAGGAATGAAAAGTGGTACTGATCCACTGACCATCCGCTCTGCATGCCATAACCCCATCTAATCCCCAATTGATACTGACAACTGCAATGACAAGGGCTAAATTGGAGCCAGAAGTGGGAGTAATGATAGACTGCCACTTCAGCATGTCAGCAATTTCCAGATTAAAATTAATACCACGCAAACGCTCTTCTGTAAAGCAGGGACTTATCGGAGGCAGAGAAGCGCGCCTTTAATAGTAGCGCCTCCCAAAAACCTGCCACGGGGGCTGAGATCAGCGCCCAGCAGAGGTTACCTGTCCATCAGCAGGGAGGAGATGAGCGAAGGAAATCTGCTCCCGCTGTACTTTTAGTTGTGACCACCTAGGGGCACTCAGCGCCCTAGAAATGTGTCGCAAATCTCAGCTTTCGATCCAGCACCATGCTGGCGCGTAGAGCACGAAACATATTCTCCGTCAAGCATCCTGCCTTATATCCCACTTGAACAACAATGATGAGTATTGTTTATTGACGCTTTATTACTGGCAGATAACCAACCAGACAGCCTTGTTCCCTCTAAACGCTTCTAAAGAGCTTTTTCTGATAAAGGCTTTAATATACCATGAAGGTTTTCAACCGATAGGCAAAAATATGCAGACCATATCTTTTGAGAAAGTGATTTCACATTTTAAGTCTGGACTTCTTCCAGGCTGCAAAGCAACTACAAACTGCATGGAAAGCTGTCTGGAGGGAATTCTCTTAATTATAATTGACTATAGCTTTGAAAAGAACGTGGCAAAAATGAAAATGAATGCAAAACTGAGAAAGTGGCACAAGGTCAAGCGAATTGCCATTTTTACTTCTTCACATACATTCTTCCCTTTCTACTTCATATTTTGTAGGCACAAAATGTAAACACAAACTGAACTGTGTTCCTATGTTTTGGGATTCTCTGAATCCTTTAGAAAAAAAAAAAAAAGTACTCGGTGTAATTAGTCTCCCAAATTTTCCTCAAAAAAAACCTTAAATACATTCATTGAAGCAATCAGCAAAATAAAGTTTTAGAATGAAGCAAATGGTTCGTTAAGGCTAAACTGCAGCAGCCTACCCAGGCAATCCTATCTGATATTTTATGGTCAAGTTTTATAGTATGAAAATTCTGACTTTCTGCCACATTTTTTTCTGTTCAAACAGGGTTCACTTAACAAGCAGAATGCAGACCTGCTGCTTTCCCTTGTGGCCAACTTCACTTGTTCAAAGTCTTTGAGAATCTTGGAACACGGCAATAGCTCTTAAAGGAACTTTGGCCTGCAGCTGTTATTAACTAGCTTTGGACGTATGGACCTCCGTTGACAAGCACCTCATGTAGAGAGGTTAAAAAATTGCTACCATATGCTTTCAGCTTTTTTAACCTACAACGTAAAGGCTTAAAAAAAAAAAAAAAGGAAAAAAAAGAAAAAGAAGCAAAAAACCCTTTCACTACTTTAAAAATAAAAATCAATTTACACATAAACCAACACTTCTTTCTATCTTATGCAGCCTCACAGTTATGAAATATATATTTCATTTTTACAGTGGTGCTGTAGTGTTCCAAAGGCGGGAGCCGATTTCAATGAAAGGAACAACTGGTTACAGGTATAAAAGATCTCAACAGTCTTTATTACTGGACACAAATTAAAACCCACCACACTCTTAAACCCAGCATTAAATAACAATAAAAATCTGTGTCATGAGAACGTTTCTATTGCACAGAAAGCATTCCCTCCTTAATGAAAGCTAAAGCTAGCACTGTTTATTACACCTTTAGTTTGGCCTTATGTGCTTATACATTACGTTAGTTTTCAATGATGTGATCCAGTTCAGACCTGAAGAAGGATCTGTATTCCCGACTCCTTATCCCTTTTTTTTAGATAGATCAGCTGCTTTACCGAAAGGTATTATGTCTCTGGACAAGCACAGCCTTATAACACAAGTAATGCTTTCCAGAGAACCTTTCTTACTCACTCACCAAAGTACTTGTTCCAGTCCTTGTACCATACATAGCCCTGAAATGGATATTCAATATTTTTAACCTTGTTGAAATGAAAAAAAAAAAACCACAAAAAAAATCTATGTGCTGAACCCTTTTATGTATCTGTTCTATAGATTCTTAGGTGATTCTCTAAAATACCTTACGAGTATTTAGTGAAGATCTTAGTGAGTCTCAGTTCAGCATACACCAGAGCTGAATTCAGTCAGATTTCTGCACGGACTTCCTTAGTTACTGGAGGAATATCACTGAAGTTTGCACAGATAGACAGAAGTTTAGTTTTTAAGTTGAAGTGATCAGCGGGTTAAAATGCTTATTGGGCTGGTAGATGAGAAATACTTCCATGTAATCAATCACCTTATGCAAAATAGTTTTCCCATTCATGCTGTAGTCCAATATTCTAAGCAGAAATCACCAATAAACCAGAAATATGGTTATGAATCCAAGCTACCGGTCCAGCAGATGACAAGAAAAGCCCAGGAGACCTTCTATTCTACCATCGTAAGCTTTACCTTCATGTATTTAAATCCAGGCCACTTTTCCCAAAATACAGAGATATTCCATGTGTCAGGTATGTTATTTCTCAGGTAACAGAATTTGCATTAGGAATACTATTAGAGCTACCAAGAATTACATATAGATAAATTGCCAGAAATACAGAATTTCTGTCCAACCCAAGAAAACTGTAGACAAAGAAGAAATGCAGCCACTTAAGGATAATTTGCTGTCTATCTTGAGTACCAATGTAGAATGCCATTATCAATTTGCCTAAATACTATACATTATTTAATACTTTGATAATAAAATAACAATAAAATAAACATTCACCCCGCAAAGTACATAAATACAGTATATTCATTTCATTTTAAGAGGGGAAAAAAGGGAATGGTGCAAAGGGACTAGCAGTGGAAGCCATCTCACCTTTCTTTAGCCAACTGAAAATCAGAAACCTAGTTTTAAGTATCTACAGAAAGGTGAAGGCACCTTTAGAAGAAGGGTAGCTCTGACTGCATTTGAGAATACAAGAAGTTTTGAAAGTGACCTTGGACTCAGCACTTCAATTTCAGGAAGGTCAAGCTAGAAATCCACACAGACTGACCCTCGCACACGGAATAGCCAAGATCGCCAAAGAAACCCATCTCGGTCATGCACTGAACTGATGTCTCCCAAATACCAGGATAATTCCCTAAGCATTGGGACATTATGATATGGCATTCTCTAATGATGTTGGTTTATCCAGGACTTTTCTGAGTAATGGAAACAAACGAGCGCTCTGCCCTCCTCTAACCAAACTACGGACATCTCCGGAGCTCCTCAAACTGGTCTAAAATAGACAGCTTATACTAAGAAGACCAGTTTATACTAAAAAGCCCACAACTGCTCAAAGCTAGAGGCTTTGTCAACTACCACGAAGTCTTACTCCCCCTTCCTCCGAGACATTTAATTGAGACCTTTTAAACAACAACCAGCTCTATATATCTTTCTGTTAAATACAAGCAACACGATCTACCCATTTCCCAAGAGTTGGCTGGGATTAGCATCTCGTAGCATTTGAGACTATTTACCACTCAGACCTGCTCTCGGTCACTGATACAGCCCAATTTTTCATTTAAATTTATAGCAGGATCAACAGCTAGTGCTTGAACTTGCAAATCTACTTACCACTTCCGGTTCAAAAACATTCTTTTTCTATAAATGAATTCTGCCCATATAATAATATGACGAGAAATTGCTAAGACTTAGAAAATACAATGCTATTGAATGTCCACGCAAACTTTCATGGGATACTGGCCAAAGGACTTCTTCATAAAGAGAACCTGTTACCTATTATTTATATTATATTGTAGCATTTGTCAACTTATGAAAATGTTGCCTTCTGATGAAATTGCACTAAAATATGATGGGGGGGTGCGGTGCATTTGGTTTCCTTTTTGTACTTGCTTAGTTGTGGGGCTTTTTTAAATCTGGCTTTTGGACAAATTCTTAGAGAGCCCATGCTTTCCAGGATTACCCAGCTTTGCCACGTAGGCATCCCTGAAGGGAGGGATCCCCATTCTCCACTAACTGCACAAAGACGTAACACGGGAGCTTCATGGAAGTGGTCCATCCCTGTTAATGCAACATTTCCCGGCAGAGAGCCAGATGCCTCGGGCTGGGGGAGCTCTGGGGATGCTCAGCCAGAGCCCTCCCTGCCTCCAGCCACCCCAGTGCACCCAGGAAACCTGCTGGGAGAGGGGCGGCATGGGAGCTTCTGCTCTCCTGGAAACAGAGTCAAACATGACTCTGTTTTTTTTCAGTTGGAAAAAAGTTAAGGGTGGAACTTCCAGGAGTAATTTAAAAAAACTCTAGTTTATATTTTCTCTCTAAGAAAAGAAAATTAAAATCTTTCAAAATACAAGATTACAAGAAAATCCATTAGCATAAAAGTCCCAAAGTGAGTCTTCACTTACTGGAACTTTCACAATAACCACTAGATTGTTATTTCTAACACACTTTTCCCCTGATTTTGGTTTTGTGTACAAACAGACCATTTAAAAATTAAAAACACATAATCAGGAAAGAAAAATAAGCATTTTTATTTAAAATATTAAAAGTATTTCAGACATGTCTAAAAGAAAAAAAAAAAAAAAGAGTTACTTTTGAAACCTTTCAATAAATCTCCTGTATTTTTCCAAAAGCAGTATCAGGCAACTAACACAACCAGTTAAAATTTAACTACCCTCTCACAGCCTCCCTGTATGTAGGCTACATTATCAGTAGAAATAGGATGGATATTACAACGCGCATTCCTCCCTATATGTTATGAGGATTTAGACAGTAGTACATAGTGTAAGTTATCTACCTTTACTTTTCTTAAACACTTCATTGGTATTGGAAGTATAAGTAATCCAAGGATTTTAATTAAGCTTGGTAAAAATAGGCCACAACTCATTATTTAAAATCCAAAGCATTTTGCCACCGGTAACAAGAGTGGGAGAGACACAGAAGGGCAAAACATCATCTTGACTAGTTTCATAGTATTTTTATATTTTAAATAAATGTAGGTTTTAACTCTATAATGTAAGTTTTAATGATAAAAATATTCTAGGTCTTAAACATATTTGCAGGTATGAAACAGAGGATTTGATAATTCAGCGTATATCAAATTAACGTGCAATAAGCAGATAGTTGGCTTCTTTAGAGAACAGATCTTTTTTACTGCAGTGACATATTTCCTATATATGATGGTAAAATGCATATCTGAACAATAACAAAGCTAAGTATAGCAGAAACTTGTGATTTGGGAGGAATATTTGTTTTTTCTGAAGTTAATAAAGACGCCATGTCTTAGACACAGCTCTATTTTCATCAGTGAAAGCCACGACAAGTTGAAGATCAGTTATTGTAAATTTAATGAGTTAAATTACCTTTACCATTAATTACCATTAAATTACCGTTAAATTACCATTACCTTAAAATACATTATTCTTTACAAAAGCAAGCATAAAACCCCCTATCATTCTTATAAAGTTATTTTGGCTGTATCTACTAACTCTCATAATCTGGCTGAGGGGCCCAATTCACCAGCTCCTGGAAAGCATCAGTCTTGATTAAGCTGAATAAAGAGATAATGAACAAAATCTCCTCCAACCAACAGGACTGTCAACTCATGGTAATTTGTTTAAACTTCAGCCTTTCCATTTGTGTTTTGAAGTACTCATTTCTAATGAACATACGAAAAATGCTTTAATTCTTTAATTCATGCATGATTTAACATCAGTACGAATTTGCCGATATGAGCAATTCTTGAATGAGAGGAGAAAATATAGTTCTTTAAAGAGCAGGCATTCTTTAATGGATTATTCCTCTGTGTTGTTTCCTGGGTTTAGATTTAAATCAGGGCAACTATTACAGCAGGCACCTCCATTACTGGGGGATGCTAATTCCATCTCACGCAGCTAAGCTCCATGCAGGCTTAGCCTATTTATCCGAATGTCAATAGCATCGTACAGTGTCACACAACTGAGTAAGCAAAGATTGAAAATCCTCTATTCAACAATCACGGCTCTATGGTCACTTGCACAAGTATTATGTTTCACGCCACAGATATCATAACAATCGTAAGAATATACTTTATGGGTAAGCAACAGCTTTTTCGAGTAAATGCAGCCCAATTTCCTGTTCCAACAAGCAATAGGAAGTTATTTCCCAGAGAGGTGATGAGTAAATATCATTAAGAAAATTTACGAGGGTTTTTTTTTCAATAATTATTGTTTTCCTATGTATAATTCTTTTGTTACTTATTACATGTTAGCAATCAACTTTTC
The DNA here is from genome assembly GCA_028565335.1 of Limnodromus scolopaceus. NCBI lineage: Eukaryota > Metazoa > Chordata > Aves > Charadriiformes > Scolopacidae > Limnodromus > Limnodromus scolopaceus. Next base: position 58,349,560 of record JAOXNO010000033.1, on the reverse strand, counting down.
AGGGATCCTGGCATGAAAGCTCTTTGGAGATTTCAGCAGTACTGCAAGGCATAATTATCCCTTGTATCTGCACAATGTTAAACTAATTGCCCTCGCATTTCAAATGCAATATCAGAAGCCATGTGATGGTTTAAACTGAGCTCTGCCTTGTGACCAGAGCTCTATCCCAAGAGGTCGGCAACAGTGTGCATACATCTTACCCCTTAAAACTTGCTTTCATAGTTCCATACTGAATTGTTGATTGACTATTTATGAGAGAGAAGGAAAAAGAAAGCAACAACCAGAGTCATGCTAACACCTTCAACAACTGCCAGGGATATTCAACTTCATAATAAAACAAGCCTAATTTTGACACGTATGTCCACAGAGTTATTTCTAGAGAACAACAAAAGAATTTTTAGAGAAGTCATCATTCTGAAGTCATCAGAGAAATATAAATGACAAATACGTACAAATGAAAATAATGAAACCCCAAATTCTGACTTTATCCTTTAACGTGTTCCTTTGACAGCCACAAGCTTTGATGGAGCACCAACAGCAAAACACTAAAACCAATTTCTGCTGGATTCTGAGAAGAGTGATCTGTCCTGCATCTGAGAAGCATAGCAATCATGAGTTTTGAAATGAGAGCAAAGATGTGTCATACAGGCCACGAGGGCATGTGCAAGTTCTACAAAAAGAGCAAAAGAAAATGAAACTACGCCACGGGGAATTTCAGATCACTTCATATCAATTTTTGTCTGTGGCAGATTTGATATACTGTGTTACAGAATCACAAGATGTTTATCAGCTTAAATCAGGTTTTCTCTTTGCTGTCCACAACAGAAAAAAATAATCTATTTACCATTCTTATTTTTGAAATCTTCAGAAAAAAATACAGAACTTGAAGCAAAGGGAGAGCTAAATGATAAACTGAAAATGATTATTTCTTATTTCTGTACTTAGCATCTCTTTCCAACAAAGAATAAACAGTCATAAACATTCCTTTAGATTAACTTAATTACATATATTTTCACATGTGGAGACAAACTGCAATCAGTACGAAGGTTTCTGATCTCATCTTTCTGTCTACTCAGTTACAAACCTGTTTCCCACACACTTCAACCCAAGAGTATTTCTGCTAAAACTCATCACTCTCTACAACTACTTGAAAGGACATTGTGGAGAGGCTGGTGCTGGTCTCTTCTCACAGGTAATTAGTGATAGAATGAGAGGGAATGGATTCAAGCTGCAAATGGGTAGGTTTAGACTGGACATTAGGAAACAATTCTTCACAGAAAGAGTGGTCAGACACTGGAATAGGCTGCCCAGGGAGGGGGTCTAGACACCATCCCTGAATGTATTTAGGAGTCGTTTAGATGTGGTGTTGGGGGATATGGTGTAGGGGAGAACTTTGTAGAGTAGGGTTGATGGTTAGACTTGATCCCAAGGGTCTTTTCTAACCTGAATGATTCTATGATTTTCAACTGAAAATTTAGTGCAGACCTGCGCAGCAGCAGCCAGCCCAGCAAGCACTGACCTGAAGGATTCAATTTGTAATAAGTTAAATACAGTTTAAAGAGCTAGACATTAAGAAAAAAAAAACTTAAGAACTAAGGTAGGTTTGAGGTTTGATAGTGATTCAAAGGACAGCACGTAAATGTATGTAGAAAAGAAAACTTTTTGAAATACTAAATAAAAGTAGTTACCTAAATTAATATCAAACTCTTTAAATATTTGCAATCTAGCAAGCTACAGAATGCTTCAGCAACTGGTATCTCAGGTTTATTCTCATTTATTTAAAGAATATTATGAGATGACATATTCCTAAAAAATTCCATGCAAATATATTCTAGATGATTGTAATACGCTTCTCTACTTCACAAATTCAGGAAATATTAAAAAATCACTCTGAAAGTCTAATTCATTTTAAAGAGCACCATAACACCGAGAAACACGGAGGTTTTGAAGTTGTAGTTGAGAGTCGAGGAGAAGATGGAATGGCATGTATCTGCTTCTCTGAGAAAGGAATTTCCATTCAAGAATTTAATTCTTGAGTCTCTGTAGTGTAACATGGTGAGAATATGAGTCACATGGGAATTTTTCACCATGCAATTTTGTGCTTGATTTCTGGACAAGGTTCTATTTTACCAAACCATAACTTAAAAACAACCAACAAACCAAACATCTACTGCATGTAAAGCCATTGGTAATTAACCTAATTACTTATGTAGGACCCTTATTTAGTTGTATTATAATCATGGCTTATGGCAGTATATAAATTTGCTTAATATTGACTGAAGTGTTTCCCTCAATTTCATAAAAATTGGCTCAGAGACAGAAACTACAAAGACCGTAAAATACGTATTTCAAATCAATATGACATGGTTGACCAGCTCTAACAATTAAGACGATGCAGAAGAAAACAGAATTAAATAGTGTTTTCAAAAGTTTTTAGTATTTTAGTGACTTGCATAAAGCCTCAAACAGGGGAGATCCCCTCCTGCTCACAGGCTATAAAAAGGACTGAGGAAAATCCTTGGAAGGAAAACCAGAAGACTCAAGAGAACTACCTTTTTGGCGTGTATTGTTAACGAACGGCTGTGCCTACAATGCAAAATTTAGAGGCAGATCTGTCCCCCAACCTTCAAGTCTACTAGTTCTAGTGGTTAAAAACTCTTCTACCTGGGAAATGATCTTGAATGGAAAACATCTGAACCTCCAGCCACCACATAACTCTTGAAAGCCCTGAGTATCTAAATCAGAATCATACGGGCTCTCGGTGTTGAACTGAAATTAAGCTGTGCCTGAATCTGGCACCCAAAATGGCAAAGAGATTAGACAATTACTGACCAGCTTGAAGAGTCTGAGAAAAACATTGAACAAAGTACAATTACGTGTCAACATGCGACCATAGTTAAACTGCCTACACATGTAATCAGCAGAAACTGTGCACATCTTATTTGCATCAACTATAAACCAGAGACCTGTCCAAACTTGAGCTCTTACAAGATGCTGATGTATTTCTAGCAACCTGCAGGAGTTTCTCACAGCATCAAGACATCAGATAACTGCCATTGTCCCAATAAACCTTTGGGAAACAATCCAACTCCATTATTTTTATGAGGACGTAAATCAAGGTCATTCATCAAAATTCCATTTCAGCAGAGCGTTAGGGCTCCATTGACATTTTCTCCAGGAGCCCAAAGATTGCTAGGAAAAGGTAAGTATACTGCTTTTCAGTATTTTCTCCACGAAGCCTAGATTACATCTCCTGGAAGCGCCTGACTGAAAGTAATTGACTGAAAGTAAATTCAAGTTTCCTGTATTTGTTTAAAGGAACCCAAAAGGGAAGCGTAGGAAACCAATTCACAAACAAAGCGTGTCCAAAGGAGAGATGCATAGACTTATCCTGGAAGGGCTACTGAGAGGCTGCTGTGGACCACAAAACAGAGAAAAAGGTGTCTTTGAGCAAGGCTGTGATTTTCAAACTCCCCGAGGAACTTCCCAGGCAAGAGGTAGAAAACGCCAGGACCATGAATACCAGGTCCTCAGAAGTAACAGCTTTTTGGAGGATGCTTCCAAGCCCTCAGCACTCTCTTCAAAAAGCTGAAGATCTTATAAGTGAAGAAAGTCTCACAAAATTCGCATTGTTCCCTAAAACAACTGCAATTTTAGACTTCACCATGCTGTTGAGACTTCCCTTCCCTTTCTTGAGGGTGCATGAGGAGGAAAGGAAAATGGGGGAAAGCACGTGTCCCTTTCCAAAAATTTCCATGGAAATCACTTAAGTGTAGCTGTCAGAGCGGCTCTCCGAGCTGTCAGAATACCTCCTCATATATCAAAGTGGGAATGAAAGCAGGTAGCAAGGAAATCTGTAACAAATTCCAACTGAGTCAAACTATAAATTTCCATACTAAATTACATAACATTTTTAGTATTATTTTCCCTATTACAAAGAGCTGTCCCTAAAAATAACTGTAAGGCTTTTCAAGTCCTTTCCTGGCCATTATTAACAGTCTTCACAGTTATTCTCCAAAACCAATATTCCACATGGATTTATTTTACTATTTAAAAGCGAAGTTTTTAATTCAGGAAGAGAATACTCATCAGATCCTACCTTAACTTAAATAAAATTAAAAAAATTCATGCCAGTGCAGAATGGAAATGAGGATTAATTTCCCCATGGAAAATACTTAACATACATAAGATAGCTAATGGAAACAGAACTGCACTAATGTATTTTACATTATGAATACACATACATATGTTATTACTTCACACTTACATCGTGCCCCTTATCTGATAATCCTCAAATGTGTTTAAAACATTAATGACTTTATCCTCACAGAAGCTCTACTATGTTGGAAATATTTTCCTGTTGATTTTATTTCCCTCATGTGAGCTCTCTGGGCACACAGTACTACATCGTATCTGTCTGGATGGTGCCTATCAATATCATGGAAAAACCATCATTAGCAAATTCACAACAATTAATAAGTCACCTTGGAACACTGAAATTGCACACTGTGTAGGCACCCAGAAATTACTTATATGCTACAGCTATTATAAAATCATACCATATTCCTATTTCTATTTAATTTTTACCTTTCAAAACCCTAAACCAGAGCTGTTTCTACCATGTTAGACACTGCACAAAAACTACCGTGCGAAAGAGTACGGCCACCATTTCAGAGAATTTACAGCTGAATTAAAAGCAAAAAGAGTAGGTGAGAGAACAGAGACAAAACATAATGTGATTATAAAGACGCAGGTTAGTGGTATTTATAATTAAAGCTATTAAAACACTGGCAAGTTCTCTTCTGCCCCTCTTACAAAGATCAGTTATGTGTGAAAGCTTAGCCCAAATGGCCTCCTACCAAAGGGGACCTTGAACAGCACAATAAAATCCATTCTTTTTGACAGAAAAAAAACATGCTTTGGGATTACATAAATTGTTCAATTATATATGGCCTATTTAATTGAACATTATATAGACTAGAAAAGGGTTTAAAACATTAAAAGCATGACAGTTTCCCAGCATATAAATAAGGCTTTTCTATAAATTATTAGTACATTTAAAATTTCCATTACTGCTCATAGGATATCTACATAGGTAGAAGACACTGGAAAAGTTGGAACTGATGAACACACAACCGGTATTTCTTAAAAAACCCTGGAACTGTCAGAAGTTGAAATACCAACTGAGACGGGAGTCAAGCTCCTCTTAGACTGAAGAAAATTTTGCCTATGAATGTATATACCAGTGAACTCACAAAAGAGCTGTCTCTCCTTTACCGTCAGTGACTTACACGCTTTGAGACCTAAATAAATTAAAAAATAAAAATAAAAAAATCAAAGATACTATTTGTAGATCTTTTCTACAGGTTAAGACAGAATTCTCAGCTCACTAGACAGCCCTAGTGATATATTTCTTTTATTACTTATAAAAACAGATTTCCAAGTAGCTCTGAAGACCCGAGTCCTTCAGCTACCTGAGAAAAAAGGTCGCATGCGATTTGATTTCATTCTGAATTTGAAGCTGTACAATGCGTTCCCACGTTTATCTATACCAAGGCATACGCCGAAAGAAAATAAACAGCTAGTATCAGTCTCTAGGAGGTTATCTCACATCTGGCTTTCAGTGCACTTCTTGGAAACCGGACGTAAATGATTTCAAGCAGCACTTGGAAGGCTCTGGTTGAGCAGCAGCTCTGGTCAGGCTTTGTAACAGAAACCTTCATCCTTCACTTCCCGTGTCAGAGCGTTCATCATCAGAATCCGGCTGCCAAAAGCCAGAAGGCTGAGAATCCTCGGATTAGAATAGGTCTGCATTACCACAGTTACCGTGAGTATTGCTATGCCCCCAAAGAACAGGAAATAGTATTATGCCAAGGATTCAAAGCGAGCATTTCATTGCCAATCCCTGGAAGCTAGAGCAGAATTACTTCTCTGGCTTCGCAAACTTCTATCGCTTATGCACATATGTGAATTAACTGGAGCAGTGGCCATTATGTTATCTAGATTTGCAAGTGGACACACGAGAATTTTTTTGAAGAACGGAATAACATATCCACCTTATTAGTTCAACATTAGGTAAACAGTTTCTAAAGAGAAAATTCTTAATGCTTTCTAATGCCTGGGCTGTGCATTGTCTTTGTGCTTCCATATCAATTACTGCATTGAATGAAAGAAATCTGCACTTTTGGTTTCAAAAACGTCTTTCTCATTTCCAACTCTATAGCCTCACTGTATCAACTGCAGTAAGACATATTTTAACAGATTTTAACCAGATTATGTTCCTTTTGCCATAAGATTCATCGGTTTTTAAGACACAAACTGAGGCGCTGTGCTTCTCACACTGTGGTCATTCGACGAGATTCCAAAGACCTTTCCTTACTGAGGCACTGAATACTTAATTAGCGTGAGCTAATGGAGGGAACAGCATTGCTGTAAGCTCTGAGGAGGTGACACTTGTCTTGTCATAAATTCACTGATATCAGGAGACAAGGAAGTGACTTTGGGGAAAAACAAACAAACAAACAAACAAACCCCCCCCAAAACACACACAAAAAAAACCATCAAAACCCCCAACAAACACCGCAGAAACTTCTTATATAAGAATAATGATTTTGCACTGTACAATAGAGTTTTAAAGTTCTATATACTTTATATGAGGTATCCAATAGCCCATACTGACAACAGTTCACAGACGATGAATCATTATGGCATTTTTTTCCCACAAAGCAGCACACAGGATTTCTGAGTTAACGTGGAAGGAAAATGACTGAAGTGCTGCACTTGGTGACCACAGAAGTAGACCCAGGGCCAACTACATCACTTAACCATATACAATATTTTGCTATATATGCAGATGCATTAGTAAGTTTACATTCAGCATGTCATAGCAAATGGATATCTTTGCAATAGCTCTGAGATATCTTACTTCAAAACCTCACAAGAACACACTTGAAAAGTTACAATTTTTATTCTTTTCCTATTTCAAATCTTCCTAGACAGAACCGTACTTAAAAAATTATTTAACCAAATTAATATTTTACATTCCCTGCTAAGTCAGTCTTCAGCCTTGAGTCCATTTGTTCCAAATATTCTCCAATTCTCTTGGCTTCAGGTGTAACATAATAAATAATTTCTGTAATCCATAAAACTGCTTACCTATAAACACAGCTGCACGGAGGGGGTTTAGTAAAGCCTCTGCAACTGCCCACAAATTGAATTCGCTAGGAAGAAAGGAAAACTGTCCATAAAATCAATTTCTGTGGAAGAATCCTCTCAAAGAATTAAAGCAGAGGCTCTGAAGCCAGAATTTTTTTGTATACAGAAACTACTTCGACAGCATTTGTAATCTTTAGGAAGTTATTTAATGTACATAACTTTATACCTTAAGCAACAAAGATGCTTAAGTATTTGAGGCTGCAATAGCATGTGTGTATGGAGGGGAAAGGACCAGCAATACATACATAACGCTTTCTTCATTATATACCTTGTCAATGTTATCCTGGAGAAGATTTAACAACAAAAGTCATAACAAGTGCAGAGTCTGTATATTCTGAAGATAATGAAAAATACTCCTTTAAAAAGGAACAACACAGGCAAGGATGTGACCATGTGGGTTTCTGGCAATCATCTACAGAAAGAGAGGAGTTTTGGAAATACTAATGGTCTAAGTGTCTTGTGAGACGTACACAGAAAATAGTTCTGACATAACATAAATATATTTCATCCTAGAATTTTTTATTTTAAATTATTTTCAGCAGAGAGAAGTCCTCACCTGGCAGTGAAATGAGTTAGATAACTTAACACATATTCTCCACTGCTGTTTTCTATTATTTTAGCATATAGAAATATAGAATACTTTGGGCAGAAAGGGATGTTCAGAGGTCTCTAGTTCAACTCCCTGCTCAAAGCAGGTCTAATCAGATCAGGTTGCTCAGGACCACATTCAGCTGGGTCTTGAACACCTCCCAGGAAGAGAACCCACAACCAGCCTGGGCAACGCACACCTGCTCCAGTGTTCAGCCATCCTTTGTGGTGAATTTTCATCCCCTAATATATGATCAGAATTGCATATATTCAACTCCTCTATTGCCTCTCGTTCTGTCACTGTGCACCTCTGAGAAGATCATAGGTCCATCTTCTCTGCATCCTCTGATCAGGCTGTTGCAGATAGCGATAAGGTCTGCCTTCACCTGCTCTTCTCTAGGCTAAATAGACCCACTTCTCCTCTCCCTCCCAGCTACTGGAGTGTGATCTTTTTCTAACAAGGAGCCCAAAACTGGACACAGTTTTTGGATTATTTTAGAACACACATTTGGAAAGGCTGCTGACTGAAGTACAGCTTTAAAACATACAAAGGAAGACAGCATTAGTGCCTTACAAGATTTTTGAAAATCTGTGTCATCTTTCAGATTGCATTTTCATAATTAAGTATTTTAAAGGCTCAAAATTAATCTAAAGAAAATAATGATTAGCATTTTTTAATAAACTACTAAGTATGGTCATAAAGAATACAGTTCCAAACAATGCTACAGATGGTAACATGCCAGTAGAATTTAAAAAAAAATCCCAATTATGCATCTTTTAGGCACTAGATAAGTAAGACATTAAGACGACCATTTCACAAGATATTATGAATGCCAAATAGAATCTCTATGGAGATCACTTCAAAGGCCAGTTTCCCACATCCATAAAATCAAGTTCAAATTATGTTCTGCATGGGTCTTTTATATGTGGTACTGTTACCATGAACAACCAAATTCCATTACAGATCTATGAGCAATTGATTTCCATTTTTCATGAGAGTGAAAAGATATGCCCTTTAAATAGATTTTCATTTTTCTTTTGATTTTACAATCTTAACACTGATAGACTTTAAAGGTTAGCTGAAAAAGACTGATAGAGCATTTCTATGCCCTTTTATCTCTGCTCACACTCAGGACATGGTCTTTAATCCTGGTACATACAAAACTTCCCCTGATGCAACTTGTTATTTTGTCTGTGAAGAAAAATTGAAGAATCAGGTCTATTTTAAATTTCTCTGCCTTATTTTTTCTTGCTATATCCAGTTTCACGATTGATGAATTAACTTTAAAGAGAATAGTGAAAGCAGCGCATCTGAACTGTCTCTTCCTTGGAAGTCAGCTTACATATTAACAGAAAATAAATTAAACTTATTTAATTACAAATTACTTATTACCAATTACAAATTACTATCATCTCATTAAAAGAAGAACAAAGTAATGCTCAAGCCTCATTATGTGAACATTTTGGGATTTGTTTTTAAACTGTTTCCTCTAACTATTACTCATCACGGGCCAACTTAAATGGAAGTAACTTCTCAGAACCACACATAGTCATGAAACAAGATGGAAAAACTCAAAGCATGTGGGACTTCCAAGGCCTCTCGGAACATTTCCACTTTTCTTTAGGGCTCCCCTGAAGAAAATCAAGACTTATCTTTGACAACATTACATTTTATATTAATTTACACCAAGACCTTTCAGCAAGAATTGCTAAATTTTTCAGGTTTTCAGATGTCTTTCACCCCAAATCATGCATTTCTGCCATGCACCTGGAACTTGACCACGATTTAACTTTCAAAGTCATTAAAGTTTTATACAACCTTCAGTTAGGCCAGACAAGGATAGATTAAAGACGTTTAGCTACTTCCACCTTCAGTGGCAATTAGCACTGGATTAAAATGTTTACTGTTTGCAGCAGTATAAAGTATACAATTTTTTTGAAGAGCAGAAGAGAAGAACTAGGCATTTCCAGAGAGCCTGGTGAGGAGGCCAGATCTGGCCAGGCTTGTCTGAAAAGTGACAAATTTGCCATGTGATACTTAAATGTGTTTGCATTTAAGTTTTGTAAATAGGAAAATCTTTGATTTTCCTCCTCCTAACCAAATTTTTTTTTAAAACTACTGTCGAGGTATCATTTAAGATTTCAATGAGGTACTGTAGAAGTGCTTTAGAAAATCATGAATTTTGTTCATGAAAGTGTGGTGTTTCTTTTAACTCCAGGATCTTCAGTAGTTTAAAACGATTTTGGCTCTTTTTTTGGGGAAAAAAAAAAGTGCTGCAGAAAAAGAAACTTTAACCTGTATTTAGATTTTATTAACTGGATTATTTCTTTACAAATGTTTACTGTAAAGAGCTCTGGACATACTGATGCTCAGTTACGGCAGTCAATCACACACCAAGAGTCTGAGACCAGCAGCTTCCTCTGAAGTCAACAGCGAGGCCTCAGTGCTCTGAAAACCAAGTCAGGTTTTTCTCCTTTTTGTTTGATAGCTTTAGAAATATTTGCTAGATGACAGATATATACAACTTGATTTATAGCACCTTCTGCCCAACCACACCGTTTTTTTTTAGTAGTACAATTTTTTTGGCTCTCTCTCACCACACTATACCCTTCCCCAGAAAATCAGTGATTTCAACATGCAATTCTACAGAAAACTGTTCTCTTCCTTACGGTACTATGCTGAATATAAGCCACATTAGATGAAGTAGACCTTGGTACAGTAAACCAGACGAATATATGCTAATTTTGACATTCTGCAAGTGTGTCATCAAATGGAACCTCACACACAGATGTTCAAATTTTCTAGATATTTTCTGAGTGTCCTAATCCTGGAAATATTTAATTGTATGCACTCAACAGGACTTCTATTACTGAATTCAATAGAACTAAGATTTCATCCTCTGATTCACAGCAGCAACACTGGATTAATCACAGCAGCTAATTTTAGGCACCTACATATAACTCTGCAAGAACAATATACTCATTAGTATTTATTAACGCAAGTTTTTCTACAAAATTGTTCAAACTCCCTTTTTTTTTTTATTTTGAACAGCAACAGAACAAGAGGGAAGAGAGTACTCACTCTCTTGCTTCCTCATTCTGTTACTGTTTTAGTTTCAGTCACAGAAATAAAGTGTTTTCAGCAACACTTGTGTGACTGGATTTGTGCAGGTGTAACAGGACTTGACTTGCCAAATGTCTATTACAGGAAATGATGAGAGAAGAAAATTTACAGCATCTGTTTTGAAACCTAATTGAAATTTTCTAATCGTTATGTTTTTGGAAAATGACGTAAAAAATAAAAATATAAGCACACAATAGTTTTCCTTTTTTTCTCCTCATTTTCATTTCAAAACTAATGGAGTAGATTGCCTTTCCAGTCAACTGAGCTCTTTCCATGAATCTATGTTGACTACCTCTTCCTTTTTTTTCCCAGAATAAAGTTACTATCTTGTAGAACTATCTTTGCTAGTGTGCTCAGCTTAGTAAGTCTTAAAATGCAAGTATTTATTTTACAAAGGTGATTTTCAGTCTTTCCAGGGACTGCTGTTCAGTGCATATTTTAAGATTTGCAAAAATTCTATTTCCTGAAATCTAGTAAGCTTATGATGTTATATTCTCCTAGCCAATTCCTTGGAATGCCAGTTTTCAGCTACTAGATCCACATTTTCCTATTCTCACATTCTCGAGTTTTAATAGTATGCAGAACTAAAAACTCACTTTAAGTTGCTATAGATCATCTCACCAAGTTTATGCATATGTCAACTTCTCAGTGGGCAACACTACTAAACTTTTTGACTTGCAGAATAGAGACTCTAAGTATTATTTCAATTATAAAGTTATTAATTTTGACACAGGTGGGCTATTCTTGGGCCAACGTTTGATGGGAAACTCATTTGGTGTCATCTTGAGGGCCTCCCACTCAAGATGTAACTTTGCTTGCTCAACATATTCTTTCATGTTCCCTCAAGTGTTTGCAGCTCTCATTCCATCCAATGTCATTTCCAGGGCCAAATTTTTCACTCTACTATTACAACCTTACCAATACTTTCCACGTAGACCTCAAACTACCACTCTACTCACACATGCCAAAACCCACATGAACTTTCCAAAATCATCTTCCTGATCCTGTCTTCATCTCTAGCTGCAGGTCAAAGTAATCTCTTCACTACTAATATGTGTTTCAGGAAAGAAGTACGCAGTAAGAAATCCTTTGAAACTCTACATGAATAATAGGAATGTTATTTTTATCTATTTTCATCTGAACCACTGAAATTTCTAAAATGCATTGGTAGTGTTCCCCTTTTTTGCATAAACAATGATCTGCATACTCATACTCTTCTGAAATCACAACACTATCATTTACAGGAATAGATGCTTATAACACTGAAATGTCAAAATCTGAATTTTTCTTTTTTTTTATCAAATATGAATATGCTCATTTTTTTCCATCAAGTTAATTAGCTTTCTTATTTAGAAGGAAACACCATGCTCTATTACCATGAAAAAAAGTATCACTTGGGTAAAATATCAAACCAAATAAATTTGTAAAACTCTTGTAAATAATTTCTCTAAAAATAACATTGTATATGTTTATCTTGGATACAGCTAAAAGCTTACATGGACATTAAATTAACATTCTCTGAAGAGTTACACAAATTTAAAATTTCTTTCAATTCCTGTGGGAAGCAAGAAAATAAGCACTGTTATTTCTATTTTATGGCTAAAGAAACACAGACAGAAGTTAAGTGACTTGCCCATAGCAATGCTGTGAATCAACAGCAGTGCCAGGACTAAAATTTATTAGTTCCCTTTTCCTACCAAGAATGCTAAGACACACACTGCTCTTTAAAATATATACCATTTAATATTTATTACTACAAAAATACGCAGCATGCACCTGGAATTGGATTAGTACAAAGATGAGTTAATGGTTTATAGTCCTTTGCTGTTATGCGAGTTGGTAGATGAATAGAAATACTAGATTGGCTACTGAATTACCGTTTTATGATTATGCATTTTAGGCCAAATTAGTATTCTGTTAATCATTTGCCTTGCCTTAAAGCTCCTCTCCCCTTCATTGAATGAGGTCCAGTGACAATCACTGGCATTTGAAAATTATTACACTGGGTGGTCCTGGTTCCTAATGCAGCTGTACCTATACCATGTATTTCACATGCAATGCTAAGGTAGCACACTTCTGCTTAGGTCAATATTCCTCTTTATAAATAACGACGTTACTTCTTCACCTGGATCCAGCAGTATCTGGAGGCCGCAACCGAAAGGAAGGCAGAACTGCCTGGCAGCACTTACCAAATGCACAGAAAGAAAGCGATTCAGGTAGATGAGAGGGAAAAAAAAGTAAAGGTGAAGCAAGAGCAAAGAAAACTGAACTTGTTGGTGCCAGAAGTCTCAAAGACGGTCAGAAATGCAACCCTACTTTTCATTGCTGCTGCCATTGCCTAGTAGACAGCTTAGCCCCCCCAGCTGACACATATGCTTCTCCCCTGAAGGACCAGGTACCAAATTTTCCTTTCAGCCTAGGATGACCCTCTCCATAGGGTAACATGCAAAGGTTCAAAATGCAGTTGTCTCTGTCAAAGCCGTGCCTGGATAACCCTCTAGTGCTGGCCCAAAGTGTAAGCGCACTTAAACACACGTATAACGGAAATTAGGCAGAAGAAGAACTTTCTCAAAAACTGAAAAAATGCAAATCCAGGTAAAGATGCAAAAGAGCCAACAAAATTCTATCAGTATAGAAAGAGGCAGCATGGATTACTATGTCTGAAACTAAATACACTTCACTGCACTATGCTTGGAATACTTCCCCTCAAACACATTCTTAAAACAAATTAATCTCCAACACAGAATTATTTCACGTAGCAACTGGCACTTAATGGTGTATGAAAATGTAATTTGGAGTTTAAATTAAATCTTTTAAAAATGCGTACCCAATCAGCTTGAAACATCAGTTAATCAATGAAAGCGCGATAGAGCTGTTCTGGAAGTTCAGAACAACCTACCAAAAGTACAGAAAAGACAGAACAATCTGTGGGCACTACCTATTTCAGTATGAACCACGTATATATCTCTGGGAACTCGATCTGGCTACAGGGGATATATGTAATATACTCCTGCAGATCAGCTAAGGAGGATCCTCTCGGTGCTGAATAGCTGTGAGACAGAACAGAAGGAAAACAGGAGTTGTTTAAGGGAGGCTGAAGGAAGAGACGGCAAAGAAACTTGTTCAGTTCAAGCCAAAACATGCAAGAAAATCACAATCAAAAAAGTCTCAGACAAAAGAACACACACGCTGAGTCACAAATTTCTTTCCTACAATTTAAAAAACATTTCAGCAGTTTTGCCTGTCCGTGCTATTTTGCAAGAACTCGGGAATATTTCCTGCTTGAGCACTATGCCTCCTTACACACCGCAAGCTCTAAGTAATGACAGCAGTAATGTCTATTTGTACTTACAACAACGCCATTTAAACCAACAGCTGCTGCTAATTTAGTAAAACACAGATTTAAGCTCCTTTTGCCTTTGTATCTGTCCCCTCCACTTCTAAGCCTATTCTTTTTCAAGCCTGCCAAAAATCAATAGAAACCAACTTAATATAAATAAATCAATATGTAAGAATAAGTACTGTAAGAAACTGTTTTCTCATCATGTTTACATCAATAATGTCATTTAGATTCTTTGTTTTTATTTGTTTATGAAAGGTTAGCCAAACCACGTACACAATAAGTATCTACGTACTAATATAAAACAATAAAATATCTTTGGGGTTTGGTGTATGAGGTTGGACTAAATACTTACAATGTTCATAGAAGTGAATAAAAATTTGCAGATCATTACATCTGCAAGGTTCAAAGATGTCCACTCAATTTGACAATGAAATAACACTAAAGAAGGACGTATACGAAACATAGATTATGAAGACTGCCCACTCTGGTGAGGGGTTGCTTCTGTGGGTCCAAAGCCTTCCCAGCAGAGCCAGTGACAACACCTCAGGGGAAAATAAAATTGTCACACTACGGAAGGGCTGTCTGAATGGGGACAATATGACTGTGGTGGAGTTATTCTGACCAGTCTCACAAGACGTCACAACTCTCATGAGTATTGACTTCTTCTCTATAACTTCACAACACAGTTGTTACATTCTATATCAACTAATCACAATGATGTTAATCTTCTTTGGCCAGCGAGGCAGGGAGGAAAGTTCTGGGAAACAAAACCAAACAAGACTGAGGTGGAAGAGGGGAAGGAAATTCTGAACTGAGAAATAACTTGTAATTAATAAGGGAAAGGCAATTATTTGGGAATTCCCCTGGCTTGAAAGATTCTCTTATCTCCTGTATCAAACACAGGAGGAAACAATTATAGGAACTCTGCTAGCTCTGCATACAGATGACTCACTTCAGAATCACACAACTGCAGCACGAGGATGCAAGTTACTATTAATGCTCTTCTATGCAAATATTAAAAAATTTCCAGAGGCAAAAAGCTGTAAAAAACAGAACCCAGTAATGACAAACTACATTGTACAGATGGTTATGTAGCTTCTTAAAAGTTCTCAGACACACTACCACTCACACGATTTTAATTTATTTTTTAAAAAATTACATCATAGCTTTCTTTTAGCAGGAACGCAATTCTGTTTTACAGATGAGTTGGTGAGGAATGTAAAGTTACATTAAATAGACTCTGTAAGAAAGGAAGTTGCAATTTTAATACTTTTTTAATACGCATTATAAAGGATCCTCTCCATTTTGACTTCTATTTTTCAAACTAGCAACTAACTAACTCTCAACAATACTGCTATGAAAATAGAGAAAGAAAACTTTAAACTCTGAAATGAAAAAGAATTGGCAACTTTTTTATTACTTACTATTACTGACATTGATTACAGGAACACAAATACCTGCCACAGAAGGCAACGCAAGTATCCCATGAACATGAATAATTAATTCGTTTCACAGCACTTCTTGAATACACTTCTTCACCTCATTATGAGGTGCTTCAAATTTAATTACTTCATATTTTACATTATTTTTCTGTTATAAGATAAAAAGCTATTTGGCAAGCTGCCTGCTTTGATCAAAGTATCTGATTTAAGAAAAAAAGAAAATGAAAATTGAATATGAAATTCTTTGGCAACAGAACCTCCTGTGTGCATAAACATACTGGATTTCTTAATAGCATTATTTACATTAATGTCTGTTCTTATACAATAGCAACTATTTGCCTTTACTTTTCCTTTGTAATTTTTTAAGCACCTCTTATCCTGGCGCCTGAAAATTACTGGCATAAATTAAAACACAATTACATCAGAATTTAGACTGCAGATTTCTTCCGAGCCAGGGAAAACAAAAAGCAACAACAGCAGCAGCAAAAAGAGACAGTTTGGAAAATGCAAATAATATTGATACTTCTTAAAACTCCATACATAGAGATTTCTTGTAGTTTATTCCATGTTTATTTTGCACCTCTATAAACCAGCCACGCCGCACGCAGCACATAGACTGAGCTAATGATCAAAAAGAAAAATGTCTTTGTGGCCCAAGCTGGGTAGCGTAGAAGGGACGTAACAAGATTCAATTAGAAACAGTGCAGTACTGCTGGCCACATCCTCAATCTTATTTAAGATTTTCCAGCACAGAGGCAGATGTATCAGGAATACAACTACCTGGGACAGAAGAAGAGGCAACATAACACTAAGGAACACTAAGGCTTCTCTAACTTTCACCAAGACCAGTCATGCCCCTTGAGTATCCCCCATCAAGGATAAGTAAATACGTTTTAAAGATATCATTCTTCATTCAAGTGTATAACGGTTCGCTCACAGATGGAGCCTGAGGATCTCCAGATCTCAAAGGGATATTTTGGATTGCTAAACTGTTTGCCTGGGAACTGGGATCATTTGTTTTATTTGGCAATACACAACCTAGAGATAATGAACCTTTTTATGAAATTGATAAATAACTTAATATAGGCAAAAAGTCTTGCTCCACGTGTTAAAAATGGTGTGCATATATATGTGTGTGTTTATATATATATTTAGATCATAGAATCATAGAATATACACATAGGCCTATGTGTATAGATACACACTCAAACACACACATACATTCTCCTTCTCTACAAAGAGTCTAGATTGCCAACCTTCCTTTATAAAATGAAAAAAGGAAATTCTCTGATATAAATGCTTTCTCAGTCTAGGACAGATCTGTTTCATAAAGTTTCTAGACATGTTTACTCAACTATCCTGAAATTAAAATCCAAAAAGACATTCAATGAGTTGATCAAACAGGGGACTGACTTAGTTTTGAAGCTGCATGAAAGGGGATGATAACTTGGTAACAATCTATAACAGTGAAAACCCCTGTTATAACTGAAGCAAATTTCCTCCTATAAGAGATCCACTGGTTTCAGTAAGATTTGGACTTACCAGGATCATTTTCTACATGCAAAATTCCTGCAACACCTATTCCTCACATGGAAGCCAAAGGAATGTGATAATTTATGTAATTTTCATTCAAACATAAAGAAAATGATAGGAATTTTTTTGTAAGAGAAAAACATGATTATTGGGCCACATACAGTTCTACTTAGGCAGAGAAGAACATTTTCATCACGGCCAAAGACTACCTTCTTCAGATATCTGTCTCCTTTGAAAAGAATATTTGCCTGCGTTGTATTCATGAATCCTTTACATACCAGAAATTGGAATGAAAATTTATTTATCTGAAATTTAGAGGAACTGCCGTAACGCTAACAAAAAGCTATTCATTATATTGTTGGAGGGTCTTTTAATGGGCATTGAAACTCAGATGTGTCCATTTGGAACAGTAAACAAGAAAAAAAAAAACCCAAACACCATACACCACAGACATCACTAAACTACTCAACAAAATTCTAATCCCGTCTTCTGCACCGCAGGCAGTTTTCCAGCCTTTTCAACCAAAGAAATTTTTCTGATATATCCCTGCTTTGAAGTATCTGTATATTTTATGGATGAAACCCAGGAATCCAAGGGAAGGAGAATGAACATGAAACCCATAGAATGGCTATCTACAAATTTCTGGAAGTGGCACTCCTTAAGCTATAACATCCAAATAAGCACATTTGATTTTGAGCCATGACCAATAAGCATGGCAAAATAATGCTGCGTTCCAGAAGCTAACTTGTATCTCTGTTCTTTGCCTTTGAAAAAAACTTGTATTTTGTCTTCTCCAGGAACATGCGAAAAATACGATGCTCTCAGACAAAAAGATGAGGCTGGTTTTGCTCACCATCCTACACATTCTTTCCCTTTTGCTCTCCTGGACCCACACTGCTGCATCACCCCGTTTCCTACTTCCAGCCCCGTAGTCCTTCTCCAACACAGCAGCTGGCACTCCGCACATCATCTTTATGCAGATGGACAAGTCAGTTAGGTGCCCTCTGGAGATATTTCAGTATGTCTCCAGTACGTTTCAATATGTTAATTCACATTTAAAATTCAGAAATAATGTGGAAAGATTATAAAAAAGCACAGTAAGAACCAAGAGGAGAAGAAAAGGGAATTTAGAGATGCCGTCTGTGTTTTATAGAGTTCTCAGAAAAATGGAAACATTATTCTGCTTCAGAACACAACACCACATTAGCAAAGAGCAAGTTCAGGCACAGGAGCAAACAACATTAAGACGGCTGCTACTGTCTTTCTACTTATAGAAGCAAGTTCTGTCCTCTTCCATGCCGGCAAAGCCTTCCCTCGATGAACTGCAGGGAACATCTTGCTATTCATACTAGTTTCAGTCCCAGAAGCTCTAAAGGTCAGCGCAGAAGTCAAAAATCACACAACATTGTAGATTATTTTTACCTCATAAGCTTAGTATTATGAACTTGTGTCCAACAAAGATAAAATTTGATTCCTCCCTGTGAATTTCATTTTATTACGAAGACTGATTAGTATATGATGGATATGGCCTCTCTAATGCCATCCTTCCTTGGCCTTCAGCTTCCTACAGCAAATCTACAGCTATTACGATTTCTAGAACGATGTTATTACTTCAAAATGCTAAATTTCACAACTGAGAATACAGAGAACATTTATGCTGAAGAAACTGCCTCCACACCAGGAGAGCTTTCTGCACTATTATTTTTCCTCTGCTTTCTGCTTTGGAACTTGGAACTTTGAAATGGCTTGTCAGCATTAAACTTTCAAAAAGGAGAATTTATTCCCCTGTTTCCTTTAAGAAAAACCTAGGAAATTTTCCATTTTGGTGAACAGCTACAAAATCACTCTTTTTCACCTGTACGCAAAAGTGAACTTGAAAAGACTGGGGAATAATAAGTCTAATAGTGCAAAGATACAATTTTAAACAGAATATATTGTCAGCATATTTTAACGGAATATAGCTCAGGGCCAGGAAAAAGTAAGAGATGTGCATCCTGTTAATAAAAAGCACCAGGCAGCCTTTTTAATAATAAGATCACATCACTGTCTTACGATGTCAGAGCACAGAAAACTCGAAGGGCCGTATCTTTTCACTTGATAAGTACAAACTGCTCCAAGCGATTAATGTTAATTAACGGTACTAATTAAAAGTCTAGACAAGCCAGACCTCTCACCCTGGGATTTTTTATTTTTTTTATTTTTTTTTTTGCCAAACAGTTAATACCTGCAGACTTGAGCCTCGGTGATGGTCTAGTAACACTTGAGAAGTTCCCCTGAATGCAGCACTTAGAGCCTGTGGAAGCTTTGTGTTAACTTTGCACCTGCGCGGGGGCCCCCAGCCCCCCCGGAGGCCGTGTGGATCAAGTGCTCCTCTAACTGGGGTTAGTCATCTGTATCAGAATCACAGCAGACTCCCTCATAACAAAGTCTCTTTTTTGTTGTTAATTAAGACAGTACTAAAAAAAAAAAAAAAAGAAAGAAAAAAAAATAAAGTTACTTATTCAGTCATGAGGGCTGAATGCTCCCAGTAGGTAGTCTTTTCACAATTCAATTTCCCTGATGGGACTCGAAGAGGAAATGAAACAACAAATTGTACTCCTGATGATCTAAGCAGAAGCTGCAATTCCACAGGGAGTCCTGCTAGGTCAATTAGTTCATCATGCTAACAGAATAGCAATCCAGAAAGCAAGTGTCCCACCAACAAAGGTTTGAAAAAGCGAAGTTCAATGCCCAGTTGTGAGGCAGTCTCTCCAGTAGATATTATTGTTAGGTTCAGCAAAAGCACATTTACTGAGTATAAAAATGGGGCAGCAGCACTGAAAAGGCAGGGGGATATTCCCGTACTGCTAGATTCATTCATGTGAATGCAGCAGAAGCAAGTCCACCTTTGTAAGGTCTCTAATGAAGGCTCCTTGTACAAAAGAAGTTCATCTCATCCAAATGTTTCCTTCTTAAATTAGTTATTGAAGAGGTAAGTACCTTTAAGGAAGCATTTCTCTGAAAAGTCAGAGGGCAGTGCTGCACCTGTTGGGGTTTTTTTTTTCTTTCTTTTAAAGTGTTTCAATATTCTGAAACCTTAGTATTACTTCATGTTCTGTGCTTATTGCATAGTATTGTTTTACAAATATGTGGCAAAAATAATTAGCAGGACTTTTTTCTTACATTGCCATCCAATAATACTGTAATATAATAGAGAGTATTTAAAATTAATTTTTAAAGCAGCACTTAGAGCAAACATATTCACCTGTGCTATTTTCTCATTTATATTTTGAAAAAGAACTTGATACTTCAATGCTAATTTTATAAATTGCAAGTACCGTTTTTGATGGCAGAAAAACATGTTTCAAAAGAAAACATGGTCTAATAGACTGTTTTATCTCCAAACTTTCACCTATAGGTCCTGTGAACGTCCCCAAAATATTCAAGCACCCATTTTTTTTTTCTTAACCTATAAAATCTGAATTACAGAAATCATTTTTACCAACCTCATAGCGGGACTCTGGGATTAACAATTCTTCTGAGTTTGGGAACAGAAAGGACTATAAATTCCAGGCAGCTGTACTCCTTCCTCTGCGTACATAGATGCAAAATAGTCGTTTGATTCAAACAGGTCAAACATAAGGTAGTTAAAGTGGCAGATTGATGTCAATCCTTTTATGTTTATGAACAACTGCTGCATTTCCTCCTGCAAAGCCTCTTTAGATATTCCAAGGTTTTGCAAAAAATAACAAAAAAGTAACTTTTATTCTTTTTTCCTATACACTGGCCACTGTTGTAAATGAGGAAGTTGCGTAAAGAGAAGCGGATTATTTTAGTTTACTTTATTGCTATCAGCTACTGCAATATTAGACCTTGGTGCTTTATTTACAGAACTCCCCACTGACAAAAGATAGCGCTGCATAATGAGTACACAAACGCATTTCAAGAGCACATCTTGAAAGCTGTTTTTGTAAAACGCCTTCTGGCTGCAATATTTGAATGTACTGTATGCTGACAGTCAGGAGGGACAACAACACAGATGTGCTTTGTTTGGCTCCTAATGGATTCAGTCCCGAAGAGCACTAAAAAGAGAGAGAGGGAAGAAAATTTACGCTTTACCTTTTTATGAAACTCTGATCATGAACTCTCTTTCTCTCTGGCCGTGTGGGATGAAATAGGATGGAACAATAACACAGTCTATTTATGAGTGAATGCATTCTTTTGCAAGAATGATTAAAGCTATGCTTTCTATTCACAGAAAATTATCTTTAGATAATTATATTTAATTTTATGGCCTTAAGAAAAGATTTAATTTAATTTTAATTTAAAAGCATGCACTGAAATTTTTAAGTGAAGACTATTTGTGTTGTCTGCCTAGAAATAATACTTTTATTGCTTATCAGTCCTGCAGAGCTTTTATAATTTCTATTTTATTTAAGTAGCTTATTGTAATTTAAAAAGCTGTTATTTACTTGGGGCATCTTGAAATAATTTGAGCGTTTCTACAGAGAAAATATACGTGGCTGTTTAAACAAAATCACAGAAGATGATGCATCCCAAACTCAGCCCTATCAGTTAGAGTATTAGTGGTAACGCTGCTGCCGGTGAGACTGTCACATAGATGGTATCAAGCAGCACCTTTGGATCCGATAATCTCCTTTTACCCTGCAAATCTGCATTTCGATCCAAACACAACCCCAATATCACCACAGAAATTTGATCAAATACAGCCGTTTGGATACAAAACTGAAGGTAGACAAGACAATAACCTGCTAGGAGCAACCGCTAACGATCACGGTCCATGAAAACCTGGGCTCTGTGAAGACGTTTGTTGTTTAAAAGAACTCTTACCTTTCAAAGAGGAAAGGATGCTGACTTCAGTCCCTCTGTAGGGTGCTCTGGCAGGGGGACCCGTGTGACAGCGCAAGCAAGCTGACAAGCAGAAGGTAAACCTGAGCTAGACTACAAGGTGAGCTCCTCAACTTACATGCTGTAACAATCTCTTTTACGTTCCTAGGGACCACGCTCTGCTGTCAGCTCTAAGAGACTCTGTCAGGTGGGGCTGAGATTACAAGCCTGGAGTGCCTCACGTGGATCAACAGAGAGTATGTTAATATAATAGAAACATCATGATCACAGTCCTAAGGTTTTCCAGATGCCAGCAAAGCAGCAGATATAATGCCACAGAAACTTGTGTGAAACATCTTGCTAATAGCAGGTTATACCAGTAATTCGTATCAGATGATGGTTTAGTTTACATACATGAATTTTGATATCTGATCTGTTTTCATGCACCGCGAGTAGAAAGGATGGAAAGTGGAGTCGTAACCTTAGATTGAGTTACTGATAGAATCAGTTCTTCACATTAAAAAAAAAAATTCAGTACACGAAACCACAAGTTCTCTTCTGTACTAAGTCTCTTAAATTTTCCTAGAAGGAGAAGAAAGAGAGATTCCGGAAACTACAATGAGGACAGCAGCCTCTTTATAAGAACACGTAAGTGACCTTTACAACTGATGATGCTTCCATATGACAGCTGTCAGGGGCCCTAATTATTGCCCTATAGTCTTCACATTTGTGTGCCTATTAACAATTATTAGCTCATGGAACTTCAGATGATCGTTTTATTTCTACCTACAATAGATTCCACACTCAAAAGCTTGGTCTGAGAACCGCTTAAACAATGGCTTGAAAGCATCCCTCATAAATTTCAGAGCTTCATTCAATTGCATTTGGCATCATTTTAAATTACAGTTAAACCACACAAGTGGACAGTTGCTCTAAATAACGAGATGGTCATATGATGTTGGCTACTCGATTAGAAAACGTTTTAGGTCCTAGATTCTCTATTGTTTAGCAATCACCACAATTTCACCTGATTGTGGACTTCACATTCAGACTAACATACAGAGGAACTGTGTACAAAGACTGCAAACACGATGAACGCACCCCAGCAATGGACTTTGCTGGGAAACAGTTCTTGTCCAAACATCCTGTCTGACGGACTCATCAGATCAGCTGACAAAGATAACAGCATTAATACAAGAGACTTCTGTAAACTCTGTGTAACGCAGGCAGCGATACTACTTTGAGCCGGAGCATAAAAGAAACTCTTCTGCAAATACACTATTTCCGGTTCCAACATTTCTAAATCCCGTGTTGAAAAAATGAAAAAGAGAAAAAAACCTAAATGAAATGAGATCTAGAAAGCAGGCTCTGCAACGACGGTACTTTAGATGTTCAAATTGTGTACTCAGAAGTTTTGAAGGTTAATTGAACGCTGACACTATGTAAAATTTAAAAGAAGATCCAATACTCAGAATCTGAAGATAGATAACCCAAGAGAGCAAGGTACATTTTTAACTGTAAACAATAAATAGAAATTGGAGAAGCCTACTGGGGAAAAAGCATCTTTTCATGAAGTCTGTTCGTGAACAAAGCTTCTCTTTTTATAAAATTTTCTTTTTAATGTCCCTTTTGAAAACATGCTGAGAACCACTTAGGTACTTAAGAACACTCTGCTAGCTGATTCTGAGATTTTATGCTTCTTGTCTAAAATGTCCAGTAAAATTGCCTTGCATAAACAATCAACAGCAGACATAATGAAAAACCAACTTCTTTAAAAGAAAGTAAGCATTATGCCAAAATATATTATTTGTCATGTTTATTAACTTTTGGAGCAATGAGGCTAGTGAGATTTCACTTGGTGGTCTCAGCACTTCTCTATATTCCTGTCTGGTACATAGAATCATAGAATCATAGAATTGTCCAGGTTGGAAGAGACCTTTCAGATCATCTAGTCCAACCATTGTCCATATCACACAGTGTTCCTATTGTTTACACGAGTCATTTCATGCATCAAGAACATTGTGATGATTCTTGGATGAGTCTGTACATTTCACCGATTTACCTTAAGAAAGCACTGAAATATTAACATAAGTGACAGCTTGGAATGCAGAAATTATTTCATAATGTAATATAGAAAATATCTGCCTTTGTTACTGGCTAGTTACAAGTTGACAAGTAACAAGCTAGTTACAAGAACCTGATGATCATGCTACTTGTGTTTGCAAAACAAATTTCAAGAAAGGAGGCAGAATAAGAAATAGTATTTTAAAATTTATTTTGGTATTTTCAATTTTGAGCCAAAAGTATCTCCACAAAATTTGGTGTGTCAGAGAAGAAGCAGAAAAAGCAATTTGCACAGACATATAAACCAATGTAAAACCTCAATATCATCTACACTTTCTGTAGCTACCAGTGAAGCAGAGAAACAACTGCTGTCCTTTTTATGATTTCAATGCAAATAATCTGGGCCACTGGATATGGTACAGGCAAATCCCACTGGTCTTCCTCATGCCCATATCAAACTGGATTTACACAAAATCTACCTGCAGTCAACGACAGAAACATACAGCCATGTAATTATGATAGCTTTACCATACGGAATTGGTAAAACCTCCCTTCTCCTTCATATTCATATACGTACTATATTTTCCTTTTCCCTACAATACAATCAGAATTCTATTAAAAGAATGCAGAAGATTACTACTTTTCAGAGGCACCCACACTGCCTTTCAGGAAAGGAATCGGAGAATTTATCCAAAACTTTTTTACATGATATTTTTAAAGATGTAAAAGAAATCTAATACTAAGAGTTTGACTTTGATTTTACTTTAAAAGAGTTAAAGCAAAATGCTAAGCACTAATACTAAGTAGTGTTTTAATGCAGAAGTGTCAAAATACTTTTAGAATTCAGAAATGTTTGTGGGTGAAGAATTGCTGAACAGAACACTACACTAGTTCTTTTATTCTATGCATAAGTATCCCCTGCAGTGCCATAGCAACTTTTTGATGTATTTTTCAAAAGGTTTTTCAACTCAACCTACCAGGTGGTTTTAGGAACTCAAATTCATGTGCTGAAGCTGTGTGCCAGCAGTTATCAAAGGCTGTGTGGCATGCATCCTAATATTCTTACTCTGCAATCAGTCCGGTTCTATATTTGTGTACATATGTATGTGTCTTTTCATATTCATGGTCCAAATCTTGTGACACTGCAAATGAAACGGTGCAGCATTTTACTACATTTATGTACATAGCAGTGTCTCACCGACTGAAGCTTTTCGAGGGAAAACATTAGCTGAATTAATCAGAATGGTTTGAAAAGCAGGCTCTTCAGTTTCTACTGGTCTAATAGCAATGCTTTTTCCAAAGAGATGTAAAGTTTGTTTTAACTCTAAAACTTTAGAGTAGTTTAACTACTTCCACACCATGAGAGGTTTGACGAAGTTAAATATTTGTTTACTTCAGGTATGTAACATCTTGAGAAAAGTGCCAGCAGACATCAGTATTGTGTAGAGAAATTACAGGAGATTCTCTAACTCTGTCTGGCTTTTCTTTCTATCAAGAAAGGAAAAACAGAGAGAGAAGAAATGCTCACTGCTTTTCCTCCAGGATGGGAAGTGGCTGGAAGATTACCCCTGCTCTCTAGTTTTAGTCTGCTTTTAAACAGGAAAAAAGTTTGATTTTTTTCTTTCTGCGTCTGAAGTACTCTACCAAATGGCAACCCAGTGCCCTTCCTTTAAAACAAGAAATCCTATTACTCAGCTGAATCAAGTTGTCATTACATATAATCACAGAAGGGCAAAAAAAAAAAAAAAAAAAAAATCACAGAAGAGCCAAACCAGAGCTCCCAGTGAGACGATGCCCTGAGGCATAAGGAAGAACAGGGCTAACCTGTCCCTAGCGGGAATCCCCAAGTAGAAATTTCAGCCAAATCCAAAACTGAATACACTTATCAGCAAAATTTATATTTACTCTCAAACAGGTTACAACATACATTAAGAAAGAGCATTAAGTAAGGCTTAAGTGTATCTTTATTTAAATTATTAAAAGAAAAACATCAAGTAGTCTAGTATTTTATTCCTGAGTTCATGTGGTTACCTGAGCTTCCAATAAATGTATTTACAGACATTAAAACATTAAAGACACCACACATTAGAGGAAACCTTGGTCTCTATGCTCTTTCGCTGGATACTGCTTAAGTTACCGAAAGCAATTATTACAACCTACTTGTAATAGGTTGTAGTATCTAGTTACAGCCAACAACCTGATCTCATGCAACAAGTATCTAACTCTCCTCGACTTCAATCTGAATAGGAATGGGGATGGGGGAGAGCTCCGTGATGCCACATGAAGGGCAGTGCAGGTTGTAAAGTGTCTTCTTGCTTGCCCTCCACAGATTCAAGAAACTGGAAAACTGGGTAAATTCTGTAATTTTGCAACCTGTGGTACACAGTACAGCACCTCTACAAGCAGCAGTAACTACACCAGACAGCTTTCTGGAAAGTCCTTCTCCAGAAAAGGCAAACTCAATTCCTTAGAAAACAGCTCCCGGTGAATCTACACTGTAACACCTGTGTGTTTGCGCTTAAAGTTTTAACTGTTGAAAACTATGGCTAAGCACTGGGGACCAAAATTTACTGCAGCACCAATGTACTGTTATATGCCAACTGTGTATTTTTAGTTTTGTCAGTTGATATAAAAACCCTTCATTTTAATTTATTCAAGTCATTTAGTTCAATGATCAGCTCATCTAAAGCTGACCAACTAGAAAATGTTTCTTCACTTCCAAAGCTGCATAACTTGGAGATGCTAGAGGATAGGACAGAGTATTTACTGTCCAAACCACTGTGAATAAAATGTCTTTTTTTAATGGGTTGGGGGTTCTTTCTGTAGAGCTAATATAAAAGTTTTCACTAATAAAAACAATTTTAAAAACCTAGCTTTTGGCATTTTAATACAAGTAAAATTTTATCAAATGTATTACATTCAGGTATGGCTAATACTTAATGTCTGCAGAGTTTATGTATCATTTTTGGCAAAATGTGTAAAACTGCAAAGATTAAGTTCAGGGCTAAATTTTAAATCAACAGGTTTGAACTACTACTATCAAGCAGTTTCAAGGGAGACAGACAAAAAACCACACACTAGAGAATGAAGCCTCCACCTCTAACTGCAAATAACGCTGCTCAGACCCATCCCTGCCAACCACGTCTTCTGCTGTGTCTGGCAATTGCCAAGATGAGTTCTACCTCTTGCCAAAGGCCATTAGTTGTCTCCAAGTATTTTCTTCCACTGCTGTAAGATACACTGTCATTTCAGACTAAGGACAAAGACTTCATGAGAACTGGCTGAAGGTTGGAGTAGGTACACGCGGCTGCCACAGGGGAATCTCCACATCTAGCGCATCAAGGAATCTGCTTTCCACTCCCAAGGTTTTTTGCCTGCAGTCAGCCCTTACGAGCTGCAAAGCCAGAAGGCAGTTTGGAGGCCGTGCTTAGTGTAAGAATAATGATTTCTGGATAGATAATAATTTCAGGAACGTGAGGGAATGGCTCCAGAGCCAAGCCGAGTAATTAGATCAAAAAAACCAAAAAAAACCTAACAATCTTTAAGCCTCCTCCCAGTGCTTTTATCTGTGTGCAATGGTTGTGGCTGACAAAGCAGCGTGGAAGAGGGAAATGGAAAAATCTAATGCAAACCATGACTAATACAATTCTTAAGAAAGAAAAATCTGACTATGGTTAGCAGAAAGTACTCTGAGGGCTTATAGGGAAGTCTAGGCAGAAATACAGAGCCGAAAATTATGTGCAAGATTGTTTGAATAATAAAAGTACACCAGTTTAGCAAAAAAGTTCAAACAGGATTAAGTCAGAAAATATAGTGGTTAATTTCAGTTTTTAATGGGAAAGAAGCAGGATGATATTTTTTTTTTCTTAATTTTTAGCTGCCTGTCCACCTTCCAGCTCCTCCTAGCTTAATACGAATCCTGAGGGGCACTTCCACAAGGAATCATTTAATTCAAATATTACAGCATACTGTGTAAAATATGCTCTGAAACCAAACCACAAAAAAAATTTAGAAAAATAACACAAAAGGCAGCACACACGTACATATTTCAAACATGTCCTAAAACTAGAATTGGAAAATTATGTATCCCATTTTCCCTCTTTTGCTAGTGTATCAACTGAATATCTATAAATACGCAACCCTAATTAACATACAATTCAGACCCGTTTGTTTTATGTCCTTCCAAACATATAATATCCTTTACCTTGTTCTTTAGGCAGTCTGAAGAAGAAAAAGCCACACTGAAAATTCTAAGTATAAAAAGTTGTTGAAAAACAAACTTTTCAATATTTATGTTTCACTATTACACCACAACAGACTGTAAAATACACATACATCTAAAATAAAAATAGGAGTGTGCAAAATAATACTGACAGAATTCTGTTAACCTCTGTTTAAAGAGCACAAAAGACCCTAGGATACATTTCAGCCTTATTTATACAGCAGAATATTTAAAAAAAAAAGTCATGCTTATTTAAGCTCTCTGCATTGCATGAATTTCATAGCTATGCAATTCTTTCAAGTATCAGTCTTGAAACCCTATTCTTACCTACATCATTGGGAATACATATAGATGTATACAGTCTATATGTACAGCTGTGCATTATAGATATCCACCAATCACCATCAGTTCAGGTTTTACATCACTAGTGCGTAACTGCAGAAACAGCTCATCTGCATGTTTACAGAATGCTAATTGAGATAGTAATTGTTACACTGGGATCTAACTATTTGCAGCTTCTGTTTAATAACAAACCAAGAGGGAAGTTTCATGCTACGATTAAGCCGGTCTCGCTGTGGGCTGCTGAAAGGAAGCTCTACCTCCAGTATCTGTAGGTACCCGTGTACCTACCTACAGCCACCTCCCCTCCATCTGATCTAGGAAATATCAGGCCAGTCCGCATTGCTGATCCAGAGGAAAAATAATCACGTTTTCATTTGGATTGTCTGCAGATCCAGTTCAGTCTGTGCCGCCTTTTGTGCGCCAGGGCTTGAGAAGCGAGAGGAACACCACCTTTCAGAAGCAACATGCCTTTATTTTGGACCCATCGCCATGGGAAATTATATCCCCAGCGCAACTGAACCAAACCCGGCCACAGGAATCTGGGGTAGTAAATCACCTGAACACAGGATCAACTACAACGATGTGCTAATGCACACTGTGCCCGTAACGTTATCCACTGAAACGTTATTCATAAAAACATGCATTGCAACAACGTCATCCACTGTGCTTCAGGACCACACAGACTTACATCCTTTCCTGTCTGAAATCAACTGTAAACCACATTATTCGGGTAATACTAGGAGACTTAATTCTCTCCTGAGTGCCTAACTTGATCCAGCTTTTACCCCGCTTATGCCTTACTGTCAGAACCTCTAACAGGTTTTAGGGTTTTTTTGCATGAATACCTACAATGCATGTTGTAAACTGTTAATATCAATAAGCTAGAAAAATATTCCACATTATCTTCGACCCCTGAATGTCTGGGTTTAAGCCAGTTTACTCATGGGAAAGACTTTATGGAATAATCAATAAAGAAGTAAAAGACAGCCCAGCATCTTTTCCCAAGGAGAAAACAGAGGGCACAGAGCAATTTGAAAACCAAGCCAATAACAAGAAAGGAAAAACTGAAGTGGAAAAGGAAACCCAAAACACATCCTCTCAACAGAGCTCCCAGCGGAGTAGAAGACAAATCCACGCAGTTTAATTTTTGGTATCCAGCTGAGACGCGTTAACAAGCTCTAAGTGCTCAGCGCTCCCCATCAGCCAGCTACAGAGCAACCATAGCTCTTCAAAATAACCCGAGACAGACCAAGTAACCAAGCACCCAGTGACCTGCAATACAACCAGGTACCAGCCCGTTCTGCTGAAGGAATAACCGGCATGGCCCATTCCTGACCTAGGAAGCTGAGCTCCTAAGAGCAGAACGACTTTTCCCCCTTCTTAACAAACTACACAGGAATTCTTAAGGTTTCTGTCTTGCACATCATGTTATTCTGAACGGAGCTGCTCCCAGGTCTAACCCCTGCCCACAGCCAAGGCACTGGCAAAGAGCACACAAGAACACAATGACATTACCATTACCACCCTACCTCTCAAAAATAGAAAGGTCACAAAACTACCCATGTAAGGTGCACGCAAAACAAACTGCAAAATGACACGAATGACAGAAATACACAAGGATGGCAATAGTCATTAAAGTCTTCTAAATATAGAGAGGATCACACTGTTAGTGAAATAACTACCTTCAAAAACGTTAAGCTTGTTAACACATCCTGTAGCAAGCTTATTCGGTTTTGCACTTGCAGAGCTGAAAAAAGGAAATCCACGATGAGCTGTCAGAACCTAAGAGCACAGAGGCACGAGAGTGCGGCATCTGAGGCCTCATCCTTACTCCAATTAAATTGTGACACAGCAACATTGATTTTAATGGGCTCAGGGTGGGATCCCAGTAAGAGTTTCTGTCACCATTGACCCAAATCAGAACTCAGTTGCTTTGCTTGAAGCGAAAAGCTGGTGTCCACTCATCCCAGAAGCCTTCCTCCCCGCAGTAATGAATTTTTCCAGGACATTTTGTATGCAATATATCTAATTTTCAAGCTGTACTCCTCTTTGGAAGTCTTTAAAAAGATCAATAAGCTTTCTGTATACACACAATAAGAGTCTTCCTATGCATTTTAAAAAATATTAAAGTCTTACATATTCCAAATATTCTGCGAGATTTAAACACACCCCATCAATTATTCAAGGAGAACCCAATTCTGAAAACAAACATAATAACCAGACATTTCAGTCCATGTATACTTTAACACAATTTCTCCAGCATTAAGGTTTCAATGCATGCAACACCTACACAAGACAGGTAAACTAGAAAAAAAATCACAATACTTACTTCTCTGATTTTGGTCATGGGTTTAAACAATCATTACTAATTTTTGCCATTTAAAAATCTGAACTCCTGAGAAGGTATAAGGGAAATAGCCGGTACTCAAATGTAATCATGGCTCAAGTAAGGATTTAACAAACTGTATTTCAATGATTTGAGGTCCCACTACACTGAACAAGCAAAATTAAATTATTAACGGAGTTTTTCACAGTTATTTGTTAATTAATCATTGTATTCAGAGATGAAAACTAGTGCCACAGGACATTACCGGAACACTATATCTGATGCATATGCATCATTTTTTTCATAGATTCCTTGTGGCAGTGCTACCTTTTCAAATCCTGCTCATGTTTCATATCACTGCACACCAATGCACACCCACAATTGTGCTATTCATTGTACGTACTAAAGGACATAGATAAAGTCTATACAGTAATCTTCTGGTATTTTTTAATATTACAAATTGTAGAAGGAAAAACCCCACTGTGATCACTGAACCATGTCATGATCCTTCCTAGGAAATCTCTGCAGAGATAAAGATAACACAAACTAACCTTTAGAAATCAGATGAGGGACACAGCTATCATAACAATGGTAGCCGAGTTCAAATGCTCAGTCTACAGGGAATAGGAATATAGCATACTCTACAAATAATTTTTATTTCTTTATTTATTTAATCCAAGTGGAAATGGTCTTTTTAAGCCTCCACTTGAAAGCTAGAGAAAAAAAAAGGTAGATATGCGCAATGGCTTTACTAACCTCTGCATTTTCTGATTGTTTTGAAATGTAAATCACAAGACAGTTCTAAGACCTCCATCCAAATGAAGAGATCACTGCTCTACTAACACACAACAGCTTTCATCACTGTCAACAGGAACTTAGAAGCAATTTGTATTTAAACATTATTATGCTGGAGACTACCAGCTTGCAGCAGAAGCACAGGATTCTGCCTTCTACACACTTTTGGACACCTGCACAATGCATTAGCACGGGTTTAGCTGCTTTTTCTATGCAAAAACTGGAATGGAGAAAAGCAGTGCATTGATCCTGATTTCCAAAAAATAACTGTTTTCTCCACAAACTGATACCCTGAAAATACAAGATCCCCCAAAGGAACATATAAAGTTGGCAATCAGAGATGTTTTTATATGGGGTATTAAACATATAACACATAATATGGGGTGGGGTATTAAACAACCATATAGATGTGTTTGTAGTACACTTACAGACAGCCAGAATGAGCATGTAGGTAAACATATATTGCTGCATCTATAGGACTTGACTCTGAGTTGTGTTGTGTGTGTGCAATGAATGCAGTCATAGATGTAGTAACACAAGAAGTAGGATGCAAGTAGTGAAACAACTTACTTGGCATAAAATGCCAAAAAAAAATAAAGTATCTAATAATTACAATCTGGTTTTTGTTTACATGTGTTACCATAAATTAGAAATGCTTTGCCTTGTCTTAGCCACGATTATATTGACCTTCTCTGATTCAAATCCAAAAGCTACACAAAAAACTGTTTAAATAGCCACTCTAGTATCTTAACCTTTTACTTTTATTAATATGGAAATCAAGCTTATAATGGTGAAAGATTTTTTATGCATGTCTACCAGCTTATTTATAGATGCCTAAATTAAGCAGCTTGAGGTGGTTTTTTTCCATAGCATCAACATATTCCTCTGTCAGGGGTAAAAATTCAGTGCTCAAAAAATAAATAACTAAAAGCTACCTAAATTTGAGTTTGGAAATCACTTTCATATTGAAAAAGTTGCATTATTCTACTTAGAAGCATGCATCTGAATAAAGTTTTCCGTTTGCTAACTGAAATGCTTCCCCTTTGCAATCTTCTCCTAGTAAAGGATATAGATAGACCACAAGTAAAATGTGAGCTGCCCATAATGTGCCTGGGACTCCTACTGACTGACTCATGAATGACTGTACTTAAAGGAGTCCTCTTTAGAGACCAACAGGAGATTGCTTTTTGAAGAAAAAAGTTATCATTAGAATAGAGCAGAATAGTTAGGACAAGTTTTAAGAACCTTCGGCAAGGAGAAGTGTATCTGTTTATAGAGCACATGTGAATGCCTTCAGGAAAAAAAGATAAAAAATCCATCTCAAATTCTATACATGCAATGTCTTTTGATTAAGCATTTCTATTTCCCTTCTGTCCCCTTTCCTGAGATTCTGATGTCATGGGTTTGAAAATTGTCATAGAAGTCAAAGTGACTTAAGTAATGGAGCAATATTGCTGAAAAAATTGTGATAGCTTTTTTTTCTTCACTTCTTTGTGAGATATCCTTTGCACAATTATAAAGGAGCTTATGGGTGTCTCAAAATGCTCCACAGCATTCATGAATACATAAAAAATGTATTTAAGATCTGAAAAGATGATCTGAGAAGAGCTAAAACAGAGCGTGAAGCAGGAAAAAAACCAAATTGCATCTCATGTTACTGTGATGCTGAAGAGGCCTCTTGGCTATCTGAGGCATTCTGCTTGTTATTAAATTGGAGGATGTTTTGTCAATACAGTTTGCTGATAACACAAAGGCAGTAGATGCTTGGTGGAAGGACCTATATTATGTTTTAAACAATTTAACTGATGCTGCTCTCGGGAGTATTGCAAATAATTAAATTTTTGCTGGTGAAAATGCATTGTTTTTTTTAACCCAGGTCAGGCAAGAAGCTCAAGCCCTATAGGAAGAATTACCTTCGTCTCCTAGAGTTTGCTGGAGCTATGTCAATTCATAATGATCTAGGGGTTTTTGGTTGGGGCAGAGATGGAGTGTTCACAGACAACAGTTTCATGGATTCACGGATTTGACAGAGTTGGAAGGGACCTCTAGACAT
>JAOXNO010000033.1:58284980-58307250 GCA_028565335.1 Limnodromus scolopaceus | reverse complement strand
TGCAGCTTTCTTTTTTCCCCCCCTCAAAATTGAGGCCCTGGTTCCCAGTAACGGAGTGGATTTTCCTCCATTTAGCCCAGCTTCTCCGCGATGGTTTCTGGGCCCTAGAACTACTGGTTTACATTTTCCGTATTAAACTGCATTTAGCACCCGTGGGTTCATACAGCTGGAGTGACCAAATCCTTCTGAGTTTGCTCACACTGTTACTATTTCCCTCCATGCAAAAAGCGTTATCCAACTAATTGAGGGAAAACATAAAGAGGCTAATTTAGATACTGAAATAAACATGGTAACATCCTATACATAGACAAAAGAAGCAGAGAGAAATAGGTGACCATTTAGGTCTCTAACAGGTGCCGCTTAAGAACAAAGAGGTGCCAAATTTTATAAAGTCATGGCTGCTCTTTCCAGCTGAGCACAACATGGTCTATTCACAAAGTTATGAACTGCACTGTACAGATAACTTATTATTTTCCCAGCGCCAAAAGAACAGTTAAAGGACTGAAGTAAGATTTGGTAAGTATGGTTATATCTGTAACAAAACAAAAAACTAAGCTGCTACTGCTGTTAGAGACTAATGATGCTAAAATCTACGCTCCAAATTAGCAGAATTAAAAAAAAAAAAAAAAAAAGAAAGAAAAAGAAAAAGACGATGACAAACTAAAAAAGGAGAATGGCATTTTATCCATACACATTTATAGAAATTGCTGGTTATCCCAGTAACCTGGAGCTATGCTCCAGGCAATCTCCTAGGCAATAGATAACAAAATCACTTTGGGATTCTTACTGACACAAAAGATGTTCCTAGAAGACAGTCTTTTGATTTGAGAAGTTAGCAGTGTTTGATAGAACAGCTGTGAATCTCATTCTGTAGGAAGCATCTGCTCTGCTTATGGACCCCCCTATATCTTATTAAATTGCGTCAATAAGGAACTGCAGGATAAAATTTCTAGCACACTAGCAGTGGGACAGGTAGCTATGCTTTATATTTTTTTAATTCAATTCTTTTTTTTTTTAAATTTCATTGTTTTTCTCAAGTTTGGGTGCAGGTGAGTACATGTTATTTATCCTTTAGTTTCAGTCCTTCCAGCATTATTCACTCATTTTTATGTAATATCAGAACTCAATGCACAGCATTATGCAGTGTTCCTAAAATATTAAGATTATGAATGCATAACAAATACATATTTACCTGTTACATCAGTAAAGGTTTAGCCTAAAGAGGAAAGGAGAAGGTTGGGTGTCAGGAAGAGAAAGGCACAGGGCAAATATGTTCCAAAGAAACCAAAATGTCCTGACTTCTGTGCCAGCATGAAATTATTCCTGAAACCTCATAAAGCCAAGTCAGTAGTGACATCCTGATACACTGGACAATATATATTTATAATTTAATACTTAAATCACTAACTCAAAATAGTGGCAGAGACAGAACAGAAAACTGTAAGAATAGAAATCAGATGAAATTATCATGTAGGAATACCAATATTTTTTTCCACAGATCTTTACCTCGTGCTACTTGGAGAACAGTGATGGCGATATTTAATTCCCCAGTGAGAAAATACAATACCAGCCAATGTTTCACCTAATAATATTACAACAGACTGTTTGTATTCCAAGTATGAAGGGGATATCTAATACCAAGATGCTCCGATGGCATGCCTTGGCATTTATCATATATATAAATACCATGCTTATATATCAATTGAAAGATTTAGCATACTAGCTGCTGAAAACAGCCATTGATATAACACAATAGAAAAAGAAGAAGTGAGTTTATTTATATCACTTATTTAGAAAGGTGGGTCAGATTAAATGTTATAAATAAGCACAGGATTTGATTTGTCCCGTTGACCAGCTCGCTTAAGATAATAATGACCGAATCATTCAGCATTCTGAAATGCTGTAGCAAATACAATTGATTTCTGCAATGTGAGAAAAGGAAACAGCATGATAAAGGGGAGTGTATACCGGGGAAAATCTAGTATATTGAGCATCGGGGCCAGACTGTGTTGGTTTAGCATGAATTACATACCATGTAAGACAAACCACCTCAGCACAACTTCAAGGTAATGCTTTTCTCAATGGTATAACCTGGAGCAGAACCTACTAGTAAGGTTTTCTTCCTTATTCCAGCATTTTTTTTAAACCATCAGCTAACCCCCTTTCGTGGGCATCCGATGACGTTACGTCCTGGCTGGCGCGGTGTTTATTTTTTAGCTAGATAGCCGCACACACTACAACATGCAGCTACACTGCTGCATTTAAGAGGTCATTGGTTTAGCATCAAAAAGGTCACAAAAAGCAACCACATTGACTGTGATCCTCCTCTGAGTCCCTAAGCACTCGACTGGTGTGACTTGGGAGGTAAAGGAAAGTGACTGGAAGGTTTTACTCAGTAGAGGGTTTCCAAGCAACCTTGCACAGTTGAGCAGCCTCAAGCAATGGGAACAATGGCTATCTTTGGCAAGGATCCATTAAAGGGAAGCCTGCAGCAACACCATTGTATTCCCACCACCAGCGGCTATAAATACAGGCTACGTTAAATAGGATAAGAAATAAAAGAAAAACAAACCTGGGAAGGGGGTGAGCAGAAGGCTGTGCGGACTGAGTAATTTTTGGCATTGTTTTTACTCCCGAATAGAGTAAAAGGATTAAAAACCATTGCTTAAAACACAAAACTTTGTACTGTAATATTTCTAATATATTTGGAGTTTTGGTCTAGGCACAATCCTGACATACAGCAAAGATAACTAGGTGTCGCAAAATTGCCAGTCCGTCTCACAACACATTACCAGTCCAACCCCTTAAAGCTATAATTTAGATTCTTGCTGGGACATTTTGAGGTAGGTCAGGCTTGTCTTTTTCACATTCTTATCTCACGCTTACAGAGGTTCTCTCAAAAATCTAAGAAATCCAGCCCACACATCTGAGTGAACTGGTGGTGCTTCTGAAGAGATGCAACTTGGATGCCAGACAGCTACTCAGTGGTTTTAGACTGCAAATTGCAAGATAGGTAGAAGAATAAAGAATACGGTGAAATGAGGTTTTATTATTTCTTACAGCCATGTTTTTAATGAAACTGCTAAAAAGCATTTCCTTTTTAAATGCTGCATTCAAATTATTTATATTATGTGAGGCAACATAATATGAAATCCTACAATTTTCTACCATTAGCATTTATGATCAATTTGCATAAGCCTTAAAGCTTGTCTCTTTCTTTTTAAAAAGAAGCCTGATGTTTTAATTGAAATCTTTGTAAAGGAAATTGACTACGTAGAGAAATAATTTAGAAGATTTCATTAAATAACTTAATCCAACCTCACTTCCTTTGAACTCTCACAGCTTCCATGCAACTGGTTTTCTTTTCAGCAAATACCCACCATAATTAGGGACTTTTTGACCTTTCAGAAACATAGAATCTTATAATACAAATCAAACAACCGAAATATTGAAATATGTTTGGTGCTACCATTGGTTTTGTATTTGGCTCTAAACAGTATAGTTTATTTCCTACGTCAATTGAATTACATTTGCAAGAATAAATCATTGAATGTATTTCCTGTTTTCAGCAAGTATTTTTGTGGTGCACCTTCCCAGGGTGCTAAAATATCTTGTAAGAAAAAAGATTTGAGAAAGGCAGAGATTGTAAAACTAAAAATATCACAGGTTGTCCTTTGAAAATAAAATACTGGACTGTCTGTCATGCTCTGATAGACTTAGGAAAAAAAAAAAACATAAAGGAAGAAATTACTCAGTTGCTGTGCAGTAAAAATAATCTATAGATAAGTGAGGTCAATTTAGAAGCTGTGGCTGAAGCATTGTTCTTGTACCAGGAGAGGTGTTAAGCAGTACAATTTAACATTCATTCAGCCAAAACAAATAAATTAAGACTTGTAATGCTGAATAATTACACCTGTTGCTTGAAAGTTCAATATACTTCTTTTAAATTTCAGGAGAGGGGGTGGAAATCAGTTTAACCCCTATTTTCTTAATCAAATCAAAATAATAATTTATCAAATACTTGTCTTAGACCTTCAGAATCATATTGAGCAATAAAGAGCATAATTTCTGATGAGTTTCCCATTATGCAAACAAGTTCTCCTTGCATAACAAATGTAAAACTGTGATTTTTTTGGTTTTTGCATTATTCCAAATAAAGGTAGAATATATCCTTCTTTATCTTTCTATTATCCTATTACAGCAGATGGTGATGATGCATAATCAGATTTAAGAGTCTCATTCAGATCACTTTCTGTATTTTCTACCACCATTTAACCATTTAGATTGTTTGCAAACCGTCTTTAATATACAGAAAAGACATTTGCATCAAGCTGTGCTCATTCAGGCACACACAGAAAAGCTTTCCACAAACTGAAGTTATAGTAAAGTGAGTTGTTAAACTATTATACTCGAAAACTTAACTTGCATAAGTTTGTAAATACACTGAATCTTTAGTCTGAACTTAGGATACGGGGCTTTTTTTAGTGTCTTTCATCAGCACAAATAGTTATTACACAGTTGGATTTTTTTTCCTCTCTTTGAGCTCTCAGCCATCTAATCAGCCCAGAACCCAGATTAGGACTGTCATGTTGCGTCAGGAGTTTGCAGTGAGTGCTCACCAGAGTGCCTTTAATCCTCCAAGGTTTACTCAAATGTCACAACCATCTGGAGGAAAAGGAGACTCCTTGCTGGGTTCCACTGACCACAAATTATTTGTAAGAGTAAGAACAGGAAAAAAAAAAAAGGCAATAGAAAGCAACCCAATGCTAAGTATTTTCTCCGCCGCCTCCTCAAACACACCAAAACAACCCCACAAAACCACTTTTGGTATCTTGAACAACTTCACAACTTCACTAGAACTACTCAAATTTATTAGAAGGCCATGTGTAAGGTCATTTTTATTATCACAGGCTCATAAGAGAGGATAAATGCAATATGAGAATACATCAATGAAAACTCATTCTAAGTGTTTGTAATTATTTTTACAATATATAAACATCATTTGGACTAGAGAGCCATTATACTGTGTTCTTTGTCAAACACTCTAAAGATATATTGCATGTTTGGAAAAAATTATAGATTCTTTATTCCAGACTTTTTATTCCTTTGTAACTCAGAGATACTCATAAAATCACTGCGACAAACTTAAAATGACATAAAATACATGTTAAGTAACAGAGAGCCCATATTGTCTTAATCAAATTACAATAATATAATGGCAGCTTTACCACATCTTTTATTAGAAAGTAGAAATCTGGCAAAGAATAAAAATATATGGCATTATAGCTTTGCTCATAGCTTTTACTTCAGAGGCGGGGGGTGGGGTAGGGGGTGTACACCCAATGCAAGCTCTTCCTGTCTATTAAAAAGAAATCTGGTTCTAGTTTTCCTTTCTCTTCTAGGAGATATATTCCTAATCCTCTTCTCCAAGGAAAGCCACTTCCTTATCTGGCATGGACAAGACAGGGAAGCCAGCTGCATCCCATTCTTTAAACAACTGCATCTGCAGCTGTACTTACTTGCTATGCACCACTTAGAAGTGCTTACCTGTGTTTAGTGTTAATTTTTTAAAAAATTAAGAAAAATAAGGAAAGAAATAGGTATTTTAAACACTTTTGCTCCGGTTTTGCTATACTTGTCAAAATGTCTGGCATTCCTGTCATTACTTCCTGCTTCTTCTCTGCACAATATTTCATGGTTTAAAAGTTAAAGGAGTGTGAAAACACTTAACAGAAGTGGCGAGCTTCCCATGGCCATCAACAGAACTGGAAAAGCTTTCTTCCGGTTAACAAGTCACTGTCAGAATTTTATCTTTCAGTCTAACAAGATACCTAAAAATCCCAACCATAAATACCAAACCCAACAAACATTTTCAGAAATAAATGCTTTATTGCTTACAAAGTGTGTGTCAACAGCATCTTTGACCATTCATTTTCTGTAAACTCACTTCCACGATTGGTCATGCAGATGCCATGTTACTGTTTCAGCTCCAGAAGGGACCCACTAAACATTAGGGTTGATTACTCACGGTGTCACTGATTTACTTGTAATTGCAATGGAGTGCCCTTGTTTCCTATTAATATATCTATTTAGAAAAAAATTCAGCCAAACTGTATACATATTTGCAATATATTCATTTAGTCATCAAAGCTTTTATCCTCTTAAGTGGAATCCTTGATCTCCAGTATTTACATTCATGAGCTTGTAAGTACCGCAGTGAAAGCTAGAGGAGAAATAACTCTCATTTCAGAAATAACGACAACAAAGTCTTACCAGTTGTGTACCTGCTTTTGCTTCACAAGCTGTAGGCACTACTTGAAATTAATTTCTGATACTTCATGATGAACAGTGCTGTGTAGGGCAGAATGCACTATTTCATTTTTTCACAGATAAAGGACATGTTCAGCTTTCATTATAAAAGAAAACATAGCATTTTCATTCTTGTCCATACTATAATACTTTATTTACTCATAAGGAAGTACCACCTTCAGAACTGAATTTGAATTAATCATTAAAGCCAAAAAATGTTTTGTTGTAAGAGCTACAAAGATGTCAGCTGAATTCAAAACACAAGAAAAACCAGGCTAATGTTTTCAGTGCTTTTCTTTGAACTGAAAATGGGAAGACATCCGTTCTAACCTCAGATCCTTCAAAATAAATAAAATAGAGGTTGACTTTGAATTTTAAATCCTATCTTGCAAAAGTCAGTTGTATTTATACTCCTCATTCTTTCCCCAGAAATGAAATCTTGACTGCCCTGTCTTATGTCCACCTACAGGACATTAGGGAGCCAACTCAGCCTGAGGAGTAAGACATGCATGCATAAGGTCATCAAAATAATTCCAAAATCCAAGGCTCTACAAATGCACAAAATTTATTTTCTGCTAATGGTCTAGAAAAATAAAAACAGGGTGTTGTGATGACTCTTGTGCTACTGTGCTTCTTGCACCCGCACGTGACAAGGGTTGGCAGAGGGTACATGAGCCCGGTCAGAAGTCAGTGTCAAGAGAACTGATCGATACTTGCTCATCTCTGTTCTCCAGCAAATTTACTTTCTAAAATTGAATAAGTACTGTGACAAGATACCGTAATGCTCAGAATTCAAAAAAGATATTAGATGTTATCAGCAAGCTTTTAAACAGTGTTAAACCACAAAAATGGTCTAACCATATAATTCATGGGAATAATTTATTTTAAGAATAATAAATTTTCTTTTTCTAATTTGGCACATTTGTATAGCCATAATCTTTAGACAACAGCTACAACTCATTCTACATGCTAACAAAACTACACAATCTCTTTAAACTTTTACCTAGCAAAATTGTGACTATCTATAGAAAAAGGAAAAAATGTCATCAGAGAAGAAATATGTATAAAATATGCCTCAATCCCCTGAAAAAGTAAAAGGAATATGAAAAAGAAAATACCTTTCCACTACATTCTAAGTAGGAACTGAACAAGTTCAGCAGAGCAAGATCAAAATGAGCTACAGCAATGTATTTTTCAGCTCTGGGAACTGACACTAAGTACCAATCACTATGACACACTGGTTCAATCAAGCACCAAAAGCTGGAAGGAAATTGATAGAGACCGTGCAAACAAAAATCTCACACAGATATCGTTCCTATATCCCTCTGTTGTGCCAGCAGCAAATGGGAAACCATTCAACAAATAAGAGCAGAAGTTATTGTCCTTTCGATTTTGTACAAAAATTAAAAGATACAAGTAATACAAAAGCCATAGCCCAACATAATGCCACATATTTCTGTCATTCTCAAAGAGGCAGCAATGAAGAAGGTTCAGAAATTTCTCCAGTGCGTATATCAACATACAAAGTTCATTATCTTTTCTCCAAAGCCCACTGACAGCAATATTACAAATGGGTAATTAGGAAACAAAGACCATATCTTACACCACATCCAAGTATTGATGCTTCAATATCAACTTAGATGCTTGGCACAAGGGTCACGTTCAAGGATAAGGTTGTGTTTGCACTCACTAAAAAGCAAACAACAAGCAAAAAGTATAACCATGTAACCTTCTATACCAAGGCCAGGTTGGATGGGGCTTTGAGCAACCTGCTTTAGTGGGAGGTGTCCCTGCCCATGGCAGGGGAGTTGGAACTCGATGATCTTTAAGGTCCCTTCCAACCCGAACCATTCTTTGATAACAGTTATTTTTCACAGAACAGATGCCATTGTGTTCTGCCTTAAAGTAAGCTTAAAATTTCAAGACAGAGAGACAAGACAGATGAAACACAGACTGACCTTGTCTGTAGAAGTCAGAAAGCAACACTGCCAGGGAGCTACTAATACAACCCAGTAAGACTAAAAGAGTATACTTTTCAGCAGCCTCCATAGGAAAATAACCAGTGATAATTAATGAAGTGATAGGATGCTTTAGAGGATGGAGCAGCACATTTGATATTTAGGGCCTACGCTAATGAAGGTTCTTTATGAATGTAACAGGTAGAAAGAATGCACATTCCCCAA
Source organism: Limnodromus scolopaceus (assembly GCA_028565335.1). NCBI lineage: Eukaryota > Metazoa > Chordata > Aves > Charadriiformes > Scolopacidae > Limnodromus > Limnodromus scolopaceus. The sequence goes on along the minus strand of JAOXNO010000033.1, from coordinate 58,298,758 downwards.
ACGTGGACCAACAGCAGTAGAGAGCATCACCGCTCACAACCTCCACGACCTGAATAAAGACAGACAAAGCAGTGAAGAAATTTAGAGAAAAAGATATGTACTGGATCCGCAAGAAACACTTCGTGGGTGCAGGTAAGAGGGGACTCAATCTTAATTACTATATACAATTTAGGAAGCTTTATAGTATTTCCTTGAACAGTTGACTGGGAGGCATGCACTGTTCCTACAGTACTTTATGCTAATATAATTTGACATTTGAAATCTATTGCAGGCACTGACTTTACCTGCATATTCTGGGAAAACCAACCTGTTTCTGCTGTAAAATCCTTGAATTTCCCAACTTCAACAGTTGCTTTGAATGATATACTTAATTTCTCAAGAATAAACTCTAAGTATGGTACAATGAAGTTACTACTGCTTCATACATGGAAAGCAGATGATAAAAGGACAAAACAGTGCACGCACATCTTAATATTTAAGATAATTAATGCATAATATTGAACTACATTTTTAAAAAATACACCCTGTTGGCTTTGTAAAAGAAATAATCCCAGATGTTTATCTTTTGATAACGCGCATCCAATATAAATGAAGATGAGTCTTAAATGTAGTATTTTCATATGAATGATATAATTAGAATTATTCATAAACCTCTTGAAAAGGCACAGATAAACAATCAGGTTCATATCATCAATCAGGTTCAGATCATTACATCATGAATATTTTTAAGTCTGTTTCGTCACCAAATTCATCATACAACCTATCTGCTTCTTCAGGTGTACAATAAAACACTCAATCATGTTATACCCAGTAATATGCAGTGCTCCCCTCCAGCTGTCTAACCTTATATAAATAGAAGGCATTTTAAATAAAAAACCCAAATACAAAACAATATATCAGTATGAAGATATTTTTACAGATGTCTATTAAAAGATGGCAAAGATGTAAAAATTAAGGCAAATAAGGATAAGGATACTTATGATCTATATGAACGCAGAAATAAAACAAATACAATGGGTAAATATCCCAACGCACCAAGTACAATGTATTATAACCAACTCCTCAAAGAAAACAAACGAGGATTCAAAAATTCTTAGATCTTTTCCACTCCACAATGAAGAAAAGTTGCTAGCAGATTTCCTGTTTCTCTGATAAAATGACAAGATATTGACTCCTCTCTCAATAAGTTCTGTAGATATTTCCTATTTCCACCTCAATTATATGCATAATAAATATGTAGAATATGTAAAACCTATACAGGGATTTTTTTAAAGAAAGAAGCATTAAAATGCTTACAAAAGGGGTTGATTTTTTTAAAAAAAACATTAGGTAAGAACACCAAGCAAAGAGATTCAAAGCTCCTTGGCCCAGCCACTGGAGAGATGTCACTTGGGGACACTACAGAGGAAAACAACATTCCTTCCCAACCTTCTCCCAGAAAGTGTCCTCTGTGCTCCACTAACTCTAAGCTTGTGTTGTCATCAGCTCTACCTATTTAAACTGAATTACGGAAGAGTAAATGAAGTGCTTATATAAGTTTTCTTCATTTATACAACATTTTAGTCTAATTTCATTCACATTACTTGTATGTGCGTTTTTCATTTATCAAAGCTTTTAAATGTGGGGAAGGAAAACCTTATGGTCCAGGAAAGACCCACAAAATTGCCATCCGACAAACAACTCAAGATAATGTTTATCCATCACCACTTAGCCAGATCATCCTATCATCTTTAGCCAGATTACTTCTGATGCACAATAGCACTCAAACACAAGAAGGGGTGCTTTATCTCATGATTTTTGAGCCTGTGATAAGTTTGTGAATTAAGGGTTATATATATATAAAGCTCTTTTCTTCTAAATGCAATTTGGCTCACTGAATTCACATCTCAATGTGAAAAGCTTCTTTTGTAACCTAGAGTGCATTCCATCTTTGTATAAATTTCTTCTATTTTCTAGTAAAATAGTCAGAACTTTCACAGAACAGAAAAACACCCTTCAATGAAAATATCCTTCCTTACAGACTACAATAAGGAAAACACAAAAAACATTCAGAGAAAATGATTTTAACTTCATGAGAAGAAAGGAGCTTTTTTAATTTAGGTATGTTGAACAAGAAGTAAATCCTGATTCTTTTAAATTACTCCTACTGACTGTTAAATCGCTGGGTTTGTGCTTTTTCTTGATCTTAAGCTTACTTTATTGCAACAACAATAGGGGTAAGTAATGGATTCACTGATGTTACCTCCTTCTGGAATCACTTCACAGGTGCTAAATTCCTTCTGCATTTTGATTTCAGGAAACAGAGACCGACAGCACAGAGTGAACTGGCCAAAAGACACATTATGCTGGGCTAAAATTAAGACAGCCCAGATGGGTAAACACTATCAACACAAAAGACTACAACAGGTACTCATAAATCATGCAACAGAAACCAAATATTGGTTGGAAAAGGGGGAGGGAACTGAATAATGACACAGTTGGTTTTGATTAAAATGGAAAAAAGCCTGAAAATTCTGGGTGTTCCAACACACAGGCATAATTTCAGAAATCTATGTGACACCAGTTGCTACAAACCATAACGGTTACCCAGAGAGTATCAGCTTCCCCTAGGAACTTCAATTTTATTTTTAGAATATTCCAATACAAAGAGGGGCCCAATTTTTTGCAACAACAATCAACAAACCTTTATTTAATAGCAGCATGGCAGAAAGAAACAATGTGCCTTCCCTAAATATAATTACTAACCCTGTCAAGTGAATACAATCAGTAGTGTTCCGCTAGATTAAACTTTCGGCTGGATGAAAACAGCTCATTTTATCCACTTGTTATTCTACTGAAGTTAATTCCTGTCTAAATAAAGAATGACAAATACTGAGATCACTTCTTATTTTCCAAACTCATGTGAAGAAGTATACTAAAAATACAAAGAAATCCAAACAAGGGAAGGCAATAATTGGACAAAAGTTCACAATGTTAAATCTGAAGGTGAATAATGAATTTTAACTGATAATGTATCGAGGGGCAGGGGTGAGTTAAAGACTTACAGGTAGGAAAAATGATGCAATATCATATAACCATAGGGACATTTATTAGCCCTATTTTGAGTGTGTTGCTTTATGAGCATAAACTATAAATATGGTATTAAAATTAATGTTATTTGTAGGTAGATGGTAAAAAGGCTTGAGATTTACGTGTTCTTATCCATTATTTTTATCTATATAAATATTTATCTATCTGAATTTATATTATTTATACCTGGCAAATTAGACTGATAGTATATACCTACTTCATGTCTTACTTCTCTACAGGAGTTAGTATCAAAGTACAGTGGTTCCAAGACCAGTCATGCTAAAACCTGCTACGTGAGTAAAAATGGCTGACAAGAGAAAGCCTTCACTGAATGCATTTTTTCAAACGTTCTATGAAATTTGAAGTGAATCTATGTAAAAAGTCAAAACAGAGCAGTATTAAGTTATAAAAGTCAACAGTTTCCATGGGAAGCAGAGAGAATAAGATGGATGGTTGCCTTTTGGAAGGTATCCATAAGATGTTTAAACTAAATTTTGGAAAATGGGAAAGCTTTGAAAGTATTCTATTAAGAACACTCAGAATGAGTGGGGTAGGTGTAGATGCTAAAATCAGCTATTCTCATCCCAGGTACAATGTAAAAATCACCAGATGCAGTTGTTAAAGATTTATTTATATTGTGTATTTATTACAGTTTTATATCTTTATGATTTAATTGTAGTTTAAAGACACAGATCTGCTTTATAAGGCAAAAATGTGTTGGAACCTAGAACCCCAAAGTAATTACCCCATGCCATCCCCGAGGAGTTCATCTTGTAAAAATAGTTCTGAATTGGACTACTAGGCATCCATGCCAGAAGCTGATGACTATTTGAAAGCATGAGTGTGTTATCGACACAAGAAAACACTGTTGGCTCAGGCAAATGAGTTAATAATTTTGCCTATTTTCCATTGCCGTCTTTTCCAAGCAACAGGCTATGATGATGAGGAAAGTGAGAGTAGCTATCAGCGTTCAGAGAGATCAAAAGCCCCATTTAATTCCTTCCCCCATGGCCAACACCAAGGATACTTGTATACCACCTCTGTGATCTTTCATACGAAGGCTTTAAGCCAATCTAGCAGAAGACACTTATTTTGCTGGGGAAAAAAAAAAAAAAGAGAAAACCAGCATTAATTTACTGAAAAAGGCTATGGTTGAATGTTTTGTTGTCCAAAGGTGTCCTACGCTATGAAGCAACAAAGAACATTTGATCAAAGAGAAAAAAAACACTAATATAGTTCAGACCAAATCAAGAGGAATATTAACCTCACCAGGAGAACCTCACCTTTCTTTCAAGTTAGGTGATTTTATAAAGTAAGAGTGCAAATGAAGGTTGTTAAAAGAAAACAAGTAAAAACAGCTGGGTACAAAATTGACACAATTTGGCTAAGAGTAAGAAGGCCATAGGGAAAGTTATAAACTTAACACCTGCTACTGGTGGTCTCCAAATCCCCTAAGTTCTGCAGGAAGACAGCACTGACGGGGTCATTCTGACCAATTACTGTCAATTGGCAGGACAAAATAGGTTGCTCCCTAAATACAAGCATTCAGAAAGCAGTAATGCCACTATTAGCACTTATTTAATTTAAACAGCAGTGGTAAGTTTTTGTCTGTTTCTTTTCATCATGAGGGTCCCTTTAAAAAGACAGATCCTGAGATATACCCCCCATTACTTCCACCTCCTAACAACTGGTTTTCATCTTTCAAAAAAATGCAAACATTTAGATCCAGTAAGAATGGTAAACCTATCTGTTAAGCACAGCACTGCTAATTGCAGAGATGAATACAAAACCACTCAAAAGGCAATTATAATTTTTCTTTAATCTGATCATTTAAAAGGGGGTAACTTCTGCCACTTAACACCTTTCAATGGAAGCCTGTTTATTTAGCACTCCTTCACTGGAAAAAAAGATTACTTTTTCCCAGCATTTATTTTTGTTTTCTTGTGATGAAGACTGATTATAACCATTTTTTCATGAAGCTTCACAGAAAACATATCAAATATAAAATCCTTGTCAAAGAGCTACACAGTTCAAGTATATTTTCTGAAGAAAAAGGAGGATATGCTAGGAAAAAACCCACCTAAATACACAAATGCTTTAGTTAAAATTCCAAAATTAGATAGCAAACTTCAGTTGTAACCATCTGGCTTTATCTTAATAATACACTGAAAGCTTCATGAATGGGCCTTCAAAAAGGAAAGAAAAATAGTCACTTTTAGATTTAATGAACTACTAAATTTTTGTTCAAAACAATTCTTGTTTGTACCAGAGGCAATGCTTACTGCTCTAAAAACCAAATCATAATTCTACACAGGCTAGCTTTTCTCATGACCTGGTTGCTTCACTGATTTTAAATTGAGGAAATTTTGATACATCTGTCACAACCAAGACCTGCGAAAACAAATCTAAGGCAATAATAAAGTCCACTTGTGGCACTGAAAGCATATTTCACCTAAGCAAATGGAAAGTTCCTTGGATTGTTGTAATAGCCAATGTGAACATTAGCCTTAATTGGTTATTAAGGGCTAACATGCTTTAAGTGACAGACAGAAAAATACGTCTGCTTCAGCAACACATTAAATTATATTAATTCTAATAATCAGAAATGTTTTACATCAACTTTTTCCATCTTGCACTGGTGAGACCACAGGTATAACCAGGTCTGTTCCTGAGTTCCTCAGAAGATCCTGCAAATTTTTTTGTCTTGAACATAAGCACAGTGGGAAATTAGGTTAGGTTAAATTATTTCCTGAATAAATTTGCTAGGAACTCAATCCAAGAAGACAAGCAGGAAGAAGACAGAAAATTGGAAAGAGCTTCCTTCCACCATGCTAGAAAAGAAGCACCAAGACAGAGAAGAAAGAGTAAGAAGCCAATACATACCATAAAAGAAAAGATGATGAAAAAAAGATATTAATGAATCGGAATAAAAAGATTAAAAATAATAATGCAGTTGAGGATTGAGTGCCATGTCCCGAACCTGGACAGCTGGGATAAAATAATAAAAACTGTGATCATAAAGAAAAGTTAAGAAAAGGAAAGAAGTAAATTCATTAAGGGTACTTAATGTTAACAATAGCCGCATTCCACAAACTCAGTCATTGAGATTTTATCAGTTTTGGGAGCCTAAAATCTAGCCCTGTAAAATTATGCGATTAGAACGCGACAATCTCAACGAAACACCCCAAACATCTAGAAAATCCCACTGAGCTGGGTGGGTTTGCTTGGTTGCTTTTACTTACTTGTTTTTCCTTAACCTACATACTTGCTTCATCCAGATTTTGATTACTGTTAACTCAAGACATGGTCCTAAATATATTTCTGAAAAACGTCAGACCAACTTGACCAATCTGCTACAAGTCAATGGCTTTTCTTCAAGGTGCAATAAAAAAAAACCCTCCAACAGATGCTACTGTCACTACTGATTCACAAAACATGTCAAAACACAAAACATGCAGAAGCATAGAGACTAAAATCTCAGAACACAGCCATATTCCAAGCTGCCTTTCCAAAGGAAGATTAAAATGATAACCAAAAAAAAATAATCTTTGAGAGCATCTTAGTCTCTCTATGGAGAGTAAGAAACAAGAACTGAGAAGAAATACCTTTCCCACTAGTGGGTGAAGACCACCCAGGTGTCTTGAAAAATTACAAATTCCCACCTCCAAAGCACCTTTCCCTTGAAGAGAACATATTCCTTCAACTTTCCAAGATGTACACAATTAAACTGTATAGTTTTACTGTTTTTATTTACCCCATTTTTTTTCAGACCCTTAAGTTTCATTGCATCAGCAGAGCTGCGTTATTTAAGTTCAAATAAATTGCTTTTAGCCTGAAAATCTGACAACATAGTAGACTGTCAGGGTAGTAAACTGTGAAGAACATAAGTACTTCTGACCAGCACGAACAAGCAGCACGACACCGAATACAAATCAAAATGCCTCCCTGGGCTCTTACTTCCCATATTATCTATGCATGCCCTTAAGACCGTGGACTGTCTCCCCGTACAGTTGCCAAGTGCTCAGAAAAGTGGATTTCCCTGAAAACCCACTGGCATCTCTAGCGTAACACAAATATAATACAAAATATAGTAATGACTTGGGCTTAAAAGAGGGGGGGAAAAAAACTGGGTTGCATTCTTGCAAGGCAAGGGACAGTTATTCCCAGTATCTCCAGATGAATTACATCTGACAAAGCGGTACTCATGCAAATACAAGTCACCAACACATAGTCTCTTCTGGTATGCCACTAAGACAGAAACATTTTTGAGTAGTGTCCAAATCATCCAGCTATTACAGCTATGGTGGTGTGACAGTTGAATGTCTGTCCTTGGGAAGGCTGCTGGCTACCACAGAAAGTCACCAGTGTTACAGTTTCACTCTATTTTTTGAGCCAGTAGAGTCTAAAAGTGAAGGTTACGCGCACTGTCTAGTAATTCATGGCCGAAATTCTTCTGCATTTCATATAAATATGCAATAACTTCCTAGCAAACTGACCTATATTATCAAAATAACATCACAACGTTGTTCAGAAAATGTATTATGAAAATTTTGTATTTAGCAGTTTCATCCCCTGATATTTCCGTTTACTGCCAAATGTAGACCAGAGAACTGAATCAGAAGAATCAAGCATACTAAATAGGTTATTGTCTTACAGGTCTACACGTTCTAATAACCGGTCACGCTGTGTTTTTTTAAGATCTATAACTGAGCAAAACGTTCTAGATAAATAATGGTTCTTTTCAGCCCCACATATGCAATTATCCCTGTAAATGAACGCTCATCCATGGCAGATACAAGGACTTGTGTACATTTAAGAGATTCACTCTCTCTTCTATTTTTCTGAAACGTCTTTGGTAGACAGAGAGTTAAATTTCTGTTTAAAAATATTAACATGGAAGTCAGCTTTGGCAAGCCTTTGATGCTTATGCCTGTGCCTTCACTGTGTATCAGGTACACATGCCACGCATCTGATAAGGCTTCTCCTCATCTGTGTGCCCAGAAAATCTGCTTGACACTGCTGACATGAAAATGATTAATTAATAAGGAATGCTAGGAGAAACTGTAGTAACATGTTGCTGTTTTGTAGTTTACTAGCATTTATTTCTTCTTTAAGAAAACTCATAACGTACATCGTCTGACACTGAATTTATCACAGTATTGTATTTCTTAGTGACAACTTAACTCTTAGGTTTTCATCCTCTGAATAACAAGTGCTGATACAGTCATTCATCGTGCTGTATGTTTCTGCTGTATTACATCACTGCTTCATCACCCGCACTGATTCTTTGTCTAAAATTAGGTGGTTTGGTATGGACAGAGATTAGAGAAGTGATCAAAAAATGGTCCTGTTGGATGAAAAAATGAACACCAAGCAATCTGGGACTTGTCCAAAACTGTTCAATTTCCAATAAACAAGAAGTGTTGAGTAGGCACATGACATTACTGGAAACAATCATACTGATCCGGAAGACAGGGTAGTAATTAATTTAATGTTTTAAAGTATAAATCAGTGAGATGCCATATTCCTTTGCTGCATTTATGCCACTTGAAGGAACTACTCTATCAATCACATTCTATGACACTTTCTCCAACCTAAGCAAAGGATGACCGTAAGCAAGAGCTCTCACTAATGCCTTACCAAACATCAACAACCTCCCCCATGTCCATTCCATGTCACTCATACCTACCCCAAGATAAAGAATGGCAAGGGAAACAAAACAGCAGCTTGCCTGATTTTGACACAGAATATATAGTACTGAGCAAGCTACGTAGGTTGTTTATATTTATTAGTTTTTTTAAGCTAATCTTACCTAGTCCATTTGTTATTTAATTTTTTAAGAAGGTAGTAAATATACCATGTAATACCAGTGGCAAATCAATATTTCCAACCAAGCTAAATTTCTATCAATGGTGTACCACGACGGGCACCTATTTTGAACTGCTGCAGTTCTCTATCCTTTCTACGGGAACATTGATCTCTATGGCATGTGAAGAAAAAAAAATCTATACTCAGTTAATGAATAGCACCACAGAATACACGGGACTTAACTACATTTACAGCATCTGTACTCCAAAATAAAACTTGAATAGAAGCAGAGTGACAGCAGATAGGATCTCACAGTAGTCAAACGGACTGAAGCAACAACAGGAAGAGGAGAAAGATTTAAAAAAGTGAAGTGAGCAAAGGTAGTTTGAGAGGAAAATGAATGAGAAAGCTCTAAAATCTAAGGCTGAAACATCTAACCCTTTACTTATCTGATGATTCCTATTCCCTTCAAATAGATTCAACATCATCACGTAGGTTCACAATCTTTTAAACTCTAATTCTTCAAGGTGACAATATTCCTTTGCTGCTTGTTCCTAGTGCTTCATTCAGCAAAAAAGGAGGGCACTGCAGATCAGCAGTCACTTCCAACCAGTCTGTGGACCTCTGGATCATACAGATAGGAACAGTTCACGATAAGTATGACAAAAACTCCCAGCTGAATAAACTCTAGGCATGTTGAATCCGTATGTTTTTAGCAGAGAGCTTTGCAAAATGTTTCTAATACCGTAATTCTTCTTCAGTGGTAGCTCAGAGTGTCTCTTTCCAATTTTCTCTAAAAACTTTCATATTCTTCCTGTGTAATATCTTTAAAATTCATGCTTTCCTATATAATATATACTCATACAATTAAAATTCATAATCTGAAATCATTACTTTAACAGCATCCTGCTGTATGACTCTAAAATTATAAAATAATATGAAAAATTATGCAAATAAAGGATTTGGAAGGAACTCAAGAGCACCCCGGTATATCCTACCCATTGTAGACAATTCCTGTTTTCCTAACTTCTCTTCTAAGCTCAGGTCTACTGAGAGGGGTCCACCTTCAGTAGTTCTTGAGTAGGCACTCCTCACAAGCAGCTTGTCTCAGTGATCAACTGCATTTGCTCTTACATTTAACTCAAATATGCTTACTATTTCCTAACCACCACTCAGAACCAGCTAATGCAGCAGAACTTTGCTGAACACACACAGAAACGCTTTTTATACCTTTTCAGCTTCTACAACATAAGACAGTAGCTGTAAAATTATCCTGCGCAGGTATCTGAGAAATTAGTTCCATCTTGATGTGTTTTAAGCTTTAGTATGTCATTGAACTAGTTTAAAAAGCTGTTTAAATATAATGCATAGATTTATCTGGCAGTTTTTTCATTCCAAGCTGGATGCTGAGGTTGCTGCTCCAAAGCAATGGGCCACTGTTACTTCTTTTTGCAAAACAATTCTCTATTCTCCCAATACTTTCCAAAACCTACTCACTCAAGTCAGAAGCCAACATTTGGATGTGTTAGCACACAGTAATTGCTAATTGTGTTCTTGGCTAATTATTGCACATTTCCTCTAAGATCCCTCAGCCGTATTAATTCTATACAGTCTACCTTTGTAAATTCAAATCTTTAGTACTTTAATCTGTTTGCTGTTCCTTCCAGAATTTTTATTTTGATTATATTAACAAAAAACTAAGTGCTTACTATTATAAATGAAAAAAAGAACATATTTCAGAAAAAGAAAAAGACACTTACTGTAATGTTTATTCCACAGCTCACTGATTGCCTCAAACCAATCTGCACATCTGACTTCTCAGAGCTGAACTAGAACCCTCTTTGGTTTTATTAGTTATAAAGTTAAATGTTTCTGCTTATGATCACAGAATTAAGGTTGAAGTTAGAAGGGGCCTCTGGAGATCATCTAGTCAACTCATCTCAAAACAGGGTCAGCTACAGCAGATTGCTTAGGACTGGGTCCAGTCAAGCCTTGAATATCCCCAAGGACTGAAACTCCAGTACTTCCCTGGATAACCTGGTCCAGTGCTTATCACCCTTATTGTAAAGAAATTTTTCATCTCTAAATGAGATTTTGTTTTGTACCTTTACAAGTATTCATTTTTCTTCTTAAGTTTAGAAAAAAATTAGAGGTATTACTCATTGTGCAATGATGGAAGAGCAGGGAACAGCTTTTCAAAGTACCCTATGTTCTGGTACATTCCCTTAGTTCTATTTTTTGTTTTCAGAATTCATCAGTTCACCATCTTATTATTTCCTGAAACTGAGTGACAGAGCTTTAATAAATATTATGTACAACATTTTCACAGGATCTAATACCTAAATAATGTCCCTTGGATTTATAAGGCAAAATGCTTTTGCAATGTTTAATTTCTCACTGTAACACAAAAACTTCAAAACATTCAAGCAAGGCTCAAAAAAACCTTAAACATTCAATACCAATACACTTAGGTAGAAAATATTGCCTTTTAGAATGAACATTTTATACTTTTCCTCAAACTCATCTGTAGACCAACTCTCAAGACCAGAAGTTATAACCAATTCCCACACAGAGTATTCTATTCATAGTTGTTTTGTTGAGGTTTGTTGGGTTTTTTTCTCCTTAATTAAGGGCTAAACTGTAAGGGAACTTAAGTTTTCTATAACTGAAAACAGTACAATGATTAACTCACTTCTTGTAGACATGGCTATAGGAGGACAAAAAAATTGTCTCCCAGGCAGTAATCTCTAACTGGTCAATACTTCTGTATTGTGGAGCACAGTTTTACAGACCTCCCTCTTTCTGCCTTCAGCTGTTATATTCAAATAGGCTGTAAATTAAAGCCTATTAGTTAACTTTATTGCAGACTCCTTGACTGTTTGATTATCCCATGATGACTGTCCTTTTTGGTGCAGTCTGAAGAGAGGAGGGGATGGGGGGGGGAAGGTATCTTATCATTTGTGTAGCTGTTTTCAGATACTCTACAACTGGAGCTACTTGGGCTGGCTGTGTCCTTGGTAAGGATCTATGCTAATTTCTAAAAACATCATGATAAAGCTTTTTCTTAAAGTTTTTGAAGGTGCATGTTGTTTTGAGTTACTCTCTAGACTGTAAGACCATAGTTAAAATCCGCACTACATGATTTTATGTTTCTTGATGAATTAGTCTTCCCTCTTGCGCTGGTCCTAACCTCTTGCTCTTACTTTCCAAAACACAAAAATCATACTATTAACCAAGTTGTTCAACAAAGCCAGGTGGCTTTTTTTGATTGTGTGGTAATTCAGCTCACAAAACTGAGCTGATAATTTTGCAGAGAGGATGTTAGCTAAGTTACTGACACCGTTAACAGTCCTTCAGTGATTCCTCATAAAACCTGGGTCCCAATAAACATGGAGTAGTTTTCCCACAGCGCGCTGAGACAGAAGACAGCTCTTGGTTTTACTGCATCACACGAGATACCCAAACTACTCCAAGGGGAGATAGAATGCACAGATTCACTTTGAAAGGTCTTTGCAGTGGGACTGCTGATACCCAGGGTAGTAATTCCAATTGCCGAGACATAAAATATAATCATCCATGTTCTTTTCATAATAAAGGTCATACGCAATGTAATCAAGTCAGTTTTGATTTGGCTAATCAGCTTTCTCAAAAAAGAACAGAGGTAGGTAGGGAGAACAGTTAACAGGTAAGATTAAAAAAGGTGGAGACAAATGGCCTTAAAAAAAAAAAAATCACAATTTTAGGCACCATGAAAATTGTTTTGATCTGCTACTGAAATGTAACAGGACTAATTAACAGGAAAAGGAATGTCTTAAGTATTTTTCCTCTTTTCATACAAAAGTCAAATAGCTTTACAAATAAAATAAAAAAGATTGAATACCTTTGCATATCCTTTTTCACAGCAGGTACTTGTATTTAGTTTAATGAAAAAACAAGCATTCTGAGAAGTACATGACTGACCTAGTTAAATAGCAAAGAAAAGCAAGGGACAGAAAAGTCTTCAAGTAGCATTTAATTGCAAAGGACCTTTGAAGGAATTTTTCATATTTTCCCAAAGAAATCCCCTGCAAAGTTGCATTTCAGCATCAACTTCACAATCAACTATTTCATATTGAATACAGTACCAATCAAGTTCAACATCAGTTCTGCAATTCATTGAGACGAGACTAAGGAATGTAAATGCCGCTAAGTGTCCTTCAAGTCTTATGTTAAGCTTGAACACCAAATTCTTTTGTAGTTCTTTTAGGGTATTACCATTAGTATAGAAGGGTTAATAGCAAAGGCTGATGATTGTTTAAAAATTCACATTACCAAAGTGGATTACATTGCATCTACTGAGGGGATCAACAATGTAAGCCTACACTAAGCCATTATTGCAGAAACAAAGCTTGCATTTTAAGCCTTTGGAAACAAGCATAAAATGGACAAAAGAAAAAATTCTTCTGATGTAAGAACAAGGCAAACACTACATGCTTTTCATACAGACTCACATTTTCAGAGCCATACAGAATACATGAAAATGGACAAAATAGCCTCCCCGAAAAGCTCATCATGAACTCCTGACAAGATCAGCAAACTTGGAGAAAAGGACAAAACAGATAACTGTAAGTGATCAAATGGTATAAAGGAGGTCTTGTCTTCTCTTTTATTCTAAACAAAACCGATTTAATTATCTTGAATTTAGGAATGAAGACTGGAAGAATCAAGCATGCTTGTAAAACGCTGTGGTTTTACATCCTCAGTGAATTGCCTGATGTTCAAAGGCACTAAATGCTGCAGATTTCTATTAGAGTCAGTGGAATCTGAGGTTTCTCAACACATATCCATTTATCTGGCCACTTCGAACTCAAACCTCATTAAATCAAGTTTGAAAATATTAACAGAATCCTTTTGGATTGCTT
>JAOXNO010000033.1:58227935-58284880 GCA_028565335.1 Limnodromus scolopaceus | reverse complement strand
CATTTATCTGGCCACTTCGAACTCAAACCTCATTAAATCAAGTTTGAAAATATTAACAGAATCCTTTTGGATTGCTTTAACATTTCCTCTTATGCTCCCTGAATCCATCACTAAAATTTGCCTTGTACGAAAGTAAAAACCAACAAATGAACAAAAATAAACGAACAAACCCCTAGTTGAGCATGCTTTGTGATTTGGAATGCTGTCACAGACAGCTTATAACTACATCTTCCCAAACACTCTCCTGTGGATGAAGATGCTTATTTCCAGTTGCAAACAAGAATTCAGGTTCTCTGACAAAGTACTCGGCACAGCGGAAAACACTGATGTTATGAAAGTAAACAAATAAAACTGTATTCAATGCAGTACCAACCCCTAAGCAAATCACTGCACACGCTAGTTCAACTACAGAAAACTTCCTAACCTTCTTTGGCAATCCTGTTCTTTGGCACTGAAGATTATTTTAAATTATAACACAAACCAGCATATTTTAAGGACCGTGCTAAGCTTCTTCAAGGCACAACTAGACAGGAAAGCATCATTCAATATTTCTACCGGTTTGGTTTCTAAATATAACTTGCTTTTGTTTTAATTCTGTCTTGATGAACTGAAATCGGACCAGCTACTTAAAAGTTGTGCAAGTCTAAGAGTTAGCATTAATCAGAGCAGCAGTGGACTCCTGCAGACAAGTTCTGTTTTTCTGAAGTGTTTTTAGACTGTTAACAGGAACAGGCTTTAAGACATTTGTCTTTTATGTTTACTCTAAAAAGACTATCATTACTTAAGTGATGCTTTTATGACTGCCCAAGTAACGAAGTTCACACATGGAACAGTAATTTTCCTAGCACAGGAAAAATGAATTCAGTGAGTTTTGTTACTTGATAAAGGTTGGTTTTGCAAGACTCAGATTGAGTACTGAGAACTCGCAGGAGTTTTGCAAATTGGGCAATTAAGTTAAACAGGGGTAGAAGATCTTTATACCAGCTTTGATTCCCAAACTTTGAAAATTAGAATCTTCTTAGTATCTCCCATAACATTTTGCACCTCAGACTTTGGATCCTCTGAAGGATGGAAGGCGTAACAGGTTAGCTCCTTCCATACTGTCCCCTACTCTTACATTCTAGCAAATCAAAACAGATTCAATTTTCTAAATGTTTTTCTTCCTCCCATCTCTGATAAGGTGGTATGGCCTCATTTTTTCCCACATCTAGTCCAAAAGCAGCTATAATGCACTTATTGGTATTCTCAGATATATAACAAGGTTTCTCCTTTTTCTGCCTGAATTTTTTTCTTCCTCAGTGGAGGGAAAGGGATACAATTGCATTTATAAGCCTACATTTTTCTTAAGGATGTTCCAGTATCTTCGCAAAGTCTTAGCTCTTCTCTAATTTTTAAAATGTATTTATCAGAACAATCAAAAATAGTTGTGCAGAAAGATCACACACAACTAAATTTCTTTAAAATAGCATGTGTGACAAATAAATTACATGTTTAACTACCCTATCATCTACTGATGAGAGATAAATATTGAATGAAAATAATCTACTTAAGAATACTGAAAAGTTAGAATATTACCTCTTTAATTTGGCTTCATTGCAGTGGCTTAAATTTCAGAACATAGTCTTCTTGTTAGCAATTTTTTCAAGTATAAATTAAGCATCATGAAAGACAAGTTAAAAATTAAAAAAAAAAATAGAGGGAAAAAATTGCTATTTCTTAAAAGCAAAAAAAGCTTTTGACAAACAATAGGAAAAACTTTGTCTACGCTCTATTCTTTCCCCTTTACTCTTGTTACATCTTCTTAAAAGCTGATCAGAATAGAGCAAACTGGTTGCAGTAGCCAAAAGCATTTTTTCTGACATGTAACCGATTCTTTACCCTGTGGACCATTTTGACATCTCACATGCAGTACACACATAAATAGGCCAAGATATGTCACTGGCACTGACATAATACCCTCATTTTTCTGACTACAGACCCACTCTCCGCTGTGGAACCTCACAGCAGTTTTTGCAGGCAAGTGCCTCAGAAGAAGAACAAGGAAACAGAAGTAAGGTGTCTGTATTCCAGTAAGTAGGAGCTGAGAAGAAGAAATGCAATATTTCTCTAAAAGAAGAATACCTAAACTTGGTTTTCAAGGACGCCGAGATACAATTATGCATCCCAGATAAGAGATAACACAATTATTTTTGGTTTTTTTCAGAATTAACGTATTAAGAAACAACAATTACCACAACAACCATAATTTTTCACAGGTAACTTATGAGGTTTACAAGTTGACACCCAGAGACCTTCACTCATCCCTGGGCTTTTGCTGCAGTGTCCCTGTGAAGAGACTGAGCTAGGAATTCTGACAAGATACAGGGAAATGCTCTGTAAAGAAGTATTGCCTGCCTCATTGATATTCCTCTTTATCCAATTCCTCTTCAATATAGCTAAGGAGTCCCTTTATTTTGTCTTTGAGCAATATGCAAAGCAAAGGCTAAAATACAAAAACTGCTAAAAGACTTTCTAGGAAATTTCTGTAATTACCTTTAGATTTACTAAGTCTTCCCCTTCTTGCCTCAATTCTATTGTATTCACTAATCTTTTGGTTATTTGTTAACATAAAAAAAAATAAATCAAGTTGTCTAAAAATAGAAGTAAATATTAAAAAGAGAATTGTATACTAGAGCCATTTTCACTCATCTGACTTTAAGCCACAATTGTAACAAGATGCATTTTTTCCTCTAAGTGTTCCTATCCTCCTTTTAAAATATCTTCTTCAATACTTGCATGAATAAATGTACATCTCTTTCCCAATGTCTTTCCACCAGAAATAAGAGTGGGATGCAGCGGTAGTACAGACCCCTCTTTTGCATCTCAATAGAATCATTAATTGCTTACAAGGGCAAGAAGAAAGGCCAAAATTAAAACAGTTTCAACAATAGCAAGAGGAAGCAAAATAAAACTGGCCAATTCATGTTGGCATTTAGGGAAGTATGACCTCATTTTAGTATGCTGATCTCAGGAGGAGGTGAGGGTGAGTACATTGAACTCATATACTAGAAAGGGATATAGGACAAATGCTTCTGTTGGAAAACACATACAACATAACTAA
Organism: Limnodromus scolopaceus; assembly: GCA_028565335.1. Classification (NCBI taxonomy): domain Eukaryota; kingdom Metazoa; phylum Chordata; class Aves; order Charadriiformes; family Scolopacidae; genus Limnodromus; species Limnodromus scolopaceus. The sequence continues at coordinate 58,281,780 of JAOXNO010000033.1, read as the reverse complement.
CTGATGTTTTGGATATCAAAAAACTGATATTAATTCTTTGAACTAGAGAAAATTCTGTCCAGTGAACTGGCAGTAATGTGAAAAGAAACCTGCTTTGTTAAATGGTCAGAACAATAATTTATTCCTGAGAAGAGAAGAAAGAGCAACAAGCTCCTCCATACGCTTTGGCATAGAGAAATGAAAGTTTTACATGAGAAAACTGTCCTTGAAATGAAAAACTGAATTGTGAAGAGAATAAACAGTACGGGCACAAATCAATCAAGACACACCACTTGGCAGAAAAGCAAAAAATCCTTGTAGCACTAATATATCCCTTGGCACAAGCCACCAAAATAGCTCAATAAAGATGCTGAATGGAAACAACTACTGCATTACTCTTCCTAGTACCCACAGAGAAAAGTAACAACTTGGTAGGAGAAGAATAGGATGGAAACAACACAGCATCCCAAAGTATAAGGAGTTGGACCTGTTGATGCCAATTGGCACCTGACCATGAGGACAAGCTGGAACATACACCATCCTCTGGAATGAAGGGGAAGCCATCACCAAGTCATAGGACACTCACGTATCAAATTAATGATTGACGTGCACCATAGCATATGAGGCAATAAATGAAACTCATAACTAAGTAATGAAGAAAACAGAAGCAATGCTAGCACATTTAATCGCCGATAAGGAACCCAACCATGTCTGTGGTGAATTGAAATTATTTTATATCAACGTGCAATTTAAAGCAAAGAAAAATCTGAAGGTAAAAGATACAAAGTCTTGTTAGTTCGTAACAACTTTGAACTGTATATCAGAACACAAGTAGCAGCCCAAAGTGTTAAATGAACGAAAGACTCAAGTCATGCCATTCCATACCAATGAAGAGAAAAATAGCCAGAGAAAAAATTCTGAATGGATTTCATCCTACCCAGTTCAGGTTAATTAAACTCTATAGTACTTTCAATTGATTGATATATTGATCAATAAATATAAAATTCATTAATAGAGACATACCGCTGCTGCAGGGGAGGAAGCAGGTTCCCTAATCATGATATAGCTATTCATTTTACTGAATTATTATAAAGTGAAAAGAAACACAGGCATTAACAGCTAGGCAGATGAAATTAGGGCAAATCTTAAACGGGATATGTCTCTTATGCACTATGGCTTTCAATGAATAAGCAGTTTCTTTAAAATGTGCATAGGCAAGCCCTCTGAGGACGAAGTTGGTGAAGCACTAGTCCAGGCTGCCCCAGGAGGCTGCAGGATGGCCAGCCATTAAGGTCCTCAGCACCTGCCTGGACAAAGCCCTGAGCAACGTGCTCCAAATTCAATGTTTTTTCTGCTTTGGGCTAAAGGCCTACTTGATTTATCCTATAAAAATTCTGTGATTGCTTTATCACTTATGGGCAGGATTCACACGACAGTTAATAAACCTAAACTCACTTGTTTTAGTTTGATTTTATATTAATTCATTAGCCTTAAATATTACTTGGAGCTTTTCCGAAGAGCATATAATACAGAGATTACACACAAACAGATTAAAAAGGAAATGCTGATTACAACAGAAATGAGTGGATTTTAATTTACTTCACTATAATTCTATCTTTATTTTAATTATGCTGTTCGTTTCCTTCCTAAATTATTATATCAAAATAAGATTATAATTCCTTTCATTCAATGATAATATACTTATGGAAAACATTTTCCACTAAAGTAATGCAAAGTATTTCTCCTGAAATATGGTTCTTGTCTGAATAACTAATGGTACTCAGAGCACTCCACAGTGATGGTGACAAAACAGTTACTCTGCTTGTTACTCTGCCTTCATAAAGCAAGTCTTTATTACAAACATACTTTATAGTGGCATTCTATAAGCCACAAATGAAATGTGGGTTAGCTTGATAAAAATGTAAACATTTAATTAAAATAGATCGAGTTCATCACAGAACAAGTTGCTTATCATGTAATGTAAAAAAGATAAAGTAAATCATTACGCTATAAACAAACGTGCACAAATTCACACATGTTTTACTCTCAGTGATTTCCATTTTAATGTTCATGAGCTAGGACTGATTCAATAAAAAACTGAAATTATTCCATCTTCAACATTTACTGCTTTAAGATGCTACACAAAGAAAAATAAATGGCTTAACCTTTTAAAGTTTCCTCTTTGCTTACATTGAAACTCCTCCAATTCTAAACCATTCTAATTAAGCACCTATTTAATATAAAAGAATCTCCAAACTTCAAATGGAGGCACCTGCCAAAAAAATCTGATACTGTTTAAAAGACCAATCTGCCTTCAAGTATTAGTTTCTAGAGCACTCCTTAGATGTTTTTAATCAAAATGCTCAAGTTAGACTAAAATGTGATTGTTTTTCACATGTATATAGTAGAATTAACCATTTTTTTTCCTTCTCTTCTCATCCTTTATTTTTTCCCCTATTTGTGAGCTGCTTAGCCTCTGAACTTGAAAGGTGTTCTCACAACCTCCCCACTTCCCATTTCTGTGTTCTCTTCAGTTTTATGCTACATTGACTGAATATGAAGTGACTTAAGGCAATATATCCAAGTTACTAGTACTCCTAAAAATTTTGGTCACATTAATTGACTCTAATGTGAAAAAGGCAGATAAAAACACACTCGCTGTTACAAGATGTTGTGTTTCCTGGAATGCAATGAGCACTCTGTGTGGATACACACACATATGTGCATACAATTGTGAAAGCATTGTTTTGATTATAATACTGATTTTAGTCAGGTAACGAACACTACAATTATCTTTTAAGTTCTCAACATAGTAAGAAAAATTATCTGATTCTTTCAAGTAATTATCCACTACAACTGAGTCAAGGCATTATCTGGCTGCTGGCCACACAGGCCAAGAGAAAGATTCTTATCCCAAAGTTATAGTAATTACTGCACACCTCTTGATCTTCCAGTGTATCTGCATGCACACAGCATGTACAGATCTGTACACATGCAAGGTCCCAGGTTGCCCAGAGAGGTGGTAGATGCCCCATCCCTGGAAACACTCAAGGTCAGATTGGACAGCACTCTGAACAACCTGATCTAGTTCATGGCCCTGCTCATCGCAGGAGGGTTGGACTAGATGACCTTTAAAGGTCCTTTCCAACCCAAACTATTCTATGATTCTACAACCACCAGAGCTGAAAGGAAAGATTCAAACCAGATACATCCAAGCAAGAACCTGGCCCTGAATACGCCAGTGACAAAGGTTCTGTGCATGAAAATTAGCACAGCCTACAAATTCTGAAAAGGAAATTTCTGCATTACAATTTCACAAGAATTCCACCTGATAAACTGAATTTATCAGCTACAAATACAGACAAAGGCATCCTTCTTCTGGTCAGAGGTACTTAGTGTCCAGACAGTTCTTTGATATTTATCACTGTACAATCAAAACCACCCTTAAAAAAAAAAAAAAATCAAAAAAAAAAAAATCGGTAGCCACAGGAATAATCTGTTGAAGAAAAAGGCTGGAATAGAAGGCAGCATGAATCATATAGTGTTTATCTAGACAGTATTTACATTTTTTCCCCTTTTTTAAGGACTTCAACAGTCATGTCATTGATTTGACACACAACACTACATGGCACAAAGATACATATCCGTTTACCAGTTTCAGCAGTAAAATGATGAAACATCCACAGCTGTGCTCAGACACACAGAAATAATGCATTCCCCATGTAAAACATAGGAAAAAAAGTAAAATTTAAGACTAAGAATGACAGACTGACAGACAATTGCTTTTTCTGTTCCCTTAAAACATTTTAAAAATTCATATTACTCTTCAGGTATGTCCTTATTTGGATTGTGCTCTTGACAAGACTGCAGAAGTGAGGATTTTGAATCAAAATAATTTGAAGGCAGCACTTTCAAAAAATTTTGAATTAAAAATGCAAAAAGCATGCAAATTTCTGCAGTGAGAGGTATTGAATCTCTAGTATGTAGCAGAGCAGAAGGCTGGAAGCCAGACCAGACATATAGCCTGCTCTCAGAAAACTTCTAGTCTTTGGTATTATTCATCTTGCTCATCCTGAAATAGATCCAGGTCAAAGATTCATCTGGCAAAGAAATGGCAAGTATTTGTTGAGATTTACAAATATTCTTCTACTTGCATAACTTCCTACCAATTGAACAATCTGAAAGAAACTGGCAGGGGGACGCAGATTTAGCTATAAGAAAGTAATTACGTTAAGACTACTGAGTATTATGCAATTAGTATTTCTGTCATTTTTCAGACTGTATTTTTTCTTATTCTAAACCACGACTTTATATCAAAGACTCTGATACATATGGTTTTTTCATTGGCAAATACAAGTGAAAGTCATCTCCGAAAAGTAAATGCATCTCTTAACAATATTTCCTTTAAACATTACCATATCACATTACACTGAAAAAATTACAAATACCTGAAGATAATTTTAAAAGCATTTCTGAATAAAGTAAATAGTATCAGTGAAAAATTCTGAGTTAATTGTTTTGGAGAAAGAGAAAGAAAGACGAGCTCTCAGACCAAAAAACACTCATCTTTGACTAGAACTAGACACAGGTGTTTTCTCAGATGGTTGTCTCTGTACATGATACCGAATTTGAAGTGTATCTTTTCCACCTACTGTACTTCTACACTTAAACCACTCATTTTACCACAAAATGGGTATTATTTTGAAGGGCAGTCTTGCAGAGGATTTTTTTTTTAATCTTATGGTCCAGAGAGAAAAACAGAATCAGCCCAAAAAGCAGCATGCTATCACCATATCATTTCAATTTGTTCCCACTGAAAAAAGCACCTTTTTTTTTTTTTTTTTGACAAAGGATGAATTTGCAGTGCAATTCCAATGAGGACAAGTTCATTATTTAAGGCAAATTACCACAACATCACAAGAAAACATAATCAGATAATAGCTTAAGATACCTCCCTGGAACCAGCAAAATGGTGAAAAGGCACTACCCTCAACCTTCCTATCAATTCAAATCTCTTAAAATGTGCAACTAATCTACATTCTAAAGTCACTGAGTGGGGGATGTCAGTAAAAGTGACATTTCTATCACATCTCTGCTGGTACAGGGATATCCAAAGACTACAAGAATGCGCATCCACATTATTTATATAACACCTAAAAAAATCCCATTAAGAAAAAATGTACAGTTCAAATCAATAGAGCATATCCAGGAACATTTGTTGCAAAACACTACGATTTAAGCTAGAAAGCTGAAGAAATCACTGACCTAAATTAATTCTGAATTTTTCAGGTATGGCACTTAACCACCATCTATTCATAGGCAACCTCTTTTTTAATGGGACCAATCCAGAGAATCAATATTATGACAAGCTACCATTTGTCAAGTCTTGCTAAGAGATGTATCCATTTTCCAGGCATGAACCCACTGGGACTGCTTGTTAAACATGGCAATTCCGGTGGTCTAAGCAGACAACATGTCAACTGGCTTACTTCTCAAACTGGTAGCTGTTTTTTAACAAACACTTCCACTACAGAAAAAAACCAGACAAAAATCAATGCATCTGTGTGTAGTCTACAGGTTTCCCACTGCTGGAAGCAGAAGTGCCAGAAGCTGCACTTTCAACACCTAAGAAGCAGAGATATCCTGAAGTTTAAGAACACAAGATGAGATCAACACAGCCAGCCTCTGAAAGTGTCAAAATCTTTCTTTGAGAACATGTATTTAATGAAGTTATACAGATGGAAGCTGAGAATCAGGACTGTATGCAGTTCTTGATCAGAAGCTTAAGTCTTTGTACTTTGGACACGTACATCTGCCTACTTCACAAAAAAAAAAAAGTAAATTGAGCCTCAAAGTGATTTATTACCGTTACCTACATCAATGGCATGGATGCTGTGAGGTTAATGTTGGTTCTACACTTGAAAATCCCGGGATGAAAGGCCCAGCATAAGTCCAAAGTAGTAGTAGCATAATTAACTGTTCAGTGTAAAAAGCTATCTGAGGCTTTGAAAACCTACCTTTTGCTTTGAAATGTATGAATGTTAACCCACTTCTAGATTAACTGGCTCTGCACAGTTATCCCACACCACCATAAAAATTCCAGACGTGATACAGGAGTTACATTCAGAAACATTATCCTTTGTCAAGAGAATGGTATTTCCAATTTGGGGAGGAAAAATTACATTGACACAACATTGAATGCGCTGCTTGCATCAATAAAGAGAGCTATTACGTATGAAGGTAGATACGGATGGACCAACTCACTCACATAAGCAGAAGAAACTGTAATTCAAGCATCAAACTTAATGGAGAACTACACCAAGAGCACAGTTGATGCTGAGTGAGGATGGGAGCTGCTGCCTACTTTTGAAGTGCCTCCAGATTAGGCTACCTGCGAAATGCACGAATCAAGGGTCAGGATTGGTCCCCAGTTTTCTGATGTCTTTTTTAGTGCACTTTTTTTAAAGCACTAAAAGTTGTGAGGGGAGAAAGAGGAAGGGAAAGTCTATGCCTTTTCTGTAAGTCCTCAGACATTATAAAAACATTCAAACACTTAATTCCATGCAAAATCTCAGATACTTAAAGTTATTTCTAATATATGTTTTTTAAAAAACGCAACCCAAAACACTTTCAATTCCTAAAAAATACTCTAAGATACTTCTGCTAGTGGCTCTTTTTCTAACCCTGCATCACAGATATTACATCTTGGCTTGACTGCAACAAATTTCTCCTCATAAAATTCAAAATGGCCTTCTTCCAAAACTAGCCTTCAAAAAAAATGAAGAAAAAAATCTCTTAATAAATCTAGCACCTGAAAGCTCTCTGTCAAATACCAGCATTTTATTAGTAGTATAAAAGCACAGAATGAACTGTTGTTATAAATAAGTTCTGTATGTTTTCTTTGAGAAATGTTATTAAATATCGGGAAAAAAATACAATTTTATTCTCATACAACAAATCTAGCTCTAAGTTATTAGATCACAAGATTTTTCTTTTAAAATAGATTCTTCCAAGACCTGATGAACATATGATAGCGTTTTAATAAATCATGTACTCCACAGATACCAATGCCATTCCGTCTCAATAAATTAACATGAGTATAATGGGAATCTGAATATCTTAAAGCTATGATGTATAAGATGGCATCATCTTTCAGGCTATCCGTTGAAAGCTTCTAACATGACAAACTACAAAAGCTCTTTTAATGTTAATAATGAAATAATGAAGACTTCTAGGTACAAAAAGACTCCAACTGCTGGGCTTTAAAGAATAAAGTCAATTAGTAAGAAACACCAAGAGCTAAATCCCCAAAATTAGTTCCAGGTACCAATATTCAGATGTCACTGATATCCTCAAATTTCCTGCTCAACTGCAATCTTACCCTTTATACAACTAAAACCTCCACGACAGTGGCATTTATGTACAAGACCACCTAAGTTCTAACATTCAGACACTTGGACCCATACTAAAGCCTGACAAAGTGAAGGAACTCCCTCCCCAAACTAACAATTTTGTGTGAAATACAAGTAGGCATAAGATCATTCTGTTTTCAAGGAACAGATCAGTATCCAGGTGGATTTCAGTGTCTGGAGAGGCCGTGCAGTCCAGTCTCACATCACCATTTTCAAGAAGTTATTTAAACTTAGGCGTTCTTTATCCCAGAGGGTTGCCCGAACCACCAGGTTGCTTCTGAGCTAAATTACACTCCTCTTGTACAAACTACTTTACTCTGCAAGAGCAACCAAATATGCAGCAGAAGGAACAGAGAAAAGGAGGAGAGGGGAGTTACCAGTGGTATTGCAACGTCAGAAAACAGGATTAAAACCAAAGCCACAGTTACGTTTTTACTGTGAAGTGGAACTTTTTCAAAATCAAACATTCAGAGAACTCAATTCCAAACCATTGAGGACGTGAGTAGAATCATGTCCTGGCACACACGGTGTGTCTCTTCAAGATACAGGGACATCTGAAAACAAGCCTTCAATGGGAATGCTCTATTTGCCTAGTGAGTAAATCTAAGAAGCCACCTCCCCTGTTAAAATAACTTTTGTTTAGCTTTCACTTGTTTCTTGTGAAAAAAGCATGGCTATCCCAACAACAGGAAAAAGTACCACTGGTAAGAAAGCACAGAAGAGAGAGGCACCCAATTGGTTTGAATGGAGAAGGCTTAAGTCATGCTGCTGCCCTCAGCGTGTCCTCCTGTTTTTCTTAAATCACTCCCTTCCAGCTTGCAAGTTCCTAAGAAACACAGTGATCAACTCAAGACCTGCGAGAAGTTAAATCCATAAAAATATGAGATTTCAAGAAAAATTTAGGCATGTAGGTACAAACCGCAAACCCAAATCATTCCCCGTTGGCACTTCAACTTTGTAGGCACCACACTACCTTGCCTTTATTCATGCCAAGAATCATCCCAGTCTTGAGACAGCTGGGGAGCATAGACTCAATCTTATAGACTACACGCTAAAACGTTGTGTTGTATTCTTTGACTCAATTTGTTTTAGATTCTTTTAGCAAAACACCTCAGAAACCGCTGCATCTTGACTGTTCTAGGAAGCCTTCATGAAGTTAAGAAACCTTTAACCTCCTTGCCTTGGGAAAAACACAAAGATACTCTACTTCTAAGAAAATCCTACAGTGTAGCATGTAAACAGTGACCTCTTTTGCCATTTTGGACTTGAAACACATGTTCCTAGATCAGTGTATTCTGTTTCAGCTCTTCTACATCACCTCTAGTGTATTTGCACCATATCATAGATGGCCACAAATTCTCCCTCACCTCTACATTTTAAAAAAACAGTATTAAAATAGCAGAAGTATACTGTAAATATGTTCTAGGAATAGCCAACTACTTGACCAAAACACAATCCCTCCCATCATAGTAATGCTCACACAACGAAAAACATTATTGCTAAAACAAGGGGCCAGGAAGATTACTTTATCTTTTCAGGTATTCTGTAGACTAAATGCAAAGATGAGATCATGACCCAAAATAGCTGAGAAGAATTGAAAACAGTATGATTTCATACTAGTAGAGAAGGTATCAGAATCACAAAGCAATAAAACCACCTCAAGTAAAGCTTGAAGCTACATCAAGACTGCTGTAAAAAAGATGCTACTTGAAGCCCCTGAGACAGGTACGATACACCTCTCTTTCAGCATCCTAAGCAGCTTAAAATCAAGGCTCAGACAAGGAAACCAATGAGAAAAGAGAAAAAAAATAATTCATATAAATACTTAAAGAGTGGGTGTCAGGAAGATGGGGCCGGTCTTTTTTCAGTGGTGCCGAGGGACAGGACAAGAGGTAATGGGGAAAAACTTGAACATAAGAAGTTCCACCTAAACGTGAGGAGAAACTTCTTCACTTTGAGGGTGGCAAAGCCCTGGAACAGCCTGCCCAGAGAGGTGGTGGAGTCTCCTTCTCTGGAGACATTCAAAACCCACCTGGACATGTTCCTGCACAACCTGCTCTGGGTGGACCTGCAGGGGGGTTGGACTAGATGATCTCCAGAGGTCCCTTCCAGCCCCATATCATTCTGTGATTCTGTAACTTATGAAAAAACAGAAGACTTGAACGGAAGAACATTGAGTGTTCTGCTCTTCTGAAAATAGTCCTACGTGTTAATCTGTAAATAATCTGAAGCAGATAGCCAGCGGTATGAAATATCAGTGTTCAATCCACTTGTGGAAGAACACAATACATCTGCATGTCTCACAATGAAATATACGGAAGGATGGAAATAGAATGCTCTAGACATAAATGAATGGAGGGGGAGGGTGGGGTTGTGCTGGGTTTTGGTTTTGTGTTGTTCCCCTCCCCACTACAGAAACTGCCAGATCCTTGAGCTACAAAACAACAGCCTGAAAACTATCTGAAAATCTTCAGCATCACACACTGCATTATTTGGGTGTGAGATTTTAAAAGTAAGAGGCCAGTAAATATAAAAACAACTGAATACTTTTTTTTTTTTTCCTGTGTGTGGCTCTAAAGCCAATTTAAACGATCTGGATTTTCCAGTCATAATAATATGTAAAAAGCATAGCAGAAAAATATAAACTTTAGTAGAAATTTTTAAATAAGGAATAGCTGAGGAATTTCAGGAAAAATTGTAACCCTTTTTTTATATTAATAAAGCCTTTCTTTCCAGTTTCACCCTCTTTTCACTATTAAAGTACTTCAGAAGATTTGCATTTCTGCACTACTCTGAATAAAATGCAGTTGTCTTTGTTAATGATATTTTCTCTGTCAAAAGCAGGAGCTCGATGAATGCGTTGAAAGGCCACCTAACTTCACTGTTGCTGCTGGAACATTACCTTTAGCTTTGTCAAAAGCTGTTCTATAGCTTTTCATTGTTATATTCCCTGAAAGAAATCTTCCACCTACTAAACCAATTACTACATCAGGAGGGTAGTAGTTCACGTGTTCAACAACAGAATTAAAATATGACATATCAGAGCCCTTAATGTAGTGATGATGTAACTTATATCCAGATCAAAAAAAGAATAGTCCATTGAGTGGAAAAAGGGTCGGTTAAGACCCTTTAGCAGCTCAGAAAATAAATTTGTGTTCTGTTACATTATTAACAACAGCAATAGGAATGAAGTCACAATGGTATAAATAATACATATTTTTCTATAACCTAGTTTGTGGCTTAGCAAGATGAAACTAAAAAGAAAGAAGAAAAAAAACATTTATCATCTAAAAGATTTCATCTGTGAATTAACCAAGTTTGTATAAGAAATCACTTCATGTTAAGCATGATGAAATATTCTTTCATATTAAATGTGGTAACACCATCAATAATGACTAAAATGACTACAGTTTTCTTATAATTACAGAAAAATATTTTGAAAAGAGTTCTCCTGATGCTTATTTTGGGAAAGCATCACTCTGCTTCAGAATCAGCATACAGCTAAATCATCCACTACCAGATGCTTATCAACCCATTCTTTAAAATATCCACTGAAGTACATTTTCCAAGATCCCTGGTAGCCAGTCACTAATTCATACATTAGAAAGCGTTTCCCAGTTTCAACATAAATTCATCACTCCAAATGAAGTTGCTGAAGAGGAATCAGAAAAATAATTAGTTGCTACTAACTTCCTCTCCAGTCTTCTCCCCTCTAGAATAAGCAAACCCAAGCATTACAAGATTTTCCTCAAAAGCTACTATTCCTAAACTTTGTAATGCTCATTTATAGTCTTAGACTAATTTTTCTACATTCTTAAAAACGGTGCCCCAAAGTAGACAAAGATGATTACCAAATAGAAGAGGATAAGTCCCATCCAGTCTCTTACGTAGAGCAGGACCTTTAGTAGGTAATAGACGCTATATGCCTTTTTTGCAACAGAACTATGACTCACGATTCATCCCAAGACCCCCAAACCACTCACAAGTTGTATTTTGCCATGTCACCCGTCTGTTTTCTGAATTTCATTTCCCCTTCTCAACACTAGTCCTCACTCTATTTTACGAGTTGACTTCAGATCATCGGTCCAATATGCACCAGACATCATGAACTCCAATTTCAACCAAGGTGCCCACAGTACCCACTCACCACCCACATGGCCTCGTCTTTTAATGTTACAAAGGTGGGCTAGCTCCACTACCCAAGGAGTTAAAACATCAGCGGATCTAGGACTGCACTTCTCAGTCCAACAATGAATGGTTGATAAGCGCTCCTGAGAGACAAGTTTCAACTAGGAGGAGAGCTGGTAATGTTTTATCTAATCCTACTTCTTTATACCATTTATGAAGATGCCACGGGAAATAGAATAACAAACGCTATGTAGGTCACATTAATTGCTCAATCTTTATCCAGAAGGCTGGTTTTCTTATCCCATTCCCACTCAACACACACTTAAAAGGAAGGCATAAACTACTGATGCCAATGACCGTACATCAGTTTAACGGAGCGCAGCAAGGCCTTACACTGTTAAGACATAAAAATGCAAAAAACATCATCCTGCATCTCACTGGAGAGAAACTTAGCAGCAACATAGGTTCTCAACAGACTTACCCTCATCCAAACAGCACTACAGAGCTTCAAGCAAAAGTGCACACTTACATATAAGCATTAGTAGACTAGAGCTATCAAACTCACTTGAAGTATTTGAGTTTCGCAATTTATTTTTAAAAAGTCTCCATCATGTAGATAAACGGTGGCAAAGACAGCTTGATCAAAGTAATGTACTGTAGGGGATAGCCCATTTGTCTCCACTTCCTTGTCCTTAAATCTATTTAAGGAGTCAGAAAGAATCTTTTATGACATGAGCCTTCCAGCCTTGCCCTTTTCAGCTGGATCTCTGAGAACAGGTTGCTCCCAGATAGGACCAGATTTCACAAATACAGATAGAAAACCATTTTAGTTAGTTATCTAACTCAGAGCACAGACTGGCAGAAGATACCAGTAGGCAATCAGGAGACAGGGGTAATGGAAGATAAATTTAGAGCGAGGTCTATGGACTTTTTGTTTTCTGGACTCCCCTTCCCACCCCCGAGCTATTCCTTCAGTGGCAATTACAATACTCTGGTTTATTATCCACTTCTTCAGAACTCCAGATATTTTTCCCCAAAAATCTGTGGCCTAACATATAAATCTTAGAACGCTCTACTGGAAAAAAAAAAATGCAGTTTTAAAGTGATACCTTATTAAAGGTATATTTACAGCACAAAGAATAAAATAACAGCAGATTAACACAAGTCATGAGAAAATTAAATACTATTGTAACTGCACTTACCTTCCCACAAAACACTTAAGATAACTATTGCACAAAAAAAAATACTTACTTAGAAATCAGGCAGGTATTTATCTGACCATTAAGAGACAACACAATTTTACATTAATGCATGCAATTAACAGGACCAGTGTTAAAGTGGTAGGACAATTCTATTATTTCAGAAAAGACAACCAGTCACTACCTATTAGACCTTTTCCATAGGCAAAACTACAGACTACAAAAATAGCACAGTCCCAAATAACAGTTTTTAGCTTACAAATTCCAAAACTAAAACATTCTGTAATCTAAAAGAAACAAAGCAAATTGTTTCACTCAGAAAAGAGCTTGTGGTGATAACGTACCAGGCAATCTGACTCTCCTAACCCAAATAAAATAGTTTCTGAAAGTATTTTTCAATTTCAACTAGTCTGAATTCTGAATTCATTTACCAATTAGATGCCCAACTTAACCAATGCAATGAGGTTTAAATAGTGTCAAGAGTTAGCAGTAATTTCAGCATCATTCTGAAGTGCAAGAAATTACTCATACTAATTCTATGTTCTAAACTCATATACGTTTCTTAAAATGTGACTAGTTCCTAAGTTTATTTATTACAGGTCACAGATAACTTAGAGTAATTGGCCTAAAACCTTTTGAAAATTTAGCTGTTTTCATATTAAGTTATATGTTGCCCAGAGAGGTGGTAGATGCCCCATCCCTGGAAACGTTCAAGGTCAGGTTGGATGGGGCAACCTTATCTAGTTGAAGATGCCCCTGGTCTTTGCAGGGGTTTTGACTAGATGACCTGTAAAGGTCTCTTCCAACCCAAACTATTCTATGATCCTATGTTTGGGTGGTAGAGGCATTAATGCACATAAAGCTGGAAAAAAATTAGACAAAAAATGCTTATGGAGTTTTATTTCAGAATTTTCTTCATGAGTAATTTTTAGGTTCTGGAAAAGGAATAATTAGCTTTGCGAGTCAGGATATTAGAAAAAATAGTAATTTTGTCATTAAAATACTTTGGTTCTGTTATGAAAGATTCAAATACTCAATGCCTGAATAAAAATTCTCCTACTATCTACTGCCAAAGTAAAAGTATTCAAGATTCTGAAACTCTTGCCAAAGCATTAAAAAATAGACCCAGAAATTAACTGCCACACTTAAGTTAGTGAAGTCTCAATTTAGTAACTTCTAGATGCAGTTTTATTGGTTTCTTCTATTTTATCTCTCTCGTGAAACATTCCTTACCCTATTATCAATTCATTTTATTCGGTCACCCTCTTCTTTCTTGGTGTTCACAACTACTACAACCTTGTATCTGAAGAAGTAGGAGCAGTGGACCAAAAACATTTGAAGACAAGGCCCAACATGTCCAGAAGGCAATATAAATGAAAAAGACAGTTTTCCCCCAACAACGACCTTCAGAAAATATAAATGAAAAAGCCAGTTTTCCACAATGATGACGTAAAGGAAGGCAGCTAGTATTTCTCCTCAGCTTGTTCTGGGAAGGTCTTCTCTAAAAACGCTTTGAGAACTAGGAAAACATTTGCAGCAGAAAAGTAACTGAAGAAGAGGAGAGTTTGCCTTCCTCTTCCCAGTTGCCAAAAGCATCTTTGCTTCTTCAGGAGTGAAAAGAGCATAAATGGTAGCATGCTCCTCCCTCACCTTCTGCTTAGGTCATCTATCCTCCTGAGAGCTCCAGACATCTCTGCTGTTGCTCAGCTATTTCCTTAGAGGCAGCAGAATGAGCCTGACCCAATTCTGTAGGTTTTACTGCTACTTGACAAAGTACTTGGGGAAGGTGACAATGGAAGGTAGTAGAATATACTGTGTAAAGAGAATTTTTATTTTATTCCCAAAAATCAATTTTCCCTTTAACTCAGCCATAGCAAATTTTGCAGCTCTAAGTTCTGTACTATGCTCAGAGCTCCCCAGTCTATGCTGGCTCATTTAACACAACCACAAAAGTGATACTTTTAGGGCAAAGTCCACTGTGCAGGCCACTATCTAATCATCCACAATCAAAATCTCTTAAGTTACATGGCAAGGTTAAAGCAGGACATTGACTTTTTATGAAGAAGCAAAGTGAAAATATTGATTATGTTTAACAGAAAGATGCTCAAGGGTAAGACCTAAAGATTTAAAAAACAACACAACCAAACAGTAGCACCCTGAGAAGGCTCTATTCACTTGACATTTTGGACTTCTCTGCACTACAGAAGGTGAAGAAAAGTTTTCATCCTGACTACAATACTTCTTATCATAGTTTAACACAGTTGGCCACTGCACTCAGTTCAGATTCAGTAGGAGAAGCAAAGTTGCCAAACTGCATGAAATCTCCAGGCAACACGGCAAAGGGGGCTGTTCAAAATGAGAGTCTTCTCCGAGAGCAGATATGGAGCCTGGTTGACAGCAAAAGACCTTGTTAGTGAGATAAAAATCACCAGCTTCCTTAACCTGAGATATGAATGATGTGATAGATGTGTGTCTAAGGGATCCACATGGTGACACCTCAAGATTAGTTGCAGCACTGCCCCAAAATTTACATTAGCATCCTTCCCGTTCCCTAGGAGAAATATGGTATTAAGTTAAAACCGCAAAGCCTTCAAAATATGGGAGTTATCTTTCTTTGCCCTAGTGTCAATCATCATCTTCAGCTGAAAAACAAAGTACTTCTCATTATGATCCTTGGATCTGGGAATTTACCAATCTTGTCTCCATGCTACGGAGCAAAGATCTTCAAGGGTGAACCAATGAAGCTCTCCGTCTTTCCAGAGGGTTTTTTGGTTTCTTTTCCCCCCTGCCCTTTCTCTTGTGTATAGTAGAGAAGGGGAGACAGTAAGAGGATCTCACCCTGTTAGGAACGTTAAAAGCTACGTGGACTTGATAGCTGTTTTCTAGGTGGGTCTTGTTTTGCAGGCATATTAGGACAATAGCTATTACTCTACAGCTATTACACTAAACAGGGCTTTTTTCATTTAACAATTTTTCACATTGCAAGAATAGGAGAAAGAAGTTATCAGAAACAAATAAAGGAATGTGTAATGTCTGAACTTCCCCTTGCCAACACTGCATTTATTAATACAGACAAATATATCACTATTAGTTTATAACATACTAAAGCTTTATAGGAATGCAACACGATGGTGAAGCTTGCTAAAGGAAGGAGGAAAAAGACAACAGTGGTACATTTAGTTTCCTAATTAACAATAACGTCAAGATACATTGGCGGTAAAAGTTTAATAAAAATTGGATTGCAGCTACTTCCTGAGGCTTATGAGGTATCTGTAGCATTGCACCACAGCATGGGATATCAGAACACAGTGGGACTGTTTACCCTGTCAATCACTTGTCAATCTATCCAGCTTTCTACAAATACCCCTTGTATTTGAGAGCAGTTCCACAAACCTCAGTAATTAAAATTTTTAAACACAATGATGGACACATTTAGCAAATCTACCAAGTTAAAGCCACTAACATGCACAAGGAACAAAAAGTAGTGTCATGGTTACCTTCCTGCAATTAGGAAAGTTACATGTAAAAATCTCCTGTAGTTATTTATTTAAAATACTTATTTATTCTTCAGGTATTATTTCCATTTGTAAAAAAAAAAAAAACGTATTAATAACCATGCACCTGTGTGTGTCTTTAAAGTCAAGAGATAATTTTGGTTTTTCTCCTTCACTGCATGTTTCCCATTGAAAAAAAAAATAGGAAAATACTTTTACACAAAGCATCTTGGAATTATTTATGGTAAAGAAAGCTAGACTAACCAGATTTTCCACTAAGAATGCAGGAAAGAAAATTTTCAGCAGAAAAAGTCATCATCTTCAGAAAAGATAGAAATCTAGACATAACAGCATCTACTAGCTGAGATTACAGTGCAAGTCACCAACAAGTAAGGTCACACCAAGGTTCAGGACAGTGATGAGAAATATTATGCTGAAGAAGCTGAGCAGACAAAAAGCTTTCACTATGCCCATGAATTTGATGAAGTTGATAACTGAAGAATGGAAGAAGCATGACTAAACATGATATCCCCTGAGCTCTGACAAGATACACAAGAAGAACGAGTGTCATCAGAAATTATTGCTGCTATCTTATCCATTAAATGATCCTCTATTTCTTTGCACACAATTTTTTCTTTCATTGATCCATGACATTCAAAAGAGGGGATTTGACTAGCTTAAAGTTCCTCCTGACTGCCCAGGAAACTCAGTCTGGAACGCTGTCAAATTATGGGTTTGATTGCAATACGCAGAGTTTGTATCGGTGAAGAAATACAAGTTTCTGTACTGAAGTATTCCCTGTCCTGTGACTCTGGGTTCGGGTTTGGCAAGCTTGCATTTCCTGAAGAAACAAAAACCCCTGCAACTCTAACAGCTGGCCAAACAAAATATCTGTCTTCAAAAACAGGAGAAACCATAGCATCTTTCTCAAATATAAACCCAATGATGATTTTGTAAAACCTGCCATAATTCAGACATGCATTGGTGAATTCTTCATTTCTGGAACACTTTACAAATATATTATCTCTTAACACCATTCCTGGTAATTATAATCTGCATTTTCAAGTGACCATGAAAAGAAGTTATATGATTTGACAAATATGTTGGTCCTGGTTTGCTATGGAAGCTACGCTGTTGGTATAGTCTGCCAGTTCCTTCTTACAGAATCATCCTACCCTTTTCATCCTAAAAAAAAAAAAATGTGCTAAAACAGCAAACAACAACTTAGATAAGAACAATCTGAGAACAAAGGACAGTTATAGATTTTAGGTCCCTTAGCCAGGATTCCATATATGTACTTTATAACAGTACTGGCTAGCACTGTTACAGGAAGAAAGGAAACTGGAAGGACCAGGAGGATTCTGAATTTCAAAGGGTAAGCACAGTACCACCAGACTGTCATTCACTTCAGAGACAATGTCCAAATACTAGGACATTGTGTTGATCTGATCAACAGCCCAATTCATTGTGGGCCATAAAGAAATCTTCAGGGCTAGAGCTGGCACTGACGGAAGTGAAGAAGTGGGGAAGATTGATTTCCTCATCGTTATGAAAAATGCACAACATCTTTCATCTACCGACACATCATTATTTTTCAAGATTCACATGCAATATACAGTATTGTTTCCTACATTTTTCATATGCTTCCCTTGGCACCAGCTTTCATTAAGATGCTGGCAGTGCCATCTGCAGCTCCAAAAGCATCTCTTCTGTCAACAGCTTGATCTCAGATGAGTCATTCAGCTTGGGCTAGCGAGCGAGGAGAAAAGCCTCTTAAGCCCATCTAGAGAAGTCAACTCAGTGAGCTGCATTAAACACCTTGCAAGAAACAGTCGGCCAAGCGGAGAACACAGAAAAACTGTCTTCACCTCAGCTTTAAATTCTAACCTTGACATTCTGAATTTTAAATTCTGAAATTCTCAAGCCTGCCACAGCCCAGATTCCACTGTAGAATCTTGCATCATCATTCAAAACAAACAAAGGACACCTCATTCCACCCAAGCAACACAGCTCTCCCTAATCTTTGGCAGAGGAACCTGGAGAACCTGATGGAAAATAATCTGCCAGACGCCAGTGCTGATACTCACCACAGGTATCAGTCCCATATGGTAGACATCCAGTACAAAACATGAACCTATTTAGAAGAGAAACTAAGCAGTACATTTAGAAAAGCTAGTATATCCAGTTTATAGGAGAATTGTTTATATCCAAAAGCAGCAGACCAGACCACATGAAAAACAGGAACAGCAAAAAAGTTAAAATCTTTGTGTTCTGGCAATATTTTTCCCACTGTACAAATCTGCTTTCTGAATTAAGAGTTTTCAGGCCAGTCTAGCTTGGAAACTACTTGAGTATACAAAAAAAAAATTACTTTAGAGTTTTATACAAATATTAACTAAAAGAAAAAAAAAAGGATAGAATTATAGGTTAAGTTAGTGCAGTGCTAGGAAACTCATGGAAGGTTGGGAAGTAACCAGCTCAGCACCCACAAGGGGGAGCCTGCCCTTGAGAATAAATCTGAACCCTTGCACTTCATTAGACAGTTTGTGGTTATCGGAGAGCCCACCAGTCTACAATTTAGCACAGAAAATTTTCAGCCAGCTTTAGGTTTTAATCAGGGCTGATGTTTGCATAAGAGGAGAGTCACAAGAGGGGAAGAGCAGGAAGTTGGAAAAAATTAAGAAATTGGGATGTGACCTTTACAAAGAGAATTCATACAATCTGTCTAAATACACTGATTTTTAAAAGGAAGAACCAGCCCAGGGAAACAGGAATGGAACACATATACTCAGAAGATATATTTCCTATTTATCTTGTTTCCTATAGTATGCCTATTTTCACTTCTAATCTGCTTGGAAATGACTAAATATTTGTTAGTATTTCCACTTTGGAACTATTTATCTTCATAGCCATGGTAATACATTCACATAAAGGCATCAGAGCTGCCAAATTCCTTCGTTACAATTTGGATCATGGTGTAGAAGCTGGGGTGTTGGCACTTGCATCTCACTGGACCCGTAACAGCAGACACTCATCATCATCAAGTCATTATCACATTTTCCCTTCATGGCTGTGTTTATTTTAAGAAATTCCCATGTGTTCAAACACTACCTAGGCTTACTTCAGAGTACAAATTCCATATAAAACTTCAGCACAAATAAATATTTCCTTACTTTCCCTTTACAGTTCATATCTTCTGAGGCAGTTTCTACAGACTCACATTGGCAAGCTAACATCCAAGAACAAAAAAAAAAAGCATAAAACAGACCAAAACAACATATTTATCATGCATGCTTTAAACTCCCCCCAAAAGCTTACCATGTTCCTTTTCAAAACTACAGTTAATTCACACCACATTTCCTTTTTTAAAAGGGTCTCATATTTGGAAAGTCTTACGTAGTGTAATCCTCTCTAAACATTACACAATCTCAAAAGCACTGCTGATAAAACTACACCCAGCAGGATATTGTAATTAAGGATAAAGCAAAACAAAGCATCAATTAAAATGTGATTTCTGGTTATACAATATTTTCCTCTGGTAAGGAGCTGAAACCAAATTCAGAACATCTTTTCAATCTTCTGGACCACCCAACTTAAACTGAAACACTTTTCAAGCTTATTCCTTAGTTGTTTTTTTTTTTTACTTAAGGGTCACACCTTTCTGTGTACACAATTTCTTCTCCTATCTCTATTCACAGAAAATAGACCCAGGGTTTTCCATATCTTGATATAGGAGGAAAGAGATTCCTAGCAGATCCAGGCAAATTCATTGACCATGGTGTACCAAATCGATGATGAGTAAACACTTGAGCACTAGGGATACATTGATCATCTTCTGTCTCTATCTTCCTTTAGGCGTACCAAAACTACTCTCCCTTTTTGTTTAAATACTTGCCAGTTTCACATGGGACCTGTACTATTATTGTGCAGAATGAGACGTTACACCATGAAAAAAAGAGTTTTCTGAAACATTCACATTTAGCAAACTAATTAGAAAGTCATCCCAAGTTCGGAAGCCAAAATAAAACACAATGGACAAATACAGTCATACAACCATAATTAAAAAATGCAAGTAAAGTGAACAAAAAAAACCAGATTAAGAACAGCAGACTTTCTTACAAAACAATCCCACCCACAGCTAGATCATGCAAAAAAAAAAAAAGCAGCACTGAACACTGGATTCCTGTGACAGTATGAGTTCCATTTTCAACAAAGTACATAGTCAAATAGCTTTACATTTCTAAGGAACGAAAGAACATTCTTACAAATGTATACCACTAATTCATTAAACAACAATGCAAAATTTAGTACAGATAATACTTTAACTATCTTCTTTTGGGCAAACTCAAAAACTTCTCAAGACGAGAATCTCTAGCTTTATTGCATTTTACCTTTGACTACTTCTCAAAGACTGGGGTTACCTGTTGTTTCTTGGGGGGGCGATGGGGGGGAGGAAGGGGTTGCATTCATTTTTTTTTATTTGTTTTAATATGTTAACATCTTAAACATCAATAATGAAGGCCCAAAGAATTACCAGTGTTAATGCACTTGCATACCCACACATCACACACTAAGGCATTGTTGTATGCATGAAATACAAAGTTATGAACACTCAGATTCCCATTCCAGGGAACACACACAATTGAGCGGTTATGCTAACAATGCTTTACTTCAGGAAACAAACTTTAAAGTCTTTTACAGTGACATAACCATATAATAATTTTTTCCCTATACAAATTGCTTTCTACTTTGGTTTATTAATGTGTGCAACAATTCTTGTGTACCTTAATCTAAATTTCTTTAGAGTAAGCATGTGAAATAATATGTTGGTAGCACTTCAACACTTTTCTGCCAGCACTGAAAGGCTCTCTAGACTCAATCCTGTATTATAAATTATGATGATGATCTACAGCTCTTGTAAGACAAATAGTCTTCCCTGGACGAAAAGACAAATTGGCAAACAGCAGATCCCTCATACGGTATTTGCTGCTTTTGGGTAAGCGTTAGCTTTTTCAGGTTTCAGAAAATGAACCAACTCACTGTCTAGAATCTCTCAAGGTATAAGAGCTACTGCTTGTTAGCAACGCTCGCTCCAGATGACTCCATTTCACCATCCCAGTCAAACACATCAAACCAAACACAATAGTGCAAGCTGTCATACTGGAGAACAGAATTAGGCCATTCTCCCCACTTGGCACCTCTGTGGATAAAATCACTATGAAGACAGCTTGTAGCAGAGTGGTTAGGAGACCAGCAGTGAATTAAATTAGTGGCAGAAAAAGCTTTGATTTTCTGCCACTACAGTGAAAATCCCACATCCACTGTTACTCCTAAATGTTAAATCTTGTGAATTTATAATTCCAGCAGACTGTCAAGATCCATTTCTTTAATAAGAATTCATATATCTGGAAGCATTACTAGTATTTTAAGTAGCGTACTGAATATATGCCAAATGATCATTCTTAGGTCACTCACCTCAAAGACTCACAACTTGCTGCAGAAATCTTTTCTTGACCAATCAACCTCCTAATTCAATTACATTTCTCCCAGTTTTGCCCTTTGTTCCCCCATATATGTGCACACACAATACTGCCATTCTTCCGCTATCCCAGTCGTACAGAACTAAATTAAAAGCACATATTCATTCTAAAGCCTTCCCCATAACTCGAATCCAAATCAGTTTTATTTCATTTGGCTGAAGGGAAGAAAAAACAAAACCCAACACAATAGGTTTTGCAACCCAATTTCAAAAACAGATAAAGCATCAGTTTAGCCCAAGTCCTAGTGAAATATTTTTAATGTTGCTACAAAATGGAAATGGATGTTCACTTCAAATGCATTTGAAGTGAACGTCCCACAACATTAGCAACAAAAGCAACCCACCTTGCCATTGGTTTTCTAAAACTATATAGGGTAGTTAAAAAAGTTTTTCTTACATGTCCTGGAGCATCTTCAATACATATGCATGAAATTGCATGATCTTATTCTTCCATACTGCACTGTACGTTTAAGGCTATTATTATCATTAGATCTCTTACAATAGTTTTCTCCTCAGTGATCACAATCTTGATTTTGCTGGAATTATTTCACATTTCCCACATTCTCCAGTCCCTACCCACAGGACAAACAATTCTGGCATACTTTATTTATTATTTAAATCCCTCAGTAACATTTCCTTGAACAAAATTTACTGGTGCGATGCTTACACAGTTTAGATCAGTAATCAACAGGCTACAAAACAAGGGACCCAACACTAAATACTTCCCCCCCAGTGCCTTATCTAAAATTTTAAGAGGATGTGGCACAACTGGCCATACCCCAGCAGCTTCCAACCTAATTTTGTACATGAGATTTCAAAGTAAAGGTGACCGTACACTGCATGTTGTAAGATTCTTTCATGTTAACAAAGCATGCCACCTGAACAGGTTTAATTAATGGTAGTCTTTATTTAGAACCTAAAACAGTTTTACAATTTTCTGTTTATTTCCTAGCCCAAGAAGTCTACAATATGGTGAAAGACTCTTCTTTTGCACAGATAAAGCCACTGTTATCACTCGGAATGGTGAAGATGATCTACTTTGGCAGTTAGATCCTCAGATCTGAACTTGCCTGGCTACCCCGATTGGTGAGCCAAAGACAGAGCAACACTGTGGCTATGATTCTTTTTTCTAGATGAAATTTAAATTTAACATATGCCAAATCTACATACAAAACCAAAATTTAGTTGAAAGACAACACCTCTGACTTCCGTGTCAGAGGAGAAGTTTTGGCTTCTGCACCTCTGACATGAACACTGCACTGGAGATCAAGAATCAAAGCACTCCTGCATAAATTTGGTAGGCTCTCCCTTCTATAGGAGTTCTGGTTTTTCATTTTTTAAACATCCGTGACCTGGAAATTTTTTTTTTGGGTGATATTTTCATTTTTTGTTGTAGTGGCATAAAGGAGGGGAGTACCACTGCTAGAACAAGTTACAGCATAGGAGAGTTACACAAAAGTATTTGCTCAATTGAACTTACAGACACATGACTGAAATCAAGGAAGTCAAACAGTCTTGTCTTTTACAAAGAATGTACAATTCATAAAAAAAACCAGAATATGACAGAACCAATTAATCATGGGCTAGATTTAACACTAACGTCTAAGTAGTAAGGATCAGACAGGAATTTTCTCTCGTCTCAGAAGAGATCACTGCTCTCCTGCAACATACTGAGTATGTCTTGGAGTGTGTCATTTTTTTAGTTCACGTAAATAACTTTATTTCTGCTAAGCTTTTCAGGCTTTTTTTCCTCCCACTTTAAGATGCCCGTTTATAGTCTCTTCTCTCCATTTAGCCTTTCATATCTTTATATTCTGAGAAGCAACTACTACAAATACATTAGCTATTATCCTATCTTTGCAACCCTTCCCTGTGGGCCTTATCAAACCTGAGACGCAACCTTTTCAGTTTTGAGGTCAATCAACTATCTAAATCCCTTCCAGCTATCCACCACTCCTACAAAAGTCCATAGAAGGAGGAAAAAAAAAAGAGTTGATGTTTCTTCTATATCCCCTGAATTAAAGTACTAAAGCACTGAACAGCCACCATCGAACCTCCCTTCAGACATGCTGCCTTCTAAAGTCCAAGCAGCCCTTCCTTACAACTGTATGAATTACACATTCACAGCAAAAATAAAAATGTCATTGAACTGTCTGGACAGAAGGGGAAACGAAAAGAAAGAGGCAAGGATTTGGTCTCTTGTACATACTACCCCGCAAATCCTCAAGGAGTACTTAACCAAACGATTTAGCCCCCCCCCCCCCTTTTTCTCTTTCCCCTGAAGATTAGGGGCCAGGGAAAGAAGGCTTCAGAGCACGGTCCTTTAAACACCCTTGAGCCAGGGAGGGCCTGCACCTGGGCTTGGCTGTAAAGATGAAAAGAGTTCAGCAGGTCCCAGCTTTATTCCCCACGAGGTGGGTCTGAACAGCCATTAGCAAGAGCAGGCCCCTCAAGTGTCTGAGGGAGAGAATAACCTCCGCTCGGTATTCAGCAGCATTTTATTCCCAAATAAAACCGCCAGCCCCGGCTCCAGCATCCCTACAAGAGCTACAAGGATGAGGACAACGCTCGGGATTGTTCATCACTGCAGCCCTTGCTTCAGCTCTCTTTCTTAAGACCAAATACCGCTCTTGGTATATTGGCACTTTTCCTTACCATAATGAGTATCCCTTTAATTGGTACGTAGTTAATCGATGTGACCGACCCACCAGGACTCAGTCCTACACAGTTCAATGTAGTTTCAACCAAAGTCTATTGATCTGAGGGTGGGAAGTTTAGCCTGTATCTTCCCACACACACTACTCATCTTAACCACTCACCAATTTGGCAAACCTAAAATCTCTACCAGGACTGCAAAGGGAAGAAGGGAGCAATCGAAGCGTGGTGTGGGGTAAGCCTCTCATCTGTCCTAAGCATATCCTAAGTACTCCTTCATCTGGCAAGTCAATTCAAGAAATGGATATTTCAGACTTTTTTTTTGTTTCAATTAAGAACACTGAAAAATGTACTCAAATGGTGATACGCTGCTTTAATTGTAAATGGTCAAATATTTCCAACAAAAGCAAATGCAAGTACCTCTGACAAGTCTCGATCTGAATATTAAATTTCAACTTAATAAATATATTCAGAGAAGTTTGAAAAACATTGAGATCCCACTGGCAGATAGAACTCACACTGCAGCTGTAATATTTCATCAAGTGTTGGATGGTTTATGTCATTTGTGTGGAAAAAAGGAACATTTACTGTATCAGCAAATTCCTACGTTTTCCAGCTCGGCTATTGACATGAGTAAAGGATATGATCATCAGTAAAAACAAAAAGTATACCAAAAACTTTGTGGGTCATCAATAATTGAGTTAACCTACTCTGAGTTACTTATTATTAATCTATTAACATGCTTTACAGTTGGGGGGCTTATCCCCTAAGCAGAGACTGATAAAAAAAGCCACCAACACAAAACAAAACCAGAAAACCACCAAAAAAACCCCAAAATCTCTAAACCTAGCTGTGATTTCAGTTTTTACTAGAGCATGCTTATAAAAACACATCAGTTGAAGAGCAGCTGCTCTTTAACAAAGAGCATTTCATATAGCTTTAGCTCTAGGATGCAAAAAAACTGTTCAAACATGCTTTGTAGGGCAACATTATTGCAAAAAGCATTTGTAGATCAACGTTACAACAAAAAGCATTATTAAGGACCAAGAGCAAATTAAAGCTTTTAGATAGCCTTGACTTTCTTTGATACAATGGAACACATGAAAGTAGATCTGTGCTGGCTAAAGTGGATATGCATTTTTGCAATAATGTTGTTTCCCTTGCCAATTTCCTACTCCTTTTGAAGAATTTGGGCAGCAGCTACTACAACCAGTACATGATAGGTTGCCTGTTTCAAACCTTTTTTTTCTTACAAAAAGTCTAGCAAAACAACAATTTTTTTTATTACTGTAAAATATTTTTTGACGCATTCTATATATGTATGAGTAATTTTCTAGGGAAAAATCTACGCTTTTTATAACAATGTACATTTTGGGAATATTTTCAAAAAGAAAAATACATGTGTTTGAATACTGTGTGAGTAGTTTTAAAAAAAGCTTTAAAACAAATTCAATGCATTTAAAATGCTATATAAATCAACATTCGGGATGAAGGGTCAACAGGGGTTAAACTGTCTGTCCTTCTTGACTACATTCATAAATGTCTTTTCTAGCTGTACTTATAGAAGCAACTGCAGCGTAACTTGGATATTAAAACCTCCAAGGAAACCAACAATAAAAGCTGCTAAGAATTTCACAAGGTTTTTTTTTTTTTTTCCTTAGGTGTTAATTAAATGATCATTTAACACTGAAATGTAAACACAACATTTTCATCTACTGACAGCATAGCCTATTATAAATCCAGGGTAATAAACGTCCTGGTGTTAATACTCTGCACCAAGTTCCCACAACACACTAAGATGCCTTGTCGTGTCTAAGGTTAAGCATCTAGACACAAAACAAAGATTGTGCCTACTCGACTTCCAGTTCAATTTTCCCATCGCCCAGTGACCTAGGTAACACTTTGAGCAATAAAGAATAAATTTAATTTCTGCAGCATTTTGTGAGGATTAGGAACAATTGTTGGCCTGCAATGACTTTTTATCCTTGGATTCTTTCTCTTCCAGAGCATTCCCCCAGTTCTAAAAGAAAATTCTGATGGTTTAAGACACAGAACAAACAGAACTTTAAATTAGGCTTTTTTCAATCAATTGGAACTGTTGGAGGGGAAGCAATCAACCTTTCTTTGGACTTTTCTCAGCTATTCAGTTACTTTAGGCTTTAATCTTCCACTCGCAGAAGAAACCTACCATCATAGGGACAAGCCTCTATACTTTCACATCTTCCCTTGGCCTGATTTATTCTTCTATTCTATTCTTTTTTTAATCAAGATGACACAACTGCACTTAAACGTCCACTCTGTGCAAGCCGAGACTTACAGATGTCCTCTTTATAACATTTCACACCATGTTTCTGTACCACATAATAACGGCATTTCCTCTGACATGCCTTTTTACTTTTCATTACTTCCTTCACTGAGATTCAGTTTCCTACTTAACTCCTGCCTAAAAGGTTTCCTATATCACAATTTACCAAAGCTTTCAAGGTTAACCCTCCAGGAACAACCCAGGGACCGATTCAGACTGGACATGAATATGGTTACAGGTGACCCAAACCCAGTTATTTTCATTTTCGTATTAAAAAGCAATTATCTGAGTTTTCCACTTTGACCGCTATCACGGCAACAAAATTATGAAGGATAATTATGTTTGGGGCCAAACAGGTCAAGGTAACAAAGCCATAATAGCTATAGTAGATGTCTCCATTACTCTGAACACCACCACATTTTAAAAATTACTTTGGCTTGAGTAATTATTAATAATGATTCACGTTTTTGCCTTCAACATATCAAAGATTTTGTATGCCAGATATTTGTGTCGGTCCAGAAGAATCGCCTTAAGCCATATTTCTGTTTGCTTGGTGTTTAACATGATTTTCAAATTAAGGTTAAAAGTGACTATAAACCGTTTTGGAGTGTTAGTTTTAATGAAAAATCAATAGTTCTAAGTATCTCTACAGATGCCTTTCACTGAAATTAGCCAACTATATCACTTGGTAATGCAGATTATGTAACGATTTAGTGATCTGCCCAGTAGCAGAATGAGCTTACAGCCCCAGAAGTCCATCCAATTTGCCATTTTATCCCAATAGCAAAGGAAATACTACTTGTAAAAAAAAACAGACATGAAATTATGGTTTATTTATAATTAAAGAAATAAAGGCAAATTTAACTGCAATTTAAAGACCCCTTCCAATTATGTCAAAATTAACAATACAAACATCCATCCTGAGAGTGCCATTTCACAAGAAAAACATTTGGTTTGAATTTTAAAAATCCAATACTATTACTTCAAGTAATAACATTTAGTCTGATTTCTGTATATTTGGTACACCTTTTTTTTTTCCTGCACAGCATCGTGACAGGTGCTGTGAAAATACAAAAGAAAGCATAGCTCAGGAAAAGCCTACAGATTAAAAGCTTCTAAATCAAAGGGCAGGAAGAGTAACGTAGTGAAGTTTGAAGTCCAGTAATTAACACACAGTGATAATATATTTTACTTTTTTTTTTTCCCCTGAACTACATTTCAAAAGTTCATGTTGGTTCCACCAACACTTTCACTCAGCTCCATCTAAGGCTGAATGTTTGCTGTTGCTAGGATATAGCTGCTGCAAGTTGTACACCAAATGCTTATATATAATTCTTGTTTCTGTGCTCAAAAATAAATCACCTGATGAATTAAACAAGTTGTTGCAGCACTCCCAAAATCTCTGAAAAGTCATCTTGCCATCTCTAACCCTACATAAGTAGGGTTCATGTCCGAAGCACAACTGCAGTGGTATTTTTATTTTGCTCACTATGCTGTAAAGGATGACCAAGTTTTCAGTTTTGAAACATGTAGCAGAGAATGAGAATTGAAGGCAGAAGGAAGGGATGGTAGGAACAAAAGAAAAGACGCACACGCAAGCCAAGCTGCATAAAGTATGCAAGCTCCTAAATCACTTTTCTTTCAAGATTAAAAAATGAGCAGGTGACAAAGAAGGAGCAAACAGCCATTATAACGTCTCACAAAAGTTTATCTCCTAGATCTTCCATACAAGAAACGAATGCCAGAGATGAGGTATCACAAACCAAGCACAGAGGCAACATGTTTTCCCTTTAGTTTCTTCTTACAAGTAACGAACCTCAGCAAACATTTCTTAATACCTATTTTTAGATAGGACTATCTTTACCTATAAAGTCCCATCTTTATTTATTACAGCAAAAATAAACTCACAGGACTAACTGACAGTGGACTCGCAGCATATGGGACCAAATTCAGTCCAAAAACACCCTCGACTGAGGCAATATGACCCTGTATTAGTAACAGTGCACTGACACAGCAAAGTTCTGGTAATGGTGCTTCCACACCGCAAGAAAGAGTAGTAATTACCGTTATGTATTAAATTAGGGAATTGTTTTTAGTTACTGGCTTACAACACCACAAAGCCAAAACTGTGTAAATACACTATATCCGGTAGCTCTTAGTTAATAATTTTGAAAGACGCTTATTTTCTAAGAACTACAGTCACTGTTCAAAAGTGACGTTACTAAAATAATGCTGGTAATCAAAAATAAGTGGTATTAAAATTGGTATGTTCTTAGCAACTTTTCTATTCATGAGCATATTATTTGTTTAGATAAAACCGTTTAAACATTGTATTTGAACTAAACCACTGTGGCAGAAAACCACAAGTAATCATAACACTGGCAGGATATACACAACGTGTGGAAGACTTATTTGTTTCTATTTAACTCTAAAAGGATAAGACTCAAATCATTAAAAAAAAAAAAAAAATCAAGTTTGTTTGTACGCCAGCTGCCAGAGGGTCCCATAACAAATTATAAAAACTTAAGTAACTAAAAAGACACCAACACACTTTCTTGGGAAGGATCAAGCGACAAGGTGGCTTTACAATTCACACTCAAATAAACCTTTAAATGCTGCACATCCGGCACGCTCCCGCAACAAGGTGGAGCGTGCAGTAATGTTTCCAGCAGGGGAAACCCACACGTTACTCTCATCCAACAGCGGATCTACTTGCAGAAGGAGAGAGAATCACCCATATTGCCTTTTGAAAACGGGAAACTCCTTCTTGCCCCTCGTGTGATTTCTAACATCCATAGCCACCTGTTTGCAGTTGGAGTAGGATTTCAGAGGCTCTGGGGTAATAAGCGCTTTTTTAATAAGTGATTTCTCTGGAGCTGCTGAAACAGATTCAGACTGAAGATAAATATCTTCTCTCCAAAATGATGACTACAGTCTCACTTGCCATGATGACTGCTAAAAGGAATACGACAAACCCATAAATTAAGCCTCAAATGCAGCTACCTTAACAACGAGACCAGCGCTTAAAAAAAAAAATATTTTAAAAGTCACTGTTTTAGCACCTTAAATATACCACCTTTTTTACCTTTTTTTTCTTTCCTAGCTAATGGTTGGGTTTTGTTTTGGTTGTTTTTTTTTTTCTTTTTCTCCTCTTGGCAAAGGTAAAAAAAAAAAAACTAAAACCCAACACTCAGCAAATGATGCAAATCACAGGTTCTCCTGCAGCAGCTCGAAAACCAGAGACCGAGAGCCGCCCGGAGAACTTTCCTCCTCTTTGCGTCAGCCGCCCGGAGCGGGCAGCGGCGCTCGGGGTAGCGGGCTGGATGAGTAATGATGTCGGTCCGACCGGACAACGGTAACCCTGGCAACTGTAACCTGCAATTCCTGCCTAACCATTGTGGGATTTATTGTGGCAGGGGCCAAAGAGGCCAAGAGTAAAATGAAGCAGAGAACTATGGTGTCTGACACATCTAGTACCACACACTTTAATCATAGCTGGCAGAAATTAATTCAGGAGGAATTTTTGCAAGGGCCCCCCATGCAGCGTGTTTTGTTGTTGTTGCTGCTGCTGCTGCTCTGGCCTAAGATATTTTTTTTAAAAAGGGGGTTTTGATGTTTAGTTTGTTTTTTTTTTTTCTTTAATTATTAGCTGTTCAGAATTTTTGTAAAGTGACTAACAGACATCTCAAAACTGAGTGTTTATTAATCGGACTATATTAAGATTTTTTCCTTTAGAGATGAAACATCTTAATCATAATATATAGACTTGAAAAGATAAACATTAGAAAGAAAAATGTATTTAATATCGGACCACATCCACCAGAAAGATTGTTTTTCCAAAGCAAATATTGGTCAGTAAGGAAACTTAACCTCATTCCAAGCGCAAGAAATGTAAATCAAAAGGGACAAGCTTTGTGCATGGAATTCAATAACCTTTACATGCCACTGATTAATAAAGGTATCCTTTAAAACTGAATTTTCAAACAGCTTTGGGTCCAGCTACTTGGTATCCTGCAGCAAGCGGGCAATCAATGAACTGTGATCTAACCAGCCAAAGTAAGCAGTCAAAATCTATTTGCCTCAGATAAGCACTCACTGGGCTGGAGGGGTTCTTCATACAAAGGTACCATCGGTGATGGGAGACAAGCGAGCGTGAGTGGGCAGACAGGCCACTGAAAACAACACATCCCCCTTCTCACGGGGAAGGTACTTGTTGAACTGAGGACCTACGTTACCCCAGGGGATTTACAGCAGCACCTTTATTTTAACAGGATTGGATCAAAACAGAGGTTCATGTACATTTTGCTTTGAAAGATACCTTGCAAGGTAAGATTAATATACCCTACAGCACTACTTAGACTATTTTTAGCATTAACTACTTCCTATTGAAATATTTATGTCAAAACACCTTTGCAGATAGCTCTTAATGGGAAAATCAGTTTCTGCTTTGACTAAAATTATTCATTTTAACTAGTTCCAGGAGATTTCTTGGAAGGCTGCTAAATCGGAAGGAAAGTAACCCGAAAAAGAATTCGTTTAATTACCTTTGAAAATCAAGTGTCTTTAGACACAGAAAATAATGCACTGTCTCTTTTAAACTCTCAACCTATCGCTTTCCTTTACTTACACTTCCCATCTGTCAACAAGTGCTTGTAATTTTATTACACTGTCCTGTAGTTTATGCAGAGTTGGTATTATTTTACAGAGTTCTGTTAATGGACTGGATAAATGGTAATGCTATTTAAACTAGTCTCCTGCTCCAGCAAACACAGCTGCAACTGTACTACTATTTCTAGGCAAACATCTTGACCTGAACACGCAGTGCTCTCTCAACCCGTCCAAAGAGAAATTGGAGCAGACAGCAAAGGGAAAGCGTAGCCGGCCGCTGGCTGCAACCAACTGTGTCTAATCATAATTCATATACAGTGTACCCTCTTTCTTTTATATTGCATTTAGGCTACACAACAAGCATATGTGCTTCTTCACCTGGCATCTCATTTACAGCCAAGGGTCAAATGGTAATTATTATTCACAGAAGCTCAAGACTATGTTGAAAACTCGCAGCGCACACACTGTTTGATTAGCTGTTAAATGCCAAAAATAAATACTAAAACCAAAGCGTATTATATGTGTTATTGATCATGTTTAGAGAAATTTTATTCTCCTGAGAAATATATTTGCTTGGATGTAAATATATATATCATTGTATATGCTTATATGTATTAAAAAAAAAAGGTCGTTCATAGTGATCCAGCTACATATAATCTGAAAACTGACCAAGACCCTTTAACTAGCATCAATCCTTCCGTTGGTCTGACATTTTTCTTAATTACAAATTTAGCGTTAAGCAACTGTAGATTTTCAGTAGCGCTCATATTTTCTTGTAATCATGAATACATTATAACCAGACATTCACTTTCATGGTCTGATCAACAATAACCCTTAGGCAGAGGAAATTTAATACTGTGAAGCCAGTGATCTCTCACTTTCCACCATATATGCTATGAGCATTTGTGTGCTTTATGTCAAAGGACATTATAGATTTAGGACAAGCATCTATCAAATACACAATTCCAAATTAAATATATTCAAGTATGATTTTGCCCGAAGCATGCATCCATTTTTTGCTTGCGAATTACAGCTCATTCCTATTTTACATGAATTTAGATAACAACCATTACACTATATGAGGAATAATAAAATGATCATAAATCCCATTCATTTTCCTTTCTGATGGAAGCAATATCTTTATCACGGCTGATGGAAATTATAAGAGAGGCTCAACCGTTAATATAAAAAAAACACATATGAATATATTATAATATTATTATAGTAAAGTATTTTTGTTTGTCAGAACAAAGCCTTCAGGAGCTTTCTGGCCTAGTAATCTACTATTTTAGCAACTCATTGCACCTACAGGGAAGTTCCGGAAACAAAGCATACTTCCAAAGCAAAAGAAAGAAACAAGAATACACAGAACTAAATGTTTACACTAATAATAGAGTAATTTTCAGTTTACCATTTCATATTACTATGAGAAGGGAAAAAAGAACTATTATTTCACAATATGAAAACAGAAAGCACAATATGAAAACAGAATTTAAAGTATAATGAAGCTTTTATTCCTGAAAATAAAAGCTTCATTATACCATTTGTTCTCAAGAATATTTCCATGTACTAAAGTAGAAACAAATCAGAGGAACCCCACCTTCCCTTTTTCTTTTTTCCAAGCACACTAGGGAAAAAACCTCAATAAAATCAGCAATTTCAACAGCAGAAGTCTCACTTGAAGTCTAAAGAAATGTGTCAAATACATATCTTATTAAAACAGAGCTAAATTTGTACCACCTTTTCAAAGCCTACTTAAGCGTGTCATGTTGTATCCCTTCCATACCACATACTATAACTTAAAGGTACCTTAAAATTTATTTTGTTACAATATCTGATCATGTAGATAAATTTAGGAATCAATATCTAAACTTCACATTTTTACTGCAACAGAAATAAGTGGATTCTTAAAAGGGCCAATGGGTCAAACCATTAATTTAAAAACATTGCCAAGAGTAAAACATTATCAAACCAAATAATACAATCAAAACAAAAGCTCATTTCAAAATGGGTATAGTTTTTATTTAAACTAAACATTTCACAGTTTTTCCTTCCCAGAGTTTAACTAACTTTGTTTTCTTTGCAAAGACACAGGAGAGACTTCTCCACAGACCTACCATTGGCCAGTGCTATGATTTTTCTGGTTGAGTGTGCACAGCCACAAGAACAGAACATCACAAAACCAAAGTGCTTATACGGTGCTATAGCTCTGGGTCAGAATCTCCAGCGGCATTTTTTATTTCTTTTAACACAGAAACCAAGGAAAAAAAAAAAAAGAAAAACAAACAGAAGAAAAGGAAAGCCAAAGTATTCTTTCAGCAAAACTTCATTATGGAAGTGGGAATGGACGAAACAATATTTTGTCTCATACAACTATGAGTATATAACCTGAACTTAAAAAATAAAAGTCTTGCAAAGCAGTCAGCTTAAACAAAACACCAATATTCCCAGATGCATTTTAACCCTATTTGAAGTAAAAGGCAAAAAACCTAATGCAAGACACAACAACAGACCAATTCCACATTTTCCAGAATAATAGTTATTAGGTCGTGCCTACTTACAGTCTGTATAACTTCGGCGTCCCCAGAAAGAGCAGTTCAGAAAGCAACTGGAGGTTATTTCTGTTTAGGCGCCTTTAGAAAGAAAAAGAAAAAGTTGTGTTAAATTACAAATGCTACAACAGTGCAATGCAATCACTTTGAGCTGGCATCCCAGTTCTGTAACAAGCTGATTTTAAAGACCAGAAAGGCTCTGTAATGCCGGTCCATTAGCGGAGACATGGTCCAGCAGTAAATTTACCATGGACTAATTACATTTTCTGGTTTCCCCACCAGACCATATTACCTATTTTATGAAAGATTTTGAATTTCTGTAGTGTGAATCAATCACTAAGTCAGGGCTCTATCCACAAAAACTAAAAATACAAAATCAGCAGTGTAACTACAATTCCCCACCAATTTTGTGTTCCTCTTGGTATAATATGACCATGAAAATGTTCCAGGGAACATGTATCAAATGCATACACTTAGATAAGTAATGAGAATGTATCCAAAGATCCATATAACCTATTTAAATAAAAAAAAAAAAAAGCAAAGAAAACTATTACAGAAACCCTGATCAAACAAAAAGTTGGGAAAAATCAACTTTGGCATTTATATTTGGCAATACAGAGGGGGGGGCTGTATATAACTTTCTTTCCATAGCTGTAGAGATACACCAAAAGGAAGTTAAATTTAAAAAATAAAATGCAATCAGTTGCACCTAAGACAGTAGAAAAGGAAAAACTGCAACTGGAATCTGGGAGGTACCCGTTTGTCTATGAAGTTTCTCACTGAACATGCTGACCAAGGTCAAACCTACTGCGTTTGAGGTGACAAGTTCAAATCCTACAGTAGTATAGCCAGAGGCAACAGAACAATCTCTAGCCAAGACAAATATATTCCCTCTTCAAGATCTTTTTTTAAGCCCACAATGCAAATAATTCTTTCTAACGTGTGTAAGTGACAGCCCTGGAGCACAAAGTCATACCAGTCAAGAATTCAAACTCAAAACAGGTTTTTGGTTGTTTCCAAGCAATGCGCCACACATGCCACCTGCTACTGAAGCAAAGCAACATACAGAAAAACGTGTTCTGTCCCATCAGGCTCATCACAAGTCTCAGTTTGCAAAGGATGGTGCTTCTCAAAGCAATAATTCAAGGCATTTCTGGACACCAGACTGCATGGTATTAGCTGATATTTATGTCATCCTTACAGTGTTATGTTACATACGTTATAGACTGCTACCAAGACATTCCACAAGGTGAAAAAAAGACATTGGACAGCAGTTTTGCAAAATTAAATTTTAAAGTGTCATTAATGAAGCTTTAAGCTTCAGAATTTCCTGTTGTTAGTCTTAGGGCTGGATTCAAACAATTACACCCATTTAGCCTCTCAGGGCTCATTTTTCATAAACGTTGTTCTGTCCAAAGGTCTTTCAAATTTAAAGGTTTTCCATAAATTCTCATATAGATATTTATACACTCAAGATCCAGTTTTATATAGCTCCATGGTTTAGTTCTCTTAGTTATCGCTCCTTTAAAGTTCAATGTGACCACTGATGAGAGCAAAATAATCTGAGAAATATTCTTAATGTACCCTCATTTCAGGTTTGCTCCCACATTTCAAACCAGATGCAAGCAGTTCGCTTTGAGATCTAGGTATCCATAATTCTCCAGTTTCAATGTCACATTCCTTTTTGTTAGTCAAGCACCAGATAACTCTAATTTCTTTAAGCAAAAGAAATTTAAATCACACAGAAGATTAAAAGTGAATGAAGAGTGAACGAAAGAGAACTGAAAAGGAAGCACTATAGTACTGGGATAAGTGAGATGAGTGAAATCAAAGTTTAATAAGAAATAGGACAAATAAGGCTTAATTCAGGAACACAAAAAAAACCCCACAAACACCAAAAATCTACATTGTGATCTTGCAGGTCATATTTCCAATTCAGTAGAAGGAAAGTTTTTAATATAAAAGAAAGATAGAGCTAAAAAAAAGTTAATGACTAGCAGAAGACTTCCGACTTGAACATCACTTAAAAAGAAAACCTTACCTACATAAAAAAGAAAGTGATATATTTCAGTGTTTGTGGATCTCCTATATTTTCAAAATAAAGTAATTTATAAATAGATACTTTCTTACCTTTGGTAAATTTACGTATCAAAGCATGTTCTAAGGCCAAAAAAATGAAGTAGTAGGAAGAAAATGGTTTCAAATTAATAGTAACATTTGTGATCCGAAAAGACTAACGTGAAAATGGAATTCTTAGACACTGAACCTGACCAAATGGTTAAATAAAAAGAGAAGTAAAAATTCATTCATCGCTTCTCTTTGCTAAATAGGTAGTTCAGACTTAAACCTCTAAATCCACCATTACATATCAAAAAGTACATGGGAAAACATGCAGGGTAAAGACTTGGGAGTTGGTCTCTAATCAGAAGCTATTCGGGATAAAAATTTCTGTTAGTATTTTAATGGAGTCTATTAGGTTCAGACCCTAGACAATAATGGCGAGCTCTACCTGAAGGGGCAATGAAACTACTAAGTATCTGTATTTTAGTTCCATATATTACAAAAAAGGCACTATAGTACAATGACATAATATTAGCTGATGATAAAGTTCTTCAGGCAGGCTGCCTTTCACTAAGTGCAGCAACTGTCTTACAAGGACACATTTAGCATCACTTTAGAAGGGTATTTCACAGGAGAAACACTTGTGCTAGTACACAACTTTCTATACAAGCAGTTAATAATTTAGATCAGGAGTTTACCTGTTGTTCACATGGCCCACACAATTGAGTATTCTGTTAACATACAGTTAATGTGCTGCTGTAAACTTTAAAATCTAAGTTTATTAATTAACCTAACAATAAATAGCACTGCCCTCGTGATTCAACAGTTTCTACCAACTGAGTCCAGCACTTAGAATTAGTGTTTCAACCTACATTTTTACTTTGCCTTTCACATAATCAAAACATTTGTTCTTTGACTAAGTGTACTGAGGGAATACACAAGTGAAATAAATTACTGATCTTCTACTTTGCATAATTTCATCCCATTCATTAGAGTTTCTTTTAGAACTAAGCTTTCTCTACCAAAAGCCTGACCATTCTTTATCGCCTGCGCCTAAGAATATCAAACAATACTAATTTTCATGAAAGCAATAGTGGGAAATATGTCCTTTTTCATACTTCAAAAAGAGGCTTTGGCTACTCTTTTCATCTAGCTAGTTATAACAGATGCCTTCACAGGGGTCAACTCGCTGTATTTAAGCTTTCTACAAGGAGATTTTATGAACTGGACTTCATTGAAATGAATTTTTCAAGACTATAATAGATAGTCCTCTTTAAAAAATAATGCTATGAATTCACACATAAGCAAACGTGGAAAAGGATGCAGGGCAAATCTGGACTGCACAGAGTAGTATCACCGCACGCAACAGCTTCCAGTTCAACAGTCACTATGAAGAGATTTCAATCTTTGAGACAGAGCCACAAAACGACTCCAAAAAACACATTCCTTTTTTAAAATGCCTCACTAATATACACAGTTCTCCAATATTCCCACTTTTTCAGGTGACCTCATGTTTCATTTTGCCTGAAATAGCAATACCTATCCAGAACACACAGACATAATGGAACAAGAGTGAGACGGGCATGATCCCCTTTCTCCCCGGAGCTGAAACCTGAGGTTTCAGATGCACAGATGGATCACAGAACCCATGACTATGGATTGCAAAGAACTACAGCTACTGCAGGGTAGAACTCCACCACATTTTCTTTCAGTGTGTGTTGGCAGAGACCTCACCGCAGCCGCTGTTTCCCCTGAGACCAATATGAGAGGAGAAATTTCAGTTGCATCAACTGAACTGCTCTTCCAGAACTGGCATGAAGTTCAAGGTGAAGCACTGAAGAAACAGTGATGAGATATTCCATAATGCTACCATTCAGTTTCCCAAACGGGCTAGAAAATTTGGCTTTTCTCAAGCAAAAGCAGAGAGCTCAGCAGAGATGAAGTGTTAGTGGTATAAGCAACAGAAAACGTATGGGAGAATCTCTTCTAACGTTGCAGTACCTTGGACTGTAAAGTCCCTTGGCAGCAGCCAGAAATAAATGGATGAGGATTCAACACCACAGAATTCTTTCAGTTTAACAAAACCAAGGCATAGTTGCCATTAAAATCTATAACTTTTTCTTCTGTTACTGAATGGCTCTTTAGTAAGAGCTCGGGCAAATCAACAGACTGGTAGAGGTAAATTTTTGAGCTTTTCATGACGAATTCAAGTGAAGTCCACATACTACCAGAAGCACAAAAAGTATTTTAAATATGTCAGCTTTAAGCTCCCAGAGCTCAGTCTCCTTACTGGTTCTAGAGAACAGGCTAGCTTTGCAGAAATGGGTGCATATCTAGGTTTTACTTGTCTTCTGCATGCAGCCAGAGGGTATGCAGAGGACCACAGAGTTAGAGTAAACTGCGGGGAGAGCACGTTATGCTCCCAGTGACACACATCCTATCCCACTGAAGTCCAGCCATGCCACCAGTCCACTCTGATGTCTCTCTCAAGTTTACACGACGCAATAACTGCGATCCGGTATCAACCATGCATGGGGAGGATGGGAGGAAAAAAAAACCCAACTCATAATTACACTGTCTGCAATGTAATCATCTGCAATTGCTATAATTCATGAGCAGGTCTGTATTTGTTTCCCAGACTTGTTACAACCTTCACCATGACTTGCTTCTGATCCCATCGTAATCAACTGCATAGAAGGCTGCACAGCCTCTCTCGGCAGCGAAGCTGTCCCAGTGCTTCGCTCTCCTCACGGTGAAGAAGTTTTGCCCTTATACCCAGTCATAACATCTCATATCAATTTATGCTTGTTGTCTCACCACAGCGACGAGCCTGGCCTGAGCTTTTTGATAACCACCTCACAGCCATTGGAAGGCTGCTATTCTGTCCCCTCCACTTGTCCTCCGGTGGATTTTAGTTCAAGAAGATGGAATTCTAGCCATAAGCCCCCTAAAATAACAGAAGCCCTCAAGGATAACTTGAAAACTGATCGAAGTTAAGAGCTGTTCCAAATAAATTGTAAGTCAGCTGTATTCTTTAATTAGAAACAGATTATCCCATTGGGTGCATGGAGACTGAGAGCCTTCCAAAACTATAACTACAGATGCATTTTATTCTACCGGCATTGCTTCAGGAAGAAGGATAGAAGGCTTCCAGCTCACACAAAGTTAATGATAGCAGAAGTCATTTTTCATTCCTCTTTCGAATTCAGCAGAGAGAAGTAAATACATTATCTGCACATAGTAACACACAGCACTGTAGAGCTTAGAAATGGTACTCTTCAGAGAGGCACATACATCAGCAGAAGACATTATCACACCCATTTAAAAATACTATGGAAAATCTTTTCACTGAAGCTCATTTGCAAAATATTCATAAACTTTAAAAGCACACAAACTTTTTTTTTCATTAAATTTTAAATGAAAGGACATGTTAGTAAACAAACAGCTGAGTGTTCATGCAACAGCATGTTCTACTCACAACAACAGAGCCCACCAGGCTTCTCAAGTAATTCCAAGAGGTTACAGGGATACGCATTTGCTGGAAAGGTTCTAAGATCAGTTCAGGCTTCAAGAGCCCAGGAAATACAAAATCAACCTACAAAATTATCCAAGAACCTTAAAACAGAAAGCTAGTACACAGCACCCAAATCATCACCATGGACTGGTTTAACCATTAAGTCTTAAAAACCTGACCCCAGATACATAGGAACAGAATAATAGACATCATTAATATATATATATTAATAAGTGATGCCTATTTCCTCACCAGAGAGCTCCATATAGAGCTTGACTTAGGCTCATGCCTGCAAGGAGGGCAAGCCTTATTAGTTTTCTACAAAATACATGATGCTATATCTGCCAGAGGCAGAGAACAAAGCCACCGAACTTCAACACATCTGGCAACTGCTATCTGTGAATGTGACTTGCATGAACACGTCATCAAGTGAGAAGAAGGTCTAAGAACTAAGCAAAAGATTGTGCCAGTTTTTCCATTAAGAATTCTCTGTAAAGACCTTCTCATCTCTAGTCAAACTACTCATAATCTCATTAAACCTAGCTATATCAAGTTTACTGACCACATGAATAAAAATTGGAATCTGAGAAGTTCAAGGCTGGTCTTACAGCATTTGGATGCCTAAGTCAAAGTTTTCCCCAGGTCAAGAACCATTTAATCAGGGCTCCACTTTCCAGGCTAAATAGTGACTAGTTAAGAAAGATACCCAAGTTAGTTCCAATTTAATATCAAATACAAATTAGATATTTGTTTTAGTGGAAAAAAAAAATCTGAAAGAAAGGAGGACAGACACTTCTGCAAACTCAGTTTCTTACTTGTGTAGGAAGTGGTGAAAGTTACTGTGCAAACTATAATACCACATTGTGCTACATGAACCCTAACATATTTTTTGTCCTTCATTTTCTTCTCACACAGGGTTGATGTCAAGTCCAAAATTACCACATTCCCTCGCTACCCCAATCAATTCTCCATACATTATGCAGAACACTATTTCACACAGAGAATTAGGAGTCTATATACTCAGTTTTCTTTTTTTAAAAGGTTTTCCAATATGATCAGAGCTAGGACAAGCTCTTTGTTTAGTTGCGTTTTGGCTTTTTCCTTTTTTTTTTTTTTTTGGTATGAAGAAAATAGAGAAACTGAGGCTGTTGTTTTCTGGAAGCTTCTGTATTCCTTATTGTTTGAAGATAAACAATGCCTCTATAAATAGCTGGTCATTACTCTTATTAATTCTGCCTACGGCATTTGGCATTTAAAAAACTGAAAACCAAAGCAAAAACCAGGAAACTACAGGCTGGGCAGCCTCATCTCAATACCTGGGAAGGTGATAGAGCAAAACAGAAGCTATTTTTAGACACAGTAAGGACAAGATGATGACCGGGAGTAGTCATCATGGATTTATAACTGGGAAAGTCATGCCTAACCAGCCTGATAGACTCCTACAATGAATAAGGAACTCTGCAGATGAGGGGAAGGCAGTGGATGTTGTTTATCTTGACTTCAGTAAAGCTCCTGACACTGTCTCTCATAATAGTTGTCCTCATAGACAAACTGATGAAGAACAGGCTATGAAAGCAGATGGTGAGGTGGACTAAAAATTGTCTGTGCCAAGTTCAAAGTGTGGAAAGATCAAATAGATCAAATATCAGTGGCATAAAGTCCAGCTGGAGGACAGTGACTATTAGTGTACCACAGTAGTCAGTACTGGAGCCAGTACTGTTCAACATCTTCATCCACAGCCTGGAAGATGGGACAGAGTGCACTCTCAACATGTTTGCAGATGACACAAAACTGGAAGGAATGACTGATGCACCAAGTGCCAGCAGAACCGGGACAGGCAGGAGAACTGGTCAAAAAGAACCTCATGAAGCTCAACAAAAGGGAAAAGCAAAGTCCTGCACCTGGGGAGGAATAACGTCATGCACCAGCACACACTGGAGAACAACCAGTTGGAAATTGGCTTCACAGAGAAAGGCCTGGAGTCCTGCTGAACAGGGAACTAAACTGGAGCCAGCAACGTGCTCTTGCAGAAAAGGCCACCAGCATCCTGGGCTGTATTAGAAAGAGTGTTGCCAGAAGGTCAAGGCGGGTGATCCCCTCTACTCAGCACTGATGAGACATCTGGAGAGCTGTGCCAAGTGCTGGACTCCCCACTACAAGAAAGATATGGATATACTGGAGCAAGTCCAGAGAAGGGCCATGAAGATGATGAAGCAGCCAGATTGAAGCACCTGTCACAGCAGAAGAAGTCGAGGGAGCTGGGACTGTTTAGCCTGGGGAGGAGAAGGCTCAGAGGGATTTCCATGTGTATAAATAATACATCGTGTATAAATAAGTGATGCGCTTCCTTCCCAAGTAAGGAAGACTGAGACAGACTCTTCTCAGGGGTGCACAGTGAAAGGACAAGAGGCAACAGGCACAAATCAAAAGACAGGAAACATTTACACATAAGAAAATGTCTCTGACTGTGAGGGTGGTCAAACGCTAGAACAGGTTGCCCAGAGAGGCTGTAGATTCTCCATCGTTGGAGACATTCAAAACCCAACTGGAAACAGCCCTCAGCCACCTGCTCTGATCGACCTTGCGTTAGTCAGTGGCGTGGGACTAGACAATCTACAGAGCCTCCTTCAAACCTCTGCAATCCTGTGAGGCCAGTTCATTGGATTTTATCCTACAAAGTGTGCCACCAAGAAGGAAACAGAAGTTATAAAACCTCCATAAAGTAACACGGGATCAAGTATCAGATGAAGCAAGGAAGATCTTTGACAACACTTGGGATTACTTCCAAGTGAAAAAATATAGGCAAAGAAAGAGGGGAGGGGAAGTTGACCTACTGGATGGAATTTAACTAGCGTTTGGGCAAACTGTTTAGAAAGGCAAGAAGGGCCTGCAAATAGTCTACGTAGGCTTGTAACTGTCTTTCTGGCACCAAGTTACCACAGTGAGTCTTCATTCAAGTATTTCTCTGCAGCACCTGTACAGGCATCCTGCCAAATAAAGTCAGAAAGGTTGGTGTGTCTTAAAAAAATTAAGGGAGACTTTGCCACTTTGTATTTGATTATCGGTCTAGACTATTATTAAAGACAAGCCACCACAATGTACTACATGTTATGAACAAAAATAAAACATTTCTTCTTCATCAGAGTAAATGAGGCAATATAACAGTATGAGTCACTGAAGTGGCAGATCCCTCATACATTTTGGAGTTTAACTGTAAAATTCCAGACAGAACTGTGGCTTCTGCAGTTAAAATAAGGAGCATGGTAGATGCTCTCCGAAATATACTACATTAAAATCTAATGTACTATGACAACTCAATTTTTACCATCTAACATTAAATCTGGTTGGGTTTTTTTGTTGTTTTGTTCTTTTTTTTAAATATTGAAATGGCTCTGCAACAGATAGATATGATTTTTAAAGAGTAAAACTAAGAAGTATAGCTTTCAGTTTAATATCAGTGCTCTATAGCATCAATTTAAAACAGATTCCAAACACTATTTGAAACTAAAACATTGCCACAGCAGTTCTGTAGAATCAGATTTGGTTTCAACATTTTGCAACAGTGCAAATTACCCATTTCAGAGGAAGCAAGAAAGACGAGCATCCAGCAAACAATGTCACAAAGGATGAGCACAAAACAGATGTGGGAAAAATAAACAGCCTTCCTGCCCTGGAATTTGTAAAAAGGTCTGCAAAGAGCAAACAGGACTTCTCACTGCAATTTGACTTCTAGACCTATAAAAGGAGTCCCATGAGAAAAGACACTCAGATGAATAAAATATACTAAAAATAATAGCAAACATTTACAAGGCTTTTAAAAGAACATCACTCATGGACTTCAAGTTTCATCAACATTTTGTAGCATTCTGCAATCAAAGCATAGCTAGATGAGCCGATTTTTAAAATGCAATTAGAACACTGCATCTTCTTAAATACTGTCTTCAAAGACAGCCTTTGTCTATTTCTGGTTTACCAGAAATTTTTATAGAGAAGATATTTGAAGTTGCTTTGACAAAATCTGCTAATACAGAATAATTGCTCTGGTAATTTTTATTATTATTTTTAAACTGTAAATACAGGTGCCCCAGTACAATTCATGTATGATAGTCTCACATTCCTTTGGTAAGTGATTAGCACCGCAGGCTTTGTGGTCTCCTCCTTGTTCTAAGATGAGGAATGTGCTATGCGTTGCCCTTAACTATGTAGGATTAACTAAGAGAAGGATTTTTCACATCCGTGATTAACAAGGAATAACTGTTCACTCCCTTCAGGGGTGTTCAAAAACGTATTCTTTACCTGAACTCATTATTCTTCCACTACCTATCACAGGTATGCTAAGGTATTAACCCTTCAAACGCTCATATATTCAGATGGAAAACAGACAGGTGATTAAGTATAAATGCTTTAAGGGAGAGAAAATCAAAACATAAGGAAGCCTTAAAAAAAAAAAAAAAAGAAAACAAGCACATGCATTAGCACCTCAGGTTGTGGGCAGTCCAACCTAGACCTTCTTGGCTGCAGCAGTGAGAAACTGTTCAGAACGCACGTCAACTGAAAAACTAATTCTCAGGCTTCAGTAATGAACTTGCACACCAAAATAAGGACCAGGATTCAGTGAGAAAAGAAACTGCAGACTAACTTCTAGCTGAAGAGCTAAGAACTCATTCTAAGAGCTCAGTACAATTTCTATGCTATACAATACAAAGTCTTACTGCCAAAAAAAAAAAGCTGCTTTCATTGATATTATGTATAGTCAAGCACAACAAGATGAAGTATCATTCGTTTATTGGCTGTTCTTTTAGCTATGATGGGAACACAAACGATTCCCGGAACAGTAGTGGTGACTCCACTGCCAACATAGCATTTTTTCACCAGGGGTCCTAATATTCCACATTAGTCTTTAAACTTCACATCTAAGCCTCTACACTAGAAAAAAATAATCAGATTTTGCTTCAGTTAAAGTTGCCTATTTTTACGATGCAGTTTCGCAACATTTGGCATTTATTCCAGAAGTCCCTGCCCAACTTTCATCATGTAGCATTGCTGAAGTGAAATCTGGGGGGTTTAATGCTTCTTTTCTGCAACTGAAAGGGCTATATTCTATCAGAAGTTCAAAATCCAGAAAGAAAAAGTTCAGACCAAAATTAATTATTCTGGGATTCACTTATTGACTCATTTCAAATTTAAAGAATCACAGAAAATCCTGCTATTCCTCTTTTTAAAAGTTACTATTTTCCTACTTGGAATTTACATTTTATGGATAGATCTAGACAAATAATTGGAATATAACCGCAGCCTCATGCTGCGCACCAATGCGTAATAAAAAGTTAGCACATCCGTTTATTTTAATCTCTGGAAAGTATGTTTTATCCCATCAGTGATACAGTAAGTCCGCAGTCTAAGAAAGAACATACACTTAATACAGCGTGGCACTTTCCTAGACTGGACAAGAAGAGCAGTACTAGTTTATCTAGTCTATTTAGAAACAACTGCTAATTCTCT
Organism: Limnodromus scolopaceus; assembly: GCA_028565335.1. NCBI lineage: Eukaryota > Metazoa > Chordata > Aves > Charadriiformes > Scolopacidae > Limnodromus > Limnodromus scolopaceus. Next base: position 58,236,832 of record JAOXNO010000033.1, on the reverse strand, counting down.
CAATAATTGCCCAGGCCTGGCCGGCAATATTGCCCAAGACAAGCTGTATTTGTTTCTTGCTTAGATGGAACAATTTATTTCTTAGTCCAGCCTGCTATGCACACCTTTAAGATGAGGTGCTCTGTAAAACACCATCTATTCAGAGATCACAGTAACTCATAAGTGAGTTTTGGTTTTGTAATTTCAAAACTAATGCTAATACAGCCTAACAGTTTATCACATTTATCAGAGTAGGTTAGAGCCCAAACAGGTAACCCTGACCATGTAATATGTGAAATACAGCTAAAAACCACTATCCCACTGAATCCCATTTAATATCTTTGACAAGATTGACTCCTAAGTATTGAGGTGAAAATTAAGTCCTTGCTGCAGAAGCTGCAAACACAGCAGTTTCACATATAGATTTATATCCAGAAAAGAAACCCAAGTAGTACTCAGTTTGTTTACTAAGGAGAAAAACAACCTTTTCCTTGAAACTATGTAGTTGAAATATACTTCTCCTTCTGTGCTGTGACACAAGTTTCAAAGTGTTCACCCACAGCATAAACAAAACTTTAAAATTTTTCATTTCTCAACACTCAAACACTCATAGACACACTCCTAAGTAAATACTCTCTTCGTCTTCAGTTTTAACAACTTGTTTTAATGTACTTGGGAAGATAGAGCCCCAATAAATAGCAAGTACAGACAATTCTTCAGCTTGTAATTTTAGAACCACGTTGTACAAATTTAGAAAAACGTATGAACTGTAACAAAACATTTAATTCTTGAAATACTTCTTTCTCCATCATTCAGTGATACATTGTAAGAAGCGTGAAAATACAACATAAATAGCTTTCAATTTAAAAGCTATTTCAAGTACCAACTTGAAGTTCAACCCTTACAGCATTCTTTTCTTGAACTCAGAATTTCAGCTTACTCACACCATATAGCTCAGGGGGGGCTGTTTTTAGGGGGAGATACAGGGTATAAATATTTAGCTCAGATATTAGCTCAAAAGTTGCAATTTTTGTACAGTCTGTAAGAGAAACATTTTATCTCCACACTAGTTTTCAGCAGAAGTAGATTTTGTGTTTGTTTGGCATTTTTTTTTTGTTGTTTTTATTAAGTCTACACAGATAGTTCTTTAGAACTATTAAGACAATAAATTGACAATTTAGAAATAAATTCTATTAATTCAAGTATCAAAAGTGTAGGGGCTTGGCCTGGAAACTTTCTAGGCCACACAAGTAACCTTTCTCACAAGAGTAATCAGTGGGACTACTCATGCAAACCGAGTTATTCACGTGGTAAATGTCTGCAGAATCAGACTCCAAATTAGCATTTTAGGGGCATACTGCTGCCTCAATGGATTATTCACAAATACAGGAAGAAAAATGTGGGTAATTTTCAAACGATTGCTGTAACCTCTTCCTATTCTGGCATTTTTTGGATGTTCAGCATAGTCTCAGAATGATCATAGCTGGCACCTCAACTACTAGACACAGAAAAGCTGTAATAAGAAACAATGTTCCTGTCGGCCAACAAAACATTTATTCCTAAATGAAAAGGTAACTGCTCTGCTACATAAACAAATGAAGAGTATATTTAGCCCTCAAAATCTGACTGCACAGTATTTCTGGAGTACAAAGAACTGCAAGGAAAATTTAGACTTAAGCAGCTTATAATAGAACCAGTTCAATCGACTACAGCAGCTGTCTTCAGCCAAATTTTATACGTCCCTCCAGATGACAATAGCTTGTAAATACAATGGGATACTTTGACCAGTAGCTGCAACACCACAGAAGAAGGTGGTCTGGGGGATAACAACTGATTACACTTTTTAAAAGTCATTTTTAAAGCTGTGTCTAATGAAAGTGTTAGTTTTTGGAAATTGGAGATTTTCAGTTTATCTTCCTCTTGTTTTCTGAAGAAGCTATTTCAAACTATCATAAACATCGCACCCAAGGTGACAGCTTCAGAAAGAAAGAAGAAACAAGTGTTTAATCTCAATTCTCACAAGGATTCACTTTAGAAGGTTTTGCCTCCCATAATAAGCAGTGGTCTCTGGAAATTCTTAAATGTTGTGGAAATTCTCCATGCCTTGACTCTGTGTGCCTTCCTGCCGTGAAGCATACTGAAACCCACCACGGATACATTACTGTGGTCTATGTAAGAGAGGTTCAGACAACATTAACAGGTCACATCCCAGTCCTTCCTTTATGGGAGCTACCATGTACTGAATGGCCATGTATCCTTTAGAGGCCCTACTCATAGGGACAAGGGCTCATCATACAGGTTACTAGTTAATATAGAAAGTCTTGCAGATGTTAAATACAGGAAAGCCAGGATCATAATTAATTCAAGAGTTTTTGACACTGCTTCAGGATGTCCACAAAGGTGCAAGCTGTCCCGTTGACTGAAAAACAGGCTGCGCATATTGAAGTGCAAAGAGGGTCGTTTGAGCAGACAGAGCATCTGTACAACACAACAGACCATGTCATTCAGCCATCCACGATACAGGCTGTGAAGAAAGCCATATTCATAGCAGACTTCCTACCTCAGACAGTGCTGAACCAAACTGGTTGGGATCAGGGCCCCCCTTAAGAGCTGAGCCTTCAGCCAAGGTTGTGGTGTATACCCCTTTATTTGACTGAAGACTTTTCAGAGAAATATCCAACTAAAAGGCTTACAGCAAAATCACCTTCAGCTTCACCAGGGTCTCTCCAGCAACTAAAGTCTCCACAAACTTAAAACTTATCTGATTACGTTGTTAATTTCCATCCTGTTTTCCCTCCCAGCTCTTATGTAGTAAGCAGGTACAACTATATGATCACTTACTGCCAGCTGAATATCTTCACTTTAAAGTTACAGCAGGGCTGCTGTAGTAACAGTCACTTGTTACAGCAGTATTTGTTGTGGGTTTGGTTTCCATTGCACTTCTACAATTACACTGGTGTGACATAAATTCCTCTTATGGAGCATATTGGGTCTAAATAGCTTTGTGTACGTACTACTACATATATCTACTGTACTAGAGATTTGTCGTTGCTTAACCAAACTATAGGAAAAAGACTTCTATCCACCTGAGAGGTATATGTAGATTTAATCAAATCATATCTTAAGGAGGTCTCTTCTGAAAAGAAGGATGAGAGTTTCCTCTCTCAGATTAATTTTGCGAGTGCTTCAGGTCCTCATTTCCCTTAGAGGGAGCTGAGGACATTCAACGTTTTGCATGATGAGAGCTACAAATGAGTATTCACAACGAGTAACTCGCTGATCAACCAAACAGTTCCTTGGAAATCAGAGTAACTGGTCTAAAAAGAAATGATCTTTTAACTGAAATTCCAGTTGAAAAACAAACAAAAAAGAAAACCTAAACCACTTCACCTAGAGAGATGGATTTATTTTTTTTTTCCCCCAAAGGGAAACTACTGCGAAAGTCTGTTCTTCACATTAAAGAGAGCACTGAACTACAGGAAACACGTTTTAAAATTCAGCCTGCGTGCGCTGGCACGAGATATTCCAACATAAGAAACATGACAAGTAAACAATGTTATAAACCAAATTCAGTTCGTTTAAGTCGGAGTAAGGTTCGCTTATACCTTCCGTCGGCACGCTGACAGGACTGCACCAGGTATTCACTGACAGTAACCTGGCACATAGCACTTCCAGTGGAAACGTGACATCCTACAATTACGCATTGAAAAAAAAACTAAAAAGCTTTAAAGTGCTTGCTATTTAATGTATAAAAGAAAATACTTGAAGGAAGTATCCACAAGTTTCCCGAGAAATCGTTTTGAATTTCAGAATCCCAAGGAGATGAATTGGCTGTCAGATAACAATGCGCCTTCATCAGATGGACTTGGCAGTTGTAAACAAGAGGAATTTTCTCAGCTTTTCCTCACAAATATGAAATATTTGCTCTTAGCCAACAGCTGGGGCGGTTTAAAGACATCCTGCATATATATTCAAATTACGAGTCACCCACACACCTAACACTGACTGAATTCCAGCAAATTAAAGAAACTCTGACAAGTACTGGAGCAGATGCAAAATAATTCCAAAGACAAAACCGATTCTAACTTTGTAGGTTTAAATGACTAAACTTGCAAATGTCACAGTTTGCCTGCTGAAGGGTGAACAAAAATAACCCACAAAAGTAGCCACAATTATCAGAATTTCTCTTCGGAACTAGTATATTATGTAAGTGGAAAATATCTAGTGTTTTCCAAAGGTTTTACAGATTTATCAAGAGAAAACCAAAGAAAAAAAAAATAAGAGAAAACGTGACGGCAAAATGCAAACACATCAGATGAGTAAGTTTTAACTACTGAAGTTCCTTTTTTTTTTCTAGTATTGCAATACTATGCTTCAGAAATCTTACTATTAAATGCCTCAAAATTATGATACAAGTCAAAATAATTTTTGAGATACTGTTAATAAATCACATAACAGGATCTTGCTTTGAGATAATCAAGAAATACTGTTTTAAAACTTAACAAGTATTTGGTATCTTGGTGTCAAACCGCATTCACAGTGAAAGCACAGATCTTTTAATGTTTATTAATGTTTCGTGTATGTGTACTTACTTTTGCAATATGAACTACACTGTTTAATTTTTTTAGCTAGGCCCTATAAACCAAATTTAGGAATGTGTATATATTATTCCAATATATCCCTCAGCGGGAGAAGCTGCACTAAATCCCTATACTTTGTACAAAGTTTAAAACACATTGTAAAAAAAGCATTGCATTAAGTGTTTTAATACAGCTTTGAAAAAATCTGACTCTGCATTTCTAAGAACAATCAATCTCATTAAAATTTATTCAGAAAAGGCTAAGCTATGCAATAACACTTTCAATTTTTAGGTCAAAAAGTTACTTCTGTTTATTTGAAAAAAAATAAGTAATTATCTCAAGTACATGATATTGCAATTGTTATAGAAATATCATAATTACACTGTTGGGTTAGTAAGTTTCTTGAATAGTTTTGTGTATATGACCAACCTAACCATAATGGTTTGTGTTTGGTTTTTTTTTTTGTTTTAAACACACAGCAGCTGTGGATACAGAGCACAACTATAAAACAAACAGAATATTTAGGCCAATGCAGCTTTTCAATGGAGTAAAGCAGAAATACCTTTAAGAAGTTAAAGCACCAGCAACAAATGAAAAACTAAACAAGACCTGTGAGGCACGCTTTAAAAAAAAAAAAAAAAAGGTGATATAATGCAAATGCAGCAACTAAAATGCCTGACAACAAAGACACAACTGAAGTTCTACATGAATACATTAATACAGCGGTGTTCTTAGACTGTCCTAGCTCCAAATTGAAACTATATCCAACAATCAGCATCCTGCCTTTAAGGAGTCAGGTGCCCCGAGTTGTACAATACATTTTAAAAAATTATTTTCATTTGAGAAAATGCAACAAAATAAGGCAGCGCATACTGAAAATTAAGCAACTCTTACGAAAAGCTAAACCAGCTTGAGAATTACTCATTTTCTATGTCCTACTCCAGCCAAGCAGGTGTTTGCACTTACAGCTTCACCAGACAACATCCTCTCATCCCCGCTCCATCCTCTCTCCCCACAGTACTCAATCTTTTTTTGAAGTCCAAATCCAATTAATTTTTGAAAGCTAACAGTTCATAATTTTTCCTAAGTCATTGAAAAAGCTTTGATCATATAAAAACTGAAGTAGAATTCAATTACAGCTTTCATACATAACAAGACAACACTTTATAACTAGCAGTTACTTCCACTAAGATACTGTATAACACATCCAACATCTCCAAGAGTAACATCTAACACTGTACCTCACAGAACAGGCTTTTTTAGGTGTATTCACGTTTGGAAGAGTCATTGTGTATTCGAGGGAAAATATTTGATAGTATTCAAGCTATTTCCTACAAAATAATTGCAGTTTACGCTTCAAATCTGGACTGCTCATGAAAGCTCCCCCCCAACCCAAGTGCCATGCAGACTCCTTGAGAACTCCCTACTTATCCTGTGTCTCAATAAGGATAGATGTCCCAAGTTTAAAAAAATAATTGAAAAAAAAAAATATCAGAGGCCTGAGTACGTTAACACACAACTGATTTGATAAAAAACAAATAAATATTCTCATACATTTAGAATCAAAAATACTTACAGCCTCTCCAGCTCTTTTAAATCCTGGAATGCTCCTCTCTCGATAGTACTAATCTTGTTCTCCATGAGCTGACTGAAATATAGAACATTTCATATATAAGTTTTAATAGCTCCAAGATAACTTGTTGCATTAACAGATGTCATTTAAAGGCTACCACAAATTCATTAAAACAGTACAACAGTTATTCTAGTGACATCCACTTTAACCTTCTGGACCCCCGTCACCAACACTTTACACGGGATCATATACCCAAAAGGGGAAAACTAATTCTCATTAAAAGAAATAGGAATAGATATTACAATTGCTCATCTACTTTAAGAGTCCCAAGTTTAAAAGTTACACATATTCATACATGCTGTGTGTACACATGACCATAGATCATTGCTCCTCGGCAAGTTACAAGATTCCAGTTGAACAATATGAAGACGTATTAGTCTCACATGAGAGTAACAAAAAAAAAAAATACCAAGCTGTGGTGTTGGGAAAAACCATCAGTGAAAGACTGCACAGAGATTTTAACTGTAACAGCAGGTTTGATTTGTAAAAAAATAAATAAAATAAAAGTTACTACAACAAGATACTCTGTTTCAGAGAGAAACGGAAAAGGATTTTATACGACTACTTGCTCAAATGGAATAGCCTTAACAAATAAGCTAAGTAAATTCGGCAGTATTTTAAACTTGGTATTAGTTAGATTTTTTCCCACCAAAAAAGAAAACCCCACAGAATTTTAAAAGCTTCATAATGATTGAAACAAAAGCATTTAAAAAGACAAAAAAAAAAAGCCCAACCAAATCATTCCTTCCTCAAATTCACTGTTGAAGTGTTTCCTTTTGGCCCAGAAACTGCAGAAAAGCAATAATCATCACTTGGGACTTGCTTTTAAATTCAGTAAAGGAATAACATTTTTACTTAGTGAATTCTCTCAGGTTGAGAGTACCCACTTTCTGTGTGAACTGTAAGTTTGCTAACTTTAAGATGAAGCCACTCAAACAGTTATTCAACCAATTTAGCAACTCTAACTTGTAAACTACATGCCAAATTAAATCCTTGAGCTCCACAACCTTAAGGAGAGATTAAAAAAATATTAAACAAATTATATTTAAGGCAATTGCTAACTTATTAATATCAGCGTATAACACATAGGAGGGGGGTGTAAGTTCAGATGCAGTAGCACAATAGTTAAAGTGATAACTCATTCATCTTATAAACTGAAAGAAAACTAGCTCAGTAGCATCAGTCCTAAAAAAGTATCGGTGATAGAAAAAGAAAAACTTACAGAACTCGAAGGTGCCTTAGACCAGCAAAGTCGGTCTTGGTGATTCTTGTGATGTTATTTCCATTAAGATCCCTAAGAAGAATAATTTATAAGCAGCAAAATTAAAACACTCAAAAGTTATTTTTAAATCGTTTTGTTTGTTTTCATGGGTACAGCATCTCCAGAAATTGGGAGATGTAAATGAACTCAACGACCCATTCCCACAACTAACACCGTGCGAGTTCCTGATTTCCAAGCGACTGAAGGAAGGTTTATTGAAAGTCATAGTTTCAAACTTTGTAATAAGAGACCCTTACAAAGTCAGTTCAGCCTGCCATTATAAAGCTCACACTTATCTCTAACAATACAGAAGAGTCAAAACCTGTCTGAACGTGGTTATAACTGCATTTAGAAAACCACTAAAGTTACTGTGTGTATGTACATATATATATACACACTACAGTATTTGTTTGACTGATAGTTATGAAAACTAAGTAAGTGACTGAAAACAAAACAATTTTCTACGTTTTTAAGCAACTTCCAGCTTCCACAGTATTGCCACAAAGGCAGAATAGGGCTTAACTTCCTATAGCAAACAGTCGCTTTCGAACAAGCATGAGGCTGTTGGAGGGCAAGTGATGGGAAACGTGATTTTACAAAACCTAAACTCTTCACTTGCCGCACAGGAAGCTTATACTGGCCGCAGAATGCAAAGCGCATTCAGAAGTGACGGGCAACTGTCTTTAGGCCCTAAAATTTCTGTTTGTACTTCAGCACTGATTTATCTTCTGGAGTTACATGCCCCTTTTTCCATAACGTTTTGGGATAAAGATATAAAATTCCCTCAATTCCAATCGCTACAAATAAAACCAAACTTTGCAATTCCTGAGGTAAGCCATGAGGAAGTGGTATTTCATGGAAACTACCCTAACAATCACAGCTCATTCCCAACGTATTTAGGAAAAACTAAAAAAAAAAAAAAAAATTCAGTATTTTTGAAGGGTGTTTATACGACATGTAGCCAAAACACCACTGTAAAGAAACCGCACAAGCCTGAGCAGAAATCAGCGTTCCCTGATACTCTTCCTGACTCAAATTCATCACTGGAGACATGCGCTCGGTATGCCAACATTTAAATGACTTATTAGAGGGTAAGAAATAACGCGCTCGCCTCTTCCACTCCTTAGACCCTCCTGAAAGGCAGCCTGATATGATAAACACCCGACCACATGCCTGCCCTCTCTCAAGACTATAAAATACCCTCGCCGGAGGGTACAGGAATGGTCTCAAAAAGGGAATGGGGGGGGTGGGGAAAAAAAAAAATCACGGTTAAGGCACAACTTGGTGCCGTGCGAGAGGCAAAGGGGCTGGAACACCCCAGCCCACCCTCGCCCAAAGGCAGACCCGTGTTGGAGCCGGGCTCCAGCTCCGCGCCAGGGCAGCGCCGCTCCCCCCCCGCCCCCCCACCGCCCGCTTCCCCGCGCGGAGCCACCGCGGCCGCCCG
>JAOXNO010000033.1:58191866-58221486 GCA_028565335.1 Limnodromus scolopaceus | reverse complement strand
CTCCACTCCCTGATAAAGAGTCCCTCCCCATCTCTCCTGTAGCCCCCTCCAGGTACTGGAAGGCCATTATAAGGTCTCCCCAGTGCCTTCTCTTATAATTCAGGATCAACCGGCAATTCCAGTCAGAACCGTGCTTGGAAGTGAAGCAGTACAACAAAAATATGACCACGGTCCCCTGGCTTTTCCTTTTTAAGTTGACATGATGTATGAAAGGTAGAGGGAAATAGTACAATTTTTTAAAAACTGGCAACTAAGTCCTTTTGTCCATCAAGCTAATGTGAAGTTCGTTGGCTCTCTACCTGTAAGTGAGCAATGCAGAGATGACGCTAGCATTCAGATCCCAACAGAGGAGGAAGATTGTGTCATGATCAGTGCAAAAGAAGTCACAAGGAGAACCTGAGCAAACAGCTAGCATCATATACACGATACACGGTAAAAGAGTGATGGGGAAATTAAAAAAAAAAAAGAAAAAAGTGTGAAAGAAAAAGAAAGCTGGAGAAAAATAGGTACATACAATGAGAACAAAAAGCATGAACGCGCAAGAGAAGAATAGGGAAACCATGTATTGCATTGCTGGATAAGCATGAAAGAAAATGACTTTTCTTTAAGAGTCTGTTGCAACACAGATACAATAGGATAGGTGCAACCTACTGGAAAATATGGCTAAATATTATTTAAATAGTATTCTGCTTCTAATCCTGAACATTTACTACTTGTGACAGTCCCATGGGAATAATCCTAGCCTGTATTTTCTGAGCTTTAACTGTTTTGATATTTCACAGTGGACTACAGCCTGAAGAGGAACTTGGTAATTGTGAGTGTACCCACACAATATTTCAGCCCAATGAAGATTTTATTTAGTTGCTAGCTATCTTCTCTAGTTATTAGCTAGCCAAGTTTTGAACGGGTCTGAAATGCCTCCAGATTAAATACAAGATTAAAGCAAACGCTAGCTGGCAGGAAAGGGGTATAGGACCATGTCTGTGTTTGTACAACTTCTCCAAGGGAGCTAAGGATCAAACTTCTTGACTTCTCTGAAACAACACCCATCATAAACATTACAACTGGTAGTAAATATTTCAGAAATGTATCCTTAATCTAAAGCTGAGTGACCTGGGGTTTATCCAATATCAAAGGGACACTATCAAATTTTTAAGGTCACGGATTTCACACATGTAAAACCTTTAGGCTCCTGTGGAGCTATCTGGAGTCTCACAATGCTTTACCATAAAGTATGACTGGAAATTTATTTGAAAATTTTCCTGGTTTTTAGGAGCTGAAAATGAAAACCTTGAATCACTCCATTACTGTTCTAATGGAGTAGAGCGGGTTTATTCCAGTTACTCAAATAAGTACTCCGTGGAGATCTGTTATGTATCAGGATTCTCATTAGAATTTACACCTTTATGAAAAATATTTACAATACCTCATGACCAGATGTAGAAAAATCAGGGGAAGGAGGAAATGGAAGTGTTGGAGCTGGATGAACACAGTGGTATCACAGGATGCAGAAAAGGCACATTACTTTATTCAGGTTTTATATGCTGCGCTTATGCTTAAATTTCACATGGCAACATGGGATTATTTCAAAATAGCTAGGCTAAATTCTGTTTATGCTTCCTAGTAAATTAAGGAGCTATATGAAAGTCTCCCCAACCAGCAGTAGCCATGTGACAATATTACGTTGATAAATCTACCTAATCTGTATTAAGAAGATGAATTTCCAAAGAATAAACAATTGGGATACTGAAACTCAAAGGGAGAATGCAAGAAGTGCTTCAGCAGAGAAAACCAACAGACAATAATCTGGTCTAACATCGCCCATCTTTTCCCCAAGTTCTACGCAAAAGATAAATCAATTAATTTCATTATTTACCTGAAAACCAGACTGAAGTGTTTTATAGTCAGCATTTATTATGGTGTACCTTCACCTACCAGTAAAAGTCTCATGATTTGTGCTAGCACAGTCTTTAACCCTTACCAGTGACCTCTCAGGTCCTATCAAATGTAGAAAATCTGATAGCTGTTTTATGCTCAATACTCCTATGACATAGATTAATGAACACAGTATATTGCTTATCTTGCATGGGATGGCATAAAGGACCTCATCTACCTCGTGCGGTTTGAGAACTTTATCATTTCAACTAAAGAAATGATTTTGTGATTTATGAGCAATTTGTATTTGAGAACCCTAACTCCCAATTTAGTGTGTGCAAATTCTTAGGAATTCATTACACTTTAGTGTAAAAGGGATTATTAAAATTATTGAGTCTGACATTTTGCATGAGACAGACCACTGAAGCTGATATTTCTGCATCCAGGCTGATAATTTCTGCTAAGCTAATCATATCCTTGCAGGCTGGAGGATCTAGTCTCTTACCATCAAAAGTAACCAGGAAAACTCAATCTTTAAACAATTTGGTTTTGGCTTCATTTTGGCTATTTGCAAACAGAAAGCTAATTTTTCACAGCAAGCGTAGTCATGCTACTTTATACTCATTTGTTTCAGTGTTAATGTCTGGCCTTTAAATTAAATCGTTATTTTCCTTCCCTGGGGATTGCCACCCTGATGTAGTTATAAACAGACAACGTACCCTTCCTCGCAACTTTCATTTTGTCGGGCTTCCTCTGTTGTAACTGAATCTGAGGATAAAATGGCATTATTTCTTCGGATTAACTGTTGCCTATTCCATCAATGCAGCTCACAACTTGCTTTCACTGTCCTCTGGCAGCAGAGGTAGAACACTTATTCCTGGCACAAGGGAATAAGCTACAACTGATTTTTCAAATCTTTTCATAATGACCTTTCCAAGTCTTTCTCAGCTTCTCTTCAGATTTCTGTAGAAACATATCTGTCCCAATGAATTGGAAAGGATTTCTCCAGGTTCACCTCATGGTTGTTAATATCACTGAAGACTTATAAAACAATAGCTTTTAGATTTTATATAGTCTTTCCTTCCCTTTCAGGGTCCATAGTAAATGAAATTTGATGATAGCGCAAAGGGTACTTTTTCTGCAATTTTAAATTGAGGTGGCTGGTTCTCTTTGAAAAAAAATATTATTGTAAACAAGCATGGGTGATCTTTGTGTCATTCCCTTTGGCTTCTCTGAGGGAAAATGGAAAATGGAGTGAGTTCACTGTTAACTCTTCTGTTGGCCATACCAAGGAAATCAGAGCTGCAATGCTTTCTGTCCTCTGAGTCCTCTCTCTGAAGACTCCATTCTAAAAAAAAAAAATTAAAAAAAAATAAAAAAATTGGTTTGAAATCTTCCAGGAGATATTTCAGTTGAAATAACTAAGTAACTCTACCCACTGGTCTTGCCACTTGCCATAACCCAACATGCACTGGACATTTCCACATTTCTGTATTTGTTTGGGGTTTGTAGAGTATATTTCTTGTGAGAGGCGAGAAGAAGGTTGGGTTTGGGGATGGGTTCTTTTAGAAAAAGGAAAGAGACACTGCTTGTAAAATGTCGGAGTTAATAAGGATACTTTGGGTGCTGAGATCTCTCAAACTTTTCTGGCAGCTTTCCTGAGAGAAAAAAATGTTATAAACTGCTTTTATCTAAGCATACAAAAAGTTTCTAACACATACTATTTTTATTATGCATGTGTTCTTTATTTTTGTTTCTTTATCACCACATAGGATAATGTATTTCAATTCTATCTGATTAGGATTGAAATGGTATCGGTCCTAGAGAGAACATTGCTGAATCTTTGTTTTCCACTTATTGCTTAAAAATGAATATGTGAGAACATATTTTTCCTGAAAGGAAGTGCTTTCTCTCTGTAGATAACTTACTTAAAAGACATTTTCTTGAGAAATAATACTTAGCTATAAAAGCTGGTGGATATTTTCAGCTGAGTATATTCTATTCATAACAAATTTTGACTCATTAGCCACAACCTTTGAAGAACAATGGTTTAATAGGAACATGAAATGTATTCCTCCTAGTCATGTTGGTGACTCAGTGTTTTCACCAAAATATTTTTACCTCTTACCCTCCTGTTGTTATTGTGTACCTGGCACTTTGCTCTATTATCTGAAAACACAACACACAAACAATGGGGAAGACTTTATTGTGGAAGCAGTTCCACTAGGAAAGGGTTTTGGAAAGGAAGAGATTCCCTAAACAGAGCAAGAGGGTGAGCTACAAATATTTATTTTAAAACAGGTAACATTAAGAATGCATGCCCTTTAACACTTGCATCTTGGATTATTGAACAGCTCATATTCAAGGAATGAAGTAGACTCCAATGTCCAGCGAAGGACAGTAATATGCTCATGAAGAGGAACTGCATCCAGCATTCAGCTCTTCAGAAAAAATTGTGTGAGTATAAGAGAAAGGATCAAGACCTTTTTTTTTTCTACTGTTCCCCCTCCATTATACCTGCCGGATAGAAAACAGACTACAGGGGAGAAGAAGGGCAGATACCACCATTCCCCAATGGAAAGAAGAGAAATTATGATTTGTATGTCTGGATTGTAAAATTTTTCACTGTCCAAATCTCTGCTGCTAACAGCATATGTTAAGAGTATGGAGTACAAGTTCCGCTATATACCTTTAGAATAATACATATTGAAAGATATTTAGTCTGTCCATGTTGCATATGAACATTTTCCCACAGCTGTAGTAAGAATCATGAAGCTAGTTCTAAGAAAACAAAGTGGTGTGAAGATGAAAAGAGACAAGGGCGTTTTTTCAGATGAACAGTTCTCCCACTGAAAAATGCAGTTTCTGATCAACAAATGGTATTTGGGAATTCAAGATGATTTTATAAGCAGTGTTGACTGAAATAACAAGTGATACTTTATTTTAGTTGCAAATTTTATTTTGACATGCTCAAACCTAAATATTTTGATTTTCCATTTGAAATGATGATTGGCTGTCTGATTGATTTTATTTTTTTTCCCCCCAAAAAAAGACAAAAAAAGCAAAGCAAAGAAAGCAAAATCCCCACACTGACCCAAATTTTCACTGAAATATCTTACCCAGTTTTGGTATAGTCACTGAACTTAAAGTTGATTAGTCACATAAATTCAGTCTCCAGTTTCCTGAGCCATCTGTAAGCAGAACCTTTGGAAAATACCTGGGATAAATATGTAAAGAAGGAAGATTTTGGTTTGTTAACAGTAGGAGCTTGTTACAGTCACCTAGGATGGAAGTCAGAAATGGATAATGACCTTCAGCATTACGAGAAAGATTGCTACTGAGAATTGTGTGCTTCTAGTATAGTTTTCCACTAGTATTGAGAAGAATCAGATACTCCTGAATGCAATAGACAACAAATTTCATTGCCAAAAAATTCCTGAACCACTAAGCAGTGATTCTACTGGTTTAGATTTTTTTTGCTATTTTATGCAATATTTCTAGAAAGAAGGGTCATTGAGTATAACATTAGATTGAATGATCGATTCATTTAAAAATTAAATGCAGAGAAACAAAAACAACTCCATCAGATCATTTGATATATTCAGGAAACTAGTTTGTGAACCTGGTTGATACGAAAACTCTGTTTCCTTAAAGAGAAGGAGGCTTGAAGTTGCTTTAAGCGAACAGCTTAATTTTGATCTGTATTCTAAGGATGTAAGAATGAGCGAGGACAGTGGTTTCACATCCAAACTTATGAATAAGCACCTGAAAAAATATCAGATGAAAGCAGAGATGTCAAATTTTAATATGTTTTATAATTCCCAACTAAGAGTAAAATATTTATATCAATAAAAATGAGAGAGAAAGGAGTGGGGTTTCACTGAGTGAGGTGAAACTGAATAAATTCTAGATATTCTTGGAAAAGACCACATTGTCTATGCTTATACAAGTTTCATCATAGAGAAAAGTTTAACACAGGTATGAAACTAGACATCTAAGTACACATAAGAATTTAGGATATAAGGAAAAGAACGACTATGGAACCACAGTTCACTGTGAAGAAAAAAGCAGATAAGATGCAAAGATACACTGGAAAAGGTCATTGGAAAAAAAATCTTATGTTCCTTGGCTGAACAAGATTATCAGACTCTTTCTGTATGTTAACTTACTTCTAAGGATAACTTGTAGGTGTAATACAGAATATTTAATTTTAAAAGTGGATTACAAGTAGTTTTCAAAATTTGGGATTAGAAAATGAAGGCTATTTCATCTACTTGAAATTGCAACTTTTTATTTACAGTGTTTTGGTGAAAATGCAGGATTTAAACAGACTTTTTTTCAGTGTTTCAAAGACTGATACTTGCATAGCTCTAAACATAGGTTTAGAACCTACAGAGGTTCTACCCCTTTTACTGAAAATATAGACAAGTCTGATTCATCTCGTGTAGGATTAGAAATCATGGAATAATTTCACTCATCATTTGAAATACTCCAGTGTCCTGATAACATGGGTACTATTCACCAGAATTCAGTTATGCAAAACAAAGTGTCTCATCTGAAATATATCACTTCCACCAGCCCAGTGGGCCTGATACTAAGGCAGAATATTAATTCAATTCTGAGTAAGAGGCTCCTCTTCTGGCTTTCCTGCTAATATTCACAGAATTATAAGTATTCAACAATTGTCTTTCTAACAAATATGAACATAACTTCATGTAAAGTGCAAACCAGGAGTTCAACAACTTGGAAAGAAATACTTCAGGTTTCTCTGGAGAAGTGTATAAAGAGAGTTCAACCAAAAGCTTACATCTTAATCAAAAGTACAACTTAACCATACAGTTTGTTTTGAAAGGAGTTCACGTTGTCCATGGCATCAGTGCAGCATATTTCTTTGCCACATCAGAGAAATGTTTGGTTCTCTATTAACACCGGGATGAGGAATGAAAGGAACTTCACACCTACATTTGAAACAGGAAGAAAGTTGTATGAAATACAAGGCATTTTTTACTCTGTATAAACAGCAAATTAAACACTGCAAAGTATTTACTCTCCTAATACCATTTTTTAACCATTTTTGTGAATGTTGACTTCCCCAGAACCAACCTTTCAACATCTACAAAACAAATAATTCCTTTGATCAGGACTCAGCTTATTAGAACAAGAGTGAAACAGACTTGAAAAACTACTAAGAGTCTCAGATTATTTCAGCCTGGAAGCTCTATTTTACCACTTCTCTCCCTCTCATTTTGCAACCTCAGTCACACTAAATAATTTCCTCAAGCTAATAAATGCTGAATTTATAAGGCAGTCTTCACCTTGATCCTCCTCTCAGTACGGCAACTGCTGCTCTTGCAGGGGCCTGCTGGGTTGTTGTGGTTTCTCTATCCTACTGTGGGTTTTATGTATTTAAACGTGCTGGTTTCTTGTATTATTAAAGTCTCTCATTGGGGCAATATTATTGCACAGGAGTGTTGATTTAAAGGGAAGCCTTTCTGAACACACAAATTCCCTGTCAGTAGCCAGCAGAAGGCAGAACAAAATATTCAACACTTTGTAGTCAATTTGAATGCAATCCTCTGATATTCTATCCAGCCCAGAAAAACTCAGTGGGACCCATGAATTATAGATCACCAGTACAGAGGTTAACAGCTGGAAAAAAAATACATACTTGCAATCAGAAGTATCTGGATCATCACAGATTTTTTTTTGTTCGAAGCATAGGCAAAATCTCCAGTGCCTCTGTTACTTCAGTCCTTGGGGTATATGTATTGTGATAACAAAAGCAAAGAGATTCTCCACAGGGCTCCACTTCTTTCAGTACACAAAATAAGTGGCATTTAGGTGATAAATAATATTTTGCTTTTCCCTTTTTGTTCATTGTGTGGTCAGCAGCATCTCTCAGCTCCCGTGTTGTTTTTGTACGTACACTAATCACGTCCTACGCTGAAAACAAAATGGTGAACTTCATCCTGAGTTTTCGCACGTTGCTTGTTGCCCTGGCATCTGATGCACTTCATAAATATTTACAACAACTATATGACAAGCTGTTATTTAAGCACCATTCTATATGCACAGAGAAATTAAGGTCTGAAATTTTCACTAAATCTTAGGTGCCTGACTTGAGATGCACATGATCCGAAATTTTAGTCATTAGTATTATCCAACTTCTGCTTCACACTGTCTGTAGTTGGTTGCAGTCCCGCATGAGGCATCAGCCTCTCTTTCCATTTAGAGGTTCAGAATCTCACTGGCCAAGGTTTGCGGCAATCCAGTGCTGTCTGAGGGATAAAAAAGCAAATTTTCAATGATTTATCATGCCTGATTTCCATCCAGATTCAAACAGAAGATATATATTCTTGGCTTGCCTCTGCCAAGGACTACTCCCACCAAGACTGAAATTCAAGACGAATCTTCAAATCATGGATGGCAAAGTTTTTCAAAAGAGATCAAGCTTTACTGCTCACACACACCCCCATCAAAAAAAAAACCAAACCAAAAAAAAACAACCAAAAAAACCAAAATTGGGTGGGTGGGGGGAAAGAAAAAAGCCACAACCCAAAATTCTGAACGACTTCAAAACTTCTCCTAAAAATGAATTGTGAAAAAGTCCCGCAGAGTTTCTGTTTGCGGCTGGAGTCTGGCAAAGATTATATGGCAGTGTAAAGAAGACCTTGGAATGACGGATGGCACCACCATCCCTGCCTGTAATATAAAACGTATAGTCAGTGTTCTCTTCTCCAGGTACAGGCAGCTCTCTTCATTTTCCAGAAACTTCAGCATGCTATTCCTCAAATGATCATGGGACCCATCTAAACTTCATTCCTACGGAGAACTGACCTACCTCATTCTCTCCTCATCCTCTCCTTTGGTTTCCTTTTGCAAGCTTTCCTGGCAGAGGAATGTGGATGCAGCTGAGAGGGAAAAAGGGCATCAAATTGCTGAACACAAGTACAGAATCAAACTTCAGGTGAAAGAGTATATAATGTAAAATAGATCATTGCTTTTGCTTATAAATATAAATGATCCCTTTTCCCTGTATCTTCAAAAACAATGAGGATGGTATTAAGGCTCATGAATAAAGGACCTCAACTGTCATGACTGATAAGCAAAGAGTGATGTTAGAAGGACAGAAGAACAAAAATAAGAACTTAATAACTGGAGGAAAGTAACGAAGAGAGATGGAAGAGGTAGCTAGAAGAGGAGATGTGCAATTTTTTTTTTTGGAGTGACCATAGGAACCAATCACTCAGCTGAGGAACTGGCTACTATGAGGGAAAAAAAGAGGTGAAGCAAGTGTTATGCGGTTGTAGGAGGCACAGTGAATGGAATCCTCTTGTCCATTACCTCTCTTTTGGTCTGTTCCAATTATACCTCATACTGCCCATTTCAAGCAAATGATGTAAGCAAGTGCTTAAGGTCATTTTTATTCTTCATTTAATAAAGATTATACAACATTGAATAAATACATCTATTTCTTATTCTTGAAGGTAGTTCTTGCCTGCTAGGGAGCATTTCAGGATTCTAACACAGAGGGATGTAAAGTCCTGATAGAGTCAATTCTTGGCCTCACTGAGGCCGGTGGTAAAACTCTTGTTCATGGGAATTCGATTTAATCAGAGTAGTTAGCTTAATTTCTAGCTGTTGTTTGAATTCATGTGCATTTGAGACATTTCACTAGCATAGAAATCTCCTATAAAACAATTTTGTAGTAGTAATTTTTTCTCACTCTCAATCATTATTTTAAATAGAAACTTTATAAGAAACTACATTAATGCCATAAAGTAAAATGAAATGAAAAATTATGCCTAAAAAGAAATACTAAAACATGGAAAAATGCTAAAACATTTTAATAATTTCAAAACCTCATGAAGGCCACAGCATAATTTTCAGCCAAAATATTTCTAAAACTGGCAGCCCACAGGAACCCTGGAACACCCATGTGGAAACATGTTTTTAATTTTGGAGTAAATATTTTTTCCTCATACACAGAAGTCTTTTCTTCAAATAGTATAAGACAGCCCAAAATAGAGAGAAAGTTAAGCATTTTTGTTGTGCAATTAAAAATAAATTATACATAGCTAAAATCAAAGTTATTTCTATGCTACATTTGAAAAGTTTAGGAAAATAAACATTTCAGAAAGTGAAGCTTATAAAGCGAGGCCTTGGAAATCTCTTAATGCAGGGGGTTTAGATTTCCAAGTCTCTAATCATTGCACCCAGAGGTGTGAATCTACTGACTGTGGACCTTCAGATTCCATAATTACAAACTCACGGACAATAAAACGTGGAGACTTATCAGTGTCCTGTGCCATCAAGGATGTCACAGGGAGCAAAGCCTCAGAGGATGATGATGGAGGTCTCTCTCAAGCTACAAAAATATCTTTAGAAAAACAGTTCTTTTACCTGGAAGTTATAAACTGGTCCTAGTCTATGTTGCGCCGCTGCAGCTGTAGCAAACATCAGGATTAGCTTTCACCACTTTGTGTATACTCTGTGGCTGAGGAGGACAAATTAGAAGTCTTTAGACAAAAGTTTTTTTCAAGAAATGAAATTCAGAATCAGAACAAGAAAAGCTAGTGAGCAATAGTCTCTTCTCATCTTTTTAGCTTCAAACACATAAAAGAATACCACCAGATTCACACATCCTTCCAGTCATTAACCTTCTGTACTCTTGGGTATGACAGACATCTCCCTGTCTCCTCACAGCTCTGAAAACTGGCATTTTCTATCAATGCAACAAGTAGAGAAAATCAATTAATAATATCAGTTTTATCACCAAGCAGAAATATGAGTTGCTGAATCTCATTTGTCATCTTTCAAATGGTCTGATTTCTATACCATGCTTTTCCTAAAGGCAAAAGGTTGCTTTTCTTATTTTATGTTTTTCTCTGCTCAGTTGCATGTGGGATGCTACGTTGGTTTATGTGATAAGAATGTTTGGTCACAAGTTTCCCAACTGTATGCCAGAAAAGGTTCAGAGAAAGCTAACAGTAGTGATTAAGAGTATGAAAAATGTACTAGAAGAATGGTTGAAAAGATTGCCTACATAGAAAGTAGTGCATAAAAAGGCTATAATAAAGTAGAAAAAATAATGAGTGTAAGAAGAAAGGCATACTGGGAGCTTCTTTTCTAGTATAAGAAAATAGCATATTCAACTGAAGTTAAAGTTGTCAGATTAAAAATCAATGAAAAGTATTTTTGTATAGTACATAATTATTCACCAGCACTGTTAGTCACAGAAAGTTGCCAGGACGTGCAAGATTGAAAACTCTTCATATATTTACATATATATTTCAAGATTGTCCAGAATAAAATTTAATATCATAATTTTGGAAAACATTTCAAATTACTGGCTTAATATCTCTAACTGTAGATCGCATCTGTTTCATAAGGAAGCTTTGGTTGCAGTTGCCTTCAACAGAATAATGCTGAATATTTTTGTCAATAAATAAAACAGGGCAGTGATGAAGACAAACTAGTGCTTTTCAGCTCTGTGTTGGTCTAACCCAGCATGGTATTTTCTTTTTGTGCCACTAAGTGTCAATAGCTACGGTGCCAGCATGTTAGGTTATGTGATGGAAAGGTGAAGGAGCACAGAAGCATCACAGCAGGGCTGGGGGGAACCCCAATAGCCTACCAGAGAAGCAAGCCCCAGCTCCATCCCAGGAGAGGGTCAGCCCATGGTTACAGACATTGGGCTGAGTCAGTGGAAAGAGTCTCCAGAGAACTTTTGGACTGAGGGGGGAGTTACTGCCTATGGGACTCATTGTGGGATGCAGGGAGGGGCATTTGGGGATTGTACCAGACAATGTACAATGGAATGTTTGGAGGAAGGATCAAAGGTGGGGAAAGGGAGGGATTATGGTCGTTTGGGGAGGAAAAAGCATGGAAAAAGACAGGGAAAAGGGGATAAAAGGTATGTGCAAACAGGTTGCTGGTCAGTACGCTTGTGATGCTATGCCCTGTGCCTGATCACTGCACTCTGTTCTGTCTTCTTAAACTCTATTTTTCTGGGTGAGGAGCTGCTTAACCTATGTGCATATGTGTGTGCTGGGAGGTCTAAGCGCCAGAACCTGGACTGGGAACCACTGGTCACAGTGTCCATGCATAACTGGAGAGGCTGGAGTGCCTGTGCCTTGCATGGGGGTGTACCTCAGTCTGTGATTGCTAGGGAATTCCAAGCCAGACTCAGCAGTGGGTACGATAAGAGCCCTGGGAACCTGGTATTGGAGTGGCCACAAGTCTGAGCTAGATACTGGACAGACAACAGGGTTTGAGAGTTGGCTAGTGGAGGGAATAGAAGGTCCAAGCCAGGTACTAGAGAGACTGGCTTGGAGTCAGGTACCAGTGAGGTCTTAGGCCTAGACCAACTACCAGGAAGACCCATTTGCATCTGTGTGCTTGTGAGGCGACTGCCAAACAGCCCACTGCTGACTGGAGCTGGGCAGATGGAGAGGTGGCAGCCTTGCCTCTGCTGAGCTGGGGGATTTAATGCCTGATAGCGGGTTCAACAGTAGATTTCGTAAAGGCAGTAGAAAACCCAAAAGAAAAATAGTTTTCTCCCATGGTGTTCTATATAAACACTGGCCAACAAGTAACACATGCTGTGGATCACAACGATTGCTTTCTGCTTTTACTGTCTTTTTCAGCTACTGTATCTCCATATTCTTATGCTGGATTATCCTTTGCATGTTACTACTTGTTATAACATCTTTAGTTTCATAATGCTCTACTAACATGAAAAATACTGTAAATGATTCTGAAAAGAAACCTGTATTTACCTCTTAATGTTGCTTTTATTTATGAACACTGTACCTGCCTCTGACATTCTTAGTCTCTTCATGGCATAAATTAGCAATATAATTTTAAAAACTGAAAGCTGCTCTGGAGCTCTTCAGAGGAGATCACATTTACTTTACAGTTGCTTGTTAATTGCTTTAGTGCCTAAGGATGTACAACATATGTCCTGCAAAGAGACACCCATATGGTTGTACAGTGTATGTCCTGGCACTCTGTTGCCACAGACTAGAAAACAGACTTCTGTTTAAAATGCATGGCCCATTGCATGATTGAAGGTGTGACATATAAAGGATTATAACTGACAACATTGAAGCCCTACACCTGTCACAGTGCTGTGTTAAGAGGATACGTACGCTGCGGTGCTGAGGGGAGAAGAGAGAAGATTGCCTTCATAGAAGAAACAATTAACTGATATTTTATAATATTTTACGCGGGAGAATTTATTTCTCAACTGTCTGATTTATTCGTGTCGGTGTGACTCAGCTGTAGCTCAATTTTCATTCAAAGGTTATAAAGTTAAAGAAGTTAGTAGAGGAAAAAGTGTAAGGGCATTAACTAGCCACATGGATCCAGATTTTAAAAGGTAATGAAGCTTTTAAGGCAATAGAGAGGTGACTAAGGATATCTTTTTAAAGCGTCTACAGTTTTTAGAGGCCTAAACACTTCAAATAATCTAGCTCTTAACTTTTTGGTTTTCTGGTGAGTATTATGGACACATCTGAATAGTCAGAAAAATGCAAGAATGTGCACAACCCTCAGAAACTCAGCAGTCCTTGTGGATAACTGTCTTAGAGTAAGGCAAACTTATTCCAACAAAATAATAGCACTCTAGGACTCATTGTATTTGAGGTTCATACTCCTTAGCTTTACTTTCTCAGTTAAATACTTAGGTAAGGAACTAAAGGACAAGATTAATCTCACCTAACCTTAGCTATTTAAAGTATAGCGCTATTAGACCCTAAGCTAGTTTTCCAGGCTTTCACTGTGCTACTCCAGAGAGATAAGAATCTCGAAGGTGAAACATCCTACGTCTCTTAGAGATCTTTCTTCACTCTTCAGGTAGAAGGAATCACCCTGTAGAGATGCTCAGCTTTTTTCACTGACTGACTAGATAACTTCAGTAAGAGATTTCTCTCATCTAAATTTAGACAGCCAACTTACAAGCCTGGTGTTTCTAACTAGTTAATAAAAAGTGAAAGACATCTCTTCAGGGTGAGTCATCCTATCTCAAACCTGAGTCATGCTTCAGCGGTGTCTTTCTCTCTTCATTGACTACAGAGGAAGTGTAGGAGTACTCCTACGCTGGAATCATCTCTTACCTCAGGTATTTCATTTAAATGCTCAGGTTATGTGAGATTAATTAAGGTTTATGTGACATTTGACAGCAGCCCGAGTACTTTGCTGGAGTACCTCTTTCTTCCCCAGGTTACAATGTCTTCCACATTGTGATCCTTTCTGACTTTTGCTCCCAAAGGGAGTTAGAGAATATGACAGAATTAATTTCTCCTCTTTAATTTTTCTCATTGGTGTAAATTCTCCAAGGTAGCTTATAACTTTAACAAATTAATACTACTACCTTCCATTTGAGTTGGGGCTGGGTAGCTGAAAATCACAAAGAAAGTAATAATATCTTAGGGTGCAATAGTGAAGCAAGTTATTTCCAAATTCTCCTGCTGATCCAGAAAATTAGATGATCTTTTCTTCTATTGTTCTCATGGTTATAGTAATTTGCTAATTGAAGAGCTGGAGCACAGCTGAATTAAAAAGGTTTCCTGTGAAAGGTAATTTTAAAATTCCATGCAGAAAATTTAATTACTCAAAAATGTTTTTATCGTCATTTCCCAGAATTTTAAAAATAACAAGTCTGACAAAATTCAGAGAACTGTATCTGAAGAGACACGTCAACTAAGAGACATTTAAGAGAGAAATGAGTTAAACCATCATGTAGTTGTCTTCTCAAGGTCTTTTACAGTCTTCCTATTCGAATGTATGTCTACATGGATTTCCTAGACAGATGTCAGCTATCTAGAGTTCTCTAAGGCCTTTGACATGGTCCCCCACAACATCCTGCTCTCTACATTGGAGAGATATAGATTTTGTGTGTGGACTGTTCAATGGATGAGGAATTGGTTGGATGGTTGCACCCAGAGTGTAGTGGTCAATGGCTCAATGTCCAGCTGGAGATCAGTGACAAGTGGTGTTCCTCAGAGGTCCATACTGGGGCCAGTACTGTTCAATATCTTCACCAATGACATAGACAGTGGGATTAAGTGCACTCTCAGCAAATTTGTGGATGACACCAAGCTGAGTGGTGCAGGTGGCACACCTGAAGCAGGGGATGCTATCCCCAGGGACTTGCACAGGCTTGAGAAGTGTGAACCTCATGAGGTTCAACACGGGCAGGTGCAGGGTCGTGCACCTGGGTTAGGGCAATGCTTGCTATCAATACAGGCTGAGGGATGAAGGGATTGAGAGCAGCCCAACCAAGAAGGACTTGGGAGTACTGGTGGATGAAAAGTTGGACATGACCCAACAGCTCACTCAGAGTCCAAAAGGCCAACCATATCCTGGGCTGGATTAAAAGAAACATGGCCAGCAGATTGAGACAGGTGATTCTGCCCCTCTGCTCTGCTCTGGTGAGACCCCGCCTGGACTACTGCGTCCACCTCTGGAGCCCTCAACACAGGAAAAACATGGACCTATTGCAGCAGGTCCAGAGGACAGCCACAAAAATGATCAGAGTGATGGAACACCTCTCCTATGAGGAAAGGCTGAGAGTTGGGGTTGTTCAGCCTGGAGAAGAGAAAGCTCCAGGGAGACCTTATTGCAGCCTTTCAGTACCTAAAGGGGGCCTACAGGAGAGATGGGGGCAAACTGGTGAAACACTGGAACAGTTGCCCAAAGAGGTGGTGGATCCTACATCCCTGGAAACATTCAAGGTCAGGTTGGATGGGATGCTGAACAACCCGATCTAGTTGAAGATGTCCCTGCTCATTGCAGGGTGGTTGGACTAGATGACCTTTAAAGGTCCCTTCCAGCCCAAACTATTCTATGATTCTATGAATCTTTGTTAGAAGAAACTCTTCTGCTTTATTCAGATTTTCCAAGTCAAAATGCATTTCTTTCTTTCAAAATATGCTCATATCTAATTATAGGTTATATAAATGTTTTAGTAGTCACATGCAGAATAATGACATGGCCACTATACTATGTTTGTCTAAGAATTTTTCCTCTTTCAGACCTACAACAGAGTAAAGGATATTTCCCTACTTTATTGTTTATTGCTTTTACATAACACCTCTCTTTTCATTTCCTCTGGTACATATAAAAGCATCATTTCTTCCTTCAGGAAGCCTCATTTGTTTCTAGGTGCAGTCATTTACTGATGTAATACATTTCTGTAAAGGATTTTTGTTCTTATATTTTTTTCCACTTCATGTCACTTGTGAAGCCTTTTCCAGATGATGTCACTAAAATAAATTATTTAACAGAATTCATAGGAACTGGTACCAAGAGCATCCTCTTGTAAATGCTCAGAGGAAGATTCTTATACAAGCAGATTATTCCATCACTGCATTACTGAATTCTTGCACCTCACTCTGAGCCATATGGTAGTGCCTACTGCCAGACATAAGGTTTCTAGGAATCTCATCTAGCTCAGTAAGGATGCTAGAAGCACATGGGGTTCAATGTTTGTTGTTTCAACACTTTGCCGGCGTAAAGCAAACTATCCTTATACCTTTCCTGTTGCGCAACCTGTCGTCACCCAACAATCTTTGCTGGGCAGTGGGCTTAAATGGTTGGCGACACCTTCTCCTTCTCTTTATCCCAACAGCCTCCTGCATGAGGAGTTGGAAGAAAAGAGATGAGTGACCTAAAATGAGTGTTCTGCCCATATTTTTCTTCCCGAAAATTTTTTTATTTACAAATATTTCCTGTGAAATGCGACTTTATCATGTTTACGCAACCAGTGCTGCTTTGATCCTTGTAAGGATCTCACGATATCAGTTCTAAAATCTCAGAATTCAGCATTTATGATTATTTCTGTTTTAATAGAAAAGCACGTTTTCAGTTCATCTGCTCTGAAAGCCCACTCTCCTGGCACTATCGCAGACTAACATTTTTGGCAAGGGTCACTGTAAAGAGCAAAGCAGGATTTCACAACTGCTGGCTCCAAGGAAAGGCAGCAGTAAACAAAACAGACTTTATTCAATATACATTTTTTTTAATATTTGGACTAACTAACAGTGAAATACGGATATGACAAAGTTCATACACGGCAATGGTATGAGATCTATGTCCAATTATTATCTAAGTGTATGCATTCAGACTGGTTAAATTTTACCTTGAAGGCCACTAACAGGTGACCAGTTTGCTTGAGAAGAAATTTAGTGTTGTTTAGTTCAGGTCAGAGATTTAATTTCAAAGCTAGTCTTGGGTAGTTTTTAGGAGAGAAATTCTGCATAAATGTGACTTCAGTGCAAGACAAACATAGAAAGGGGAACCTTTCTCCCGTGCTTTCTTCAGATAAAGTTGTTTTGACTGACTTAAAGCAATATATATATATGTTTGTACGTGTATGTATGTAGCTCACAGTCAACTAGTTTAGTGAAGAAAGTCAGTAAAGAAATTTGTTGTCCTTAGCATTTTCCATTCATTTTATTGCCTCTTTATTTTTTATTTATTCAACCCAAGATATCTCAGAATATCTATATTTTATTCTTATTTTTATATACTTTATCTGTTTATTAAACAGATAATAAACACCCTAAACACTATTTAGGGTGTTATTAATAGATTAAACTCTACTACTTAAGTTAGAATCAGCTGCTAGGCTAATTAGCTGCTACACCTGACCGAAGAAGGATCTAAAACTATATATGGTGCTTGTAGAAATTTAAATTAGCTTATAGGACAAAAATATTTTGTTGTTAATGGAGCATATTAAAATTGTATAAGTTTGCTCCATTAGTCGCGATTTGCTTTAACACATAAAGAACGACGCTTCTTACTATAATATTAAGCTCTACTATTCTATAGAGCTGGAAGCTCTACACAGTATTTTATTTTAGAGCATCTTACATATGGAGAAAAATGAGGCAAGGGAAATAATCAGCTGCAACAACAAAACCTTAAATAGTTGCAACAGGATTTTTATTAGAAGCCTACCTTTTTGAAATCAGATTTATTGTATTTAAAATTGTAATGTATATTTGAAGAAAAGCTGTTTGGAATTATTTATTGGAAAACCTAGAACTGAAGTTTTGAATTATTAGCAACAAGTTGGTTTTTTTTTTGATAACAGAAAACGAAATGGTAATCGTATAAAGCAAGACAAAGTTGAAGATGATATATTTGTGATTTTTAACAAGTTTCAGCTTATAAGCCTGCCTAGATGTGACTGTAATGAAGCAGACCAATATAAACCAATAGAACTACTTCTCCTCCTTTAAATTATGCAGGTGCTTAATCTCTGCACACAGTCTCCTAGGAATGAGAAATGTTTGGGTTGTGAAACGAAGGCTAGATCCTTGCTTTATTTATAACTTGAGACACAGCCTCAAGTCATTCATGGTAACCCACATAATGCTTTGGTGAAAATACACTAAAGCCTGCTAATATTTACTGTATAGCTGCAGTTGACACGTATTTTAATTTATGGTTTCACAACTTTTTCAATAAAAATTTTCTATTCCATTTAATTATTTTCAATTCAAGCAGGTTTGTTGATTTTGTTTTGGTTTTTTTCTAGGAAACCAAATACAATTTTTAGCAAATTTATCTCAGATCATGGGCTGTATATTTTTCCATTTTCTGCAAAGGATCGATATCACAAAGTCACCAAATGGCAAGTGGTGAAAGATACCTCTGGACATTAGTCCCTCAGCTCAAGCAGGGTCATCTAGAGCAGTTAGTCTGGGAACATGTCCTGTCAGGTTTTGAATACCTCCAAGGATGGGAACTCCACAACCTCTCTGGGCAACCTGTTCTAATGTTTAATCATACTTACAGTGAAGAAAAAAAAAAAAAAAAAAAAAAAAAAAGGCATTTTCTTCCATGAATTTCTCGTGCTTCAGTTTGTGCCCGTTGCCTCTTGTCCATTCACTGGCTACCACTGAAAAACATCAGACTCCATATTCTTTTTTCACCCCATGAGGTATCTATTATAAGATTTCTCTGAGTTTGTTCTTTTCCAGGCTGTACACTCCTAGGCTTCTCAGCCTCTCCTCATACGGCAGATGCTCCAAGCCCTTAATCATATTCATGACTCTTTTCTGGACTCAGCCCAGTATGCCCATGTCTCTCCCACCATGGGGAGCCAAGCACTGGGCACAGCCCTCCAGATATGAATAGAGGGGAAGGATCATCTCCCTCACCCTGCTGGCAGCTCTATTCCTGCATCCCTGCTACTCGCCCACAGGAAGGGTGAGTTCTCATTTATGCCATCCTGGTCTGCCCTTCCTAAACATCCTATATCCAGCCATGGCAGCACACATGAGCTATCCCACCTTGTCTCTGACATCCCAATGAGATCATAGCCCTCTAACTGTACCCAGACCTCTGATTCCTCCTGTTCACTGCCCATGCCTTGTGCATTAGTGTACAGACACTTCAGAGGGGCTCTACTCATTCTGGTTTCCTATGAAATGGTCAAGCACATTCCCTGTCATGTTGCCCTGTCTGCATTTCCTTACTTGTGTGCAACACTTTGGATGGCCCACCTTTCAGTGCTGTTTTCTTGATTATGAGGTTTCTCTTGTCCACCCTTGCACCCTTAGCTTACCAACCCTGTCCACCACTTCCATAATGAACTGGGCATCATCATATCTTTCTCCCTCCATTCCTAATTTAAAGCTCTCCTCATCAGGTAGGCCAGCCTATTGTCAAAGATGCATTCACCCCACTTGGTAAGATAGGTCCCTTCTCTTCCCAGCAGTTCTTGATCCTCAGAGATGTGAAAACAAAATCCCTGCTGTTGACATGAGTTGCCTAACTACCAGTTATTGACCCACAAGATTCATCCACTCCTCCTTAAGCCATTATCCTTCACTGGCAGGAATGAGATGAAGACCATGTGGGCCATCTTATCCTTGGCCTTCACCCCCAGTGCTGTGCAGTCACACTTGATATACTGCAGGTTCCACTTAGCAGTATTGGTGGTGCCCAAGTGAAAGAATTGCAGGGGTAATAGTGCATAGGCCAAATTAGCCTTGACAACCTGTCCACAATGTCCCAGATATGAGCCACCAGCAAACAGCAAACCTCCCCAGATGATGGGTCAGACCAGCAGACAGGGATCTCCATCCCCCCCCAGCAGTAAGTCTCCCACTGCAATCCCCCACCCCCAATTCCTCCTGGCACTGCTGTGGTGCTTAAGCTCAGCTGGCTTAGAGACTTTGTGGGACACAACTCCCAGCCCCTCATCTGCTGCCAGGACACTGACCTATTCTGTAGTTACAGATCTACAGGTGGAGCAGGAGTCTCAGAGAAGATCGAGCCAATCAAACAGCCAGGCTAATTAACAAAAACCGGGCACCAACATCCCCCTCTCCCCCCCCAAATTTATAGGCTAGAACTTACACTGGAAGAAGTAGGCACAACTTATTGATTCTCAGCTCTGCCAAAGGGATGTCCTGCTCTAACACTGCTGCTATAAGACTATATTCATTTAATGATTTGAAGAGTGAAGAAAATGAGTGGAACATTGCATATGTGGAACCCAAAATGTAAATTAGGTTCTTAGTAAGAGATAGCTTCTCTTCCAAAAACATATTATAATTTTAAACAGCTCTGCAATTCTATCACCATTGCATATTTTTTGCCTTTCCCAAGCTATAAAAAAAGTGAATAGTAAAGGAAAAACCTAGATCATATCCAAACTATTTAAAATTCCTTTTTTTAAAAAAAAAAAATATCTAATGAGAAGCCATGTTTATCCAAGCACAGCTCATAAACATTGTATTGAGTACAGTTTTATTTTGATGCAATTTACCATTCACATCTGACAGCCTCTTAAAGGTGGACTACTGTCCCTTGGAGGACCTTGAAGTTACAATGTGTTGCAATGCATTGGTAGCGAGCTATTGTTTGATCCAGTCCTCATTTTCTTTTGTATTCTAAAAGTCTAAAGCACATAATCTCACTCAGGTATAACATGTAAGGTTTTCGTATTGTTTTGGTTTTTCTTCTTGTAATTTCTCACAGGCATAGGAGTTAAAGGATCTTCACAAGAATTACTTTTCAGTTAAATATAAAATCACATACTTACATTTTAATAACACAATCCATTTGTACACTCATGTTTTCAAGTTCCCCAGATGTAAACATTCTTTCAAAAGTCAATACCATATTCTGTCAGTTTTATTGGAAATACATTGTCTTTCTCTGTAAGGCAAATAGAAAGCAGCCATATTATTTTTTCAGGAATTCTTATTTTCAAAGCTTAACTCAAGTAGGGGAACCTTAAGACTTTTTCTGTCTGCTAATCTCACACCATGCTGCATGTCAAAACAGAAGTTTCTACTATGGGAACACATAAAACAAGAATCAGTATGAATCCACTGTCATTCCTTATGATTGAAATTTTTCCTTAGTGATAAATATTATTCATGGCAATAGGAAAAAGTGGAAGATCTTTGTGAAACAACAGGAGATTTTCTTGTTGCGATCACCAGACTGAGAAAAAAAAAAAAAACAGAAGTAGAATATTTCATTGTGCTTCTTCAGTACACCTGCACAGCCATGACTGTCTTAAAAAAAGTATAGTTTGGACCTTATACAGTTTCATGTGCTTTTGTACAGTTTTGGTTCCAGGGATCTTCATTGCAAATTTGAACTTATTACCAAAGAAAGAATTTGCCACATAGTAAACAGGTGCCAGGTAAGGGCAAGAGAATCTGGGTTAGGCAAGCAGATGGTGTACAATCCAAGTAACATAATAATTCTGTCACAAAGGGAAAATTCACCAAGACAGCAAAAGAGTGTTTACTGCTACAAGCCTTCAAAGACTTGAAAGAAAAAAAATTACCTCAATCAAAAATATGAAGTAGTAGGAAATCAAATGAAAATAATAAAAAAGGAGTTTTTCTGATGTCAAGGGAATAACTCACTAATCTCAAGTAAAAATATTTTATATTTCACTACATCTAAGAGCCATATAGTAGACTAACTACTCCCTTCCTCATCTTATGCAAAATTTATGGATAAATCACTGCACAAGATGGGGAAAATTTCATATGGTCTAAGTAACATCAGTTTACCCAAAGCAGATATGAACCCTGCTGCGTGGAAAGAATCAGCATAAAAGTTGGAAATCTGAGAGAATTGTGCATCTTTCATAGTATATATAAATAAAGTATATATAAATGTGATACACTTGAAGCTACCAAAAAGCTATTCGATGTTTAGGCAAACTGTTACTTGAAGTTAAGTCTTAAGAAAGTTTGTACAAAGCAAACAGGCAAATGTACCAGAACATATTACATTGTGAACTTGCAGCAAAAGCCAGTAAGGGATACCATGACCAATTATCCAAAAGTAGAGCTAGTAAACAGTAATTCCCATCTAAAAATCCTCAAAGTACTTTATAATGACTTACATAACACACCACTCAAATTCAAACCCTTTGAACAAAGTCTGATACACCACATTATTTGGAGGAGAGAAGTTTGATGTCAATCCAAAGTCTTATTTTTAGGAATAAATTCAGGCATACATTGAAATGTTATTGCACTTTGTAAAGAGATTCTAAGGAATCAGTTTATAATTCCCAATATGTGCATACATTGTTCAAATTTTAGTTTAAGTACTTTTTAGGGCAGCAGAGCCAATACTACTAGGATATGTATAAATAGCTTAATAGCATAATTGTTAAGCCCACTGAGTTACAAATAAGCAAACATGCTGAAGACGATCTCAACTAAGTGTCAAAGCCTCCACAGTAATAGTGATGGATGAAAAGCAAAGATTCCAGTCTGACTTTTCTAGCCTCCCTTGATTTGCCCTGAGGTACCAATTAGGGAAATTTGTTCTTTTTCATGAAAATTTAAGTTACATTACAAGGAAGTAGCAAGCTCCAACAAATACTAAGCCACACAGTGCCATTTTTAAGTTCATGATATACCTTTAAGTCCTCCTGTGAAAGGGACCCTCAGATCAAATGACCAACCATTCTTCTCAAAGACGTAGTTTAATTTTAGACAGAACAGAGCAACTGTGAGTAACACAGAAGACGAAGCTCTTCATCCCAAGACTGTCTGAGCCCTAAACCCTAAAAACCATAGAGACAATTAAAGACATTGCTCAAGTCGGGAAGTGAGGAAAGCTTGTACAAAGGAGGGGCTATGATGGTAGAGAAAATGACTTTCCAGCTGAAAAAGAAGATCATAAAATATCTTTGGCAATAAAAATCTTTGGCTAGATAAAAAAACAAGTTCATTAAAAAAGCTCCTAACAAAAAACCAAAGAAAAACCCAAAATCCACGAGCCAATAATTACATGCCTAGGAAAATGTAATTGAAATCCTCAAAAACAAACGATTAATGATGTTATCAAATGTGATGCCTATTCCAAGTGAAATGATATGAACACAGATGGTCTATCAGCAGGGTGCTTTAGTATTGATATTGGGCCCCATTTTTTCCTAACATTTTCATCAATTACCTGGATGATCACACAGTATCATCCTATGAATGATTTTAATTTAAGGCAGCAGCTAACATGACAATTGTGAGAGCCTCAGTCCGGAGTTACCCTGAGAAACTTGAGGTGTGCACTTATGGAAACCTCCCAAAGTTTAACAAGATTTTTAAGCTCCTGCCTCTAGCACAGAACAAATCCTGTGCATGCTTGGGAAGCGACTGGCTGAAAAGGGCCTGGAGGATAAGGTTGCCTCCGGGTTGAGTATCATAAAGCAAGGATGTGCTCTCATTGCAAGTGAGGCAAATCACATACTGGGCTATGTTAGGGGGCACGTGGCCAGCAGATTGAGGAAAGTTAAGGTCACATTGACTTGGCATTGGTGAAGCTCCACCTGGAAAAATGTGCTTAGTTTCCCCCCTCCAAGTCCCCTGCTCTCGAGGGTATCTGGAAACTGGAGAGGGTCTAGCAGATGCCTACAAAGATTGTTAGGATCTTGGACAACATGGGCTGAAAGGCGAGGTGGTGGAACCTGGGCTTGCTTAGAAGGGGAGTAATGGTGACATAGTGGATGCCTAGAACTACTTAAAGGTCTGTTACTAACATGAGGGAGTCAAGCTCTTTACACTAACACGTAACAAACTTTTGATACAACAATGGGCAAAATTCACTTATTGAACATCAGAAATTCAGATCAGATATTAGGAAAAACTTTTCTTCAGAAGGGTAGTAGAGTAACAGAAAAGCAATGGACCAACATTGTTGATTTGAAAGTGGGAAAGCATTACCAAAGAAAACTATACCTGAAACTAATCTTTTATTCAGGTTATAATTTAGTGTTTTGAGACATCATTTAAATACATTTAAGCTTTATGGCAAAAGGTTTCTACCAGAGAGATCTTTCAGAGGTTACTTTGAAACTGACAACTTAGAGCTTCCCATCCTGTAGTTAAACTGGAAGACTCAGATCTACTCTATTTATTTAAGAAGTTTTAAGTTCTTTTCTGATGAGATCTTTCTTTTTTGTCTCAGACCTAGTTTTCAGAGTAGTGGGAATTTACTTGCCTGTAGTAAAACTAGTTTCTCATCTCAGGCTTACAAGTACACATCACCCTTGTCTGACACAGCTGTGCACAGATTCAGACCAAGCAGTGTCTTCAGAAGAGGGTACCTAAACCTTTCTCTTACAAAAAATATAAAAAAAAAAAAAAGTGTAAAGGTAGGCTTAATATAAACATAGCTTGCACAAGGAACTTAGAATAAAGAGAATTTTGAGTAAGACAAAATAGAAATGAAAGGATTCATACCAAAGTCTCCCTCTTACTTGCTGTCATCTTTCCAGAAGTTATACTATCATTCCAGAAACCCTTTCATTGGCTTCCAAGTTATAAACAATTCCAGAGTCCTCTCTGGGCTCCTAGAAAAGGTTTTTACATTCAGGTTGTGAATATATAATCCCTAATATTTTATTTTGCCAGTTCACATGACACCAAGCTTGTAAATTTCTTTACCCCAAGTAATTTTCTACACTGGTTTGCTCTCAGCAGAAGACCAATCCCTCTCCTCCTTTCAGACCTTTGTATCCTCCAGAGTATTATAGAGTACAACATTCAAAAAATTCAACAAAAAACTTTCCTCTCTGCTTCCCAGGTGCTCTCTTTAAACTTATCAGACTTTACGAGCAGAATGAGTAGCATCCATCAAAATATTTGAAAAATTAAATCAGATCTGGTAAAAATTCAGAAAACCTAAATATAAATAACACTGTGAGTCTTGAGTGTTGGACATGGATACTCATGCAAATGAGTATATCTAGACATTCACAGGTACGAACATTCACAAATCAGTATGAACAGTTTACCTGGATTGCAGATTAATTGCTCCATATGTACAGAAATTGCTACAAAAGGACTAGCTCCATGTAAAATGGTGCCATCTCCTCCGAGGCTTATTAGCTCAAGTACAGCACTCTGCAAACAACCAGAACCATCTCAGGTACTCCCTGCTGGATGTTGAGTTTGGGATTGAGGTCAAGCGTGCTGAAGCAGTGCCATTTATTCCTCGTGTCCCAGCTGAGTTCAATACCTGATTACAGAAAGAGGAACTCTCCTCTTCCCCATCTGTTTCTGGTATCAGCCCAGCAGCAGCAACTAACATCTGAAAGGCAGTTAGGAACAGATGCAATTTTCTCACCATTAAAATTCATGATAAAAGCAAGCCAACCCAATGCACTGAGGTCTGGCTCTATGTCCAGTGAGTGTTTCAGGATTATTGTTTGCATTCAAATAGGTAAAAACATAGTATGCTCTGAATCAGGATTAATGTACAATATAGTACGCATTGTGTATGGATTTAAGGGGGCGGCTGGGTTTGACAGGTCTAATACTGAGCCAGAGCTAGTATGTTGAATATGTGAAACTAGGAACTGGGTGGGAGGTAAGTAAATTGGGAATATAATGAAAGTATATGTTGTGTCACCTTCCCTTCTTGTCTTCACTAGTTGTATCAAAGCTATAATCAGATTATAAGTAGTTGCAGGGAGGAATTTATTTTACCTCTTAAGGAAATGACTGGATTTTCTGTGTTATAAGCTGTATCTAACATCTTCGTGATTTGCATGAGGAAAAAAGAATTCTTTAGCATATTGTGATAGTATCTCTTATTCTCCTGGATTTACCTGTTTCAGTGTTGAAGATCATAGCCTTAAGCCACCTCTGTTGTCTGGATAAATATAACCAGTTGGAGTGTTACTGTAAAATATCAATTCAATTATCATTTGTTGATACTATTATGCAAACAGTTCAGGAGAATATCTTCTTTTGTATTTTTCCTTCCTAAATATTAGCTTTTCCTCCAAGAGAAATAACGAAAACTGAAACTTCCAGATAAACTTAGCAGTTTACTCAGAAGGAAAGAAATATTTTAGCAATAGGAGTTTCATACAGACCACCATATTTTGCAAGATAACGGTAGAAAAGTAGAGCCTTTAGGTCTGCGTAATTTGAGTTACAGTGGAATAATTTTGCCAGTGTCTGATAAAAGTTTCTTTGATCTACTTTTTGACAGGTCTACAGGTTTTGACCAGCTGCATTTTAATGGTGTTTCTATGGGCGCTTCTCCCACTATATCTTTTCACTCAAGAGCTTTGTGCCACTACCAATCCGGTCTACGTGTACAGAGCAAACCTTTAACTATGAAATTGGGCCCTGCTTGCATATTTGTGCTCTGTTTTAATCACATCTTTAGTGTTTGAATTTAGAAAGGTCAATGATATCTTAAAAAACAATCCTTAAGACAAAATAAATATGAAGTAACTATTCTCCCTCAAAAAAGAGAAGCTCAGAGTCCTTCAAATCCTTTTTCCTTAATCATGTTGTTAATAGGAGTTTGCCATGCAACAGAATGAATAAGGATGAAAGGCTTCTGCCAACATTTAAAATGTTTAGTTACTGTAAGATGTTTAAAGTTACTGTGTGCTAGCAAGCTGTGTAGAGAGTAGATATTCTTCATTACTGCTAATTTTGAGTAAGAAAGCTCATTTATTCAAATGTTTGGAAAAAAACGTATTTGCTTGAAGAGGTACGAAGTACTTAGATTGTACAGGTAGTGGAAAGTGATAGTCCATTCTTAGCTTTGATAACAAGGACTCCAGGTGAGTGAGAAGCAACAAGTGCCAGACTTTTCCCCATGTGTTTCAGAGTCTTTGATCTGAGTAAGTGGTGATTAAGTGGTGCAAATCTATAAATCAGACAAAAAGATAGCACCATTTTCCCCTGAGCTCTCCACAGAGTTTGTATTTGCACCAAATGTCTGGAATACAACACCTTCTTGCTATTCCCTCTACCGTATTAGGCCATTTATATGCAGGCATCAGCATCTCTTAGTGGCATATCTGGCTATACATATGACAAAATGCTTGTTTATTATGGACCCAGTCCAGCTGTGACTGAAACAAAGTGGAAAGACTCATGTGGACTTCCGTACGGGTTGCTTCAGGCTCCTTGTGAACACTAAAATTTATGGCATCCTTAACATTTCATTTCCTCAATTTTAAGCACTTGGGTTTTGTAAATGACGTGCTGGATAAATACACTGTTGTCACTTAGCAGACTTAACTGGTGTGTGAAAAGAAGTCTTTTCCTTTCGGATAAACTGAGGAATGGTGGACTAGGGTTGGTTGCTCAGCTGGCATGAACTTGCATAGATCCATGAATATCAACTGGCCTCTCAATATCTGATCTGTCAGCAAATGGAATTAACGAAGAAAGTTTACATTTATTTGAAGAAGACATGTGTGGAGGTACAGATCACGTACCCGAGGATACAGCCTGGGGAAGAGAATATTAGAATACAGACTCTCTAGGTAAGGTACCCAGTTATTAGATCCAAGATTTTCCTCTCAAAGGCACAGAAATCACAGATATAAATATTATAGAGCAATTTTAAGAAGCTCATGAAAAGCTAATATTTATTGCAGAAAAAAAAAAAGAGTTTTTAACTTTTGGCTAATATGTAAATGGAATGATTCTTACAAATCGTAACATTTAAATGTTAGGGCATTGTTAAAGTAGTTTTAATGCTGTTGTTGTTTTCTTCATTCCAGAGAGACATCTCCATATTACATGCACCTGAAAAATAGAGTTACGTAATCATTTCCATTCAAAACTGAGGTTTTTAAAGTACTGAAGAAATTCAGATCTAAAAAGTAGTTGTACAAGTCTGGAAAGAAATCTTCCCAAAAAAAAGTATTCAGCAGAATAGTTTCAACATCTTTTTGAGTTATAGGTCATTAAACAGATATAAGGAACATTTGCTTTATTGCATTTTGTCCTATAGAAGCTGATTTAAAAAGAAAAGTGGATGTTGCATGCTGCTTTTTCATAATCAGGACTAGGACCCTTTGTTACAAGAAATTATTTGAAAAAAAAAAAAAAAAAAGAGGACCTGGAATTGGGTAATCTAACACAGCTATTTTCTTCTTCTATTATTCTTCAAAGGAATTTTTTCATCACCTGCCTCCCTTGCTAGTTGCACAAAAGAAAAGAACCGAAAAAGCCAATCTGCGCTATTACGCAGTGTAACAAAGTTACTGGCTTGTCTCAGTGGGAAAAAGCTGTCCTGGAAAGACTCAGTGGACCAGCACTGCAACATTGTTACAAAAGCAGACACTATTAAACCGCTTTTGTAGATTAAAAACTATTTGAAAAACGCTAAAGTAGCAACAGTGGTCAGATAGCTATTTTTTAAAATGTTGTGCCTGTAGGGTGTAGATGTAATTAAATTAACTACGTGTTCTTAAAAAAAAATATTCAGGCTGTAATTTTTGCTTCGTTGCAACTACTTAACATAAACTATTGGCAGGAATTGGTGAACAGTGTATGCACATTTCAGAATCCAGGGTCAGCAACTTTCCATTCTCTCCATTCTCTCTTTCTTTTCTTTTTTTTTAAAGACAGGATAATCAATACAGAACCATGAATAACAATGACTATAATGGATAATATTAAGGGTTTGAGCCTGCTTCCCCAGAACTTGGCAGACACTTCTTCCCTGACTTCAGCAGAAGCAGGGACAGATGCTAAGGTAGCTACAGCCATTAATTTAATCTTTCATAAGGACACATGCAATGCTCATTGATTTGAGATGAAGTTGCTGCCTAACCCTTCTCAAGTGGTAGGGCAGAGTATTATCAAAACATTTACATATGACTTTTAACCCTCAGTTTTATTACCTGTGCAGTCTGAGAGAACAAAGTGAGGTGAGGCTCAGCTCGGTATTATTTCTCTTTTTTGTCTTGAAGTAGCAGGGTGCATTTTCTAACTATCTAATCATTTTTAAAGCTGCAGGGGATGTTCTAGACAGTGGGGGGAAAATCTAGTCAATTTTGGAGTAAACAGAAATGGAAAAGAAAAGAGGAATATATGCAGCTCTTGCACATGATTAGCACAGCCATCTGTTTCACTTACTTGCATAATTGTCAGCTAATCAATTGTTAATTGTAAATGTCCAGTTGCTTAACAGCATTGTACCTGCTATTGCATTTCATTATCCCAAATGCTTTACAGATCTTCAGTCCCTGAACTATTTATTTCCAGGAAGAAACAGTGGGAGGAAGATGTCAAAGGAAAGCAAGGAATGGAGATACAGGTAAAAAGGGAGGAGTGCAGGGAACCTACATGTGGGTAACTATAAGGTGTGGGTATCTATAGTGATATGGGGATGAGTAAAGCACAATTTCACTGAATTTCACTGAATTTTTTTAGAGTTGGAAGGGACCATAGAGATCATCTAGTCCAACTCCCCTGCC
>JAOXNO010000033.1:58146655-58179946 GCA_028565335.1 Limnodromus scolopaceus | reverse complement strand
ATATTGGAAGGCTGCTATAAGGTCTCCCTGGAGCCTTCTCTTCTCCAGGCTGAACAACCCCAGCTCTCTCAGTCTGTCTTCGTAGGAGAGGTTCTCCATCCCTCTGATTGTCTTCGTGGCCCTCCGTGGGACCTGTTCCAACAGGTCCATGTTCTTCCTGTGTTGAGGACTCCAAAGCTGAACACAGTATCTGCTCCAGTGCCTGGAATGTCCCTCCCCTCCTCTGATCTTGGGGTTCCTGCTGTTGTTTCTCACTCTTTCTTCCCTCCTCCTCTCCCCGTCCAGTGCTTTTTGCCTTATCTTAAATATTTAGCCCTTTCTTAAATAGGCAGAGGATTCATCGTGGAGCTGGCTGGAACTGGCTGTTGTATCTGGCCTGGGGTGCCTCTGTGGTGTCTCCTCATAGAGGCCGCCCCTGCAGCCCACAGACACCCCGTTCGTACTGCCATGAAAGACACCACGGGACAGAGTACCTGCAGCTCGGGAACGCACCCCTGGATTGACGGAGGTAAAGGAAAGTTTGAGGGTGATTATTTATCTTAATTGAAGTAATTTAAATGGGTGTCCACATATTTTTTACGCAGTACAGTAATGTCAATAAATGTGGCTGCTCTACCGGTGTGGTGTCAGCCTGCAGGGGGGAGCTGAGCTGCGCCTCAACAAATGCCCTCTCCTCACCAGCCCCTACCAGCAGCCTGTGGTGCAGACAGGCCCTCCACATATTGCTGCTGTTTAAAGGCCTTATCAGGTGAAAGTTTATGTGAAATTTATGTGGTAGCCGTCTCCACAGAGAAGCCTCGTTTCTGCTGAACGACGAGTGCAGCTGAAGGCCTCCTGTGGTGCTGCGGGGCTTTGAAGCGGTGGGTGCTCAGCTGAGGTGGTTCAGCCTGGGACACTTCACGGGGACAACTTCTGAGGGAGCAGGTAGACGCAGCTCGAGTGCTGGGTATTGTCATGTGGAAGTCAAAGGCTGATTTCAACAGAAAAAGGAGAAAATCCTTAGTTAACACTCAGGGCCTCATGAAACTTGTAAGCGTTGAGAATGAATCGGTACAGAGAAGATTTGAAAAAATCCCCAATTATGAATAAAACCCTTTTTTAAATACCACAATAAGATAAAACTTTGGAGAGAAAAAAGGAAACATTTAAATAAAAGCTTTTAAAATGATGAATAAAGGATGATAACTATAACAAAAAATGAAAAATAAAAGGTGGAAAGAAAAAGACTCATTTAAAAGCAGTACTCTGATTTAAAACTTCAGTCATATAGTTTTTAAGATTTTTACCCAATTCCTCTGTCACAAAACTACATTAGGCACATCTGTATGAAACATATTTTCCGGTTTAACCAGTTTAGAATGACCACATACATTTTCTAGTTCACTGCAAGGTTAAGTAATACAATAAGTCTCTGAATGCAATAATTTAACAGAGTTATATTTGTTAACTGGCTGTTACCAGTTACATTCCATTGGCTTTTTGACTCTTGATATTGAATATGCCAGCTAGAATAACAACATTTTGAAGTTTCAAATCAGAACATATTTTTTTTCCCTTCATTTAGAATGGCTTTTTTCCAAAATCTGAAGTGAATACAATCTAGAGGTAATACAAATATGTACAATGCACAGTGTCTAGGGAGAAATATTTAAAAAAAAAAAAGAAAAAAGAAAAAAGAAAGATTTTTTTTAATAACTGAAGGTGAGCAAATAAAATTAGAATAATAGTCTACTTATAATTGAGTATCTTAGCCGACATGTTGAATCATTGGTGGAAAGTTTTAAGAAAATTATAATTTCTTCCCTTACCAATTTTCCACTGAGATGATATGAATTCTTAATCAGGTAAGAGTGGAGGATGCATCTAGAATCAAACTTAGAATGATATATCCATAGTGAATGGGAAAGAAAGTGTGTATGACATGAAATAGTATAATATATATGTGTATAATCAGTCTTCCACAGGTATCAAGGAGTTGCTTTTAAGTTGAACTATTCTGATGTCAGAAACTATATTCCATAGACATGTGATCTGTTATTTCCTTAGGGTTTTTTATTCTTTAAAATTTTGCAACTGAAGGATGCAGAATTTTAAAGAGTAAAAAACCTGAAAATAAACTTAGCTAAAGAGAGGTGTAAGTCTCTTTTCCACAGGTTTCCTGTTTCATCTTTGATGTTTGTTTGAGTTTCAGGAGAGACAGGAGTATAGAAAAGTACTGAGTATCTTAGCAGAGTTAAGTAGAGAACAGAGTATGTGAAGTGCTTTCAGTATTTTCAGGCTTAGGGCTTATCTGAATCAACTACAATTATTAAGGTATTAAAATATGCAGTAAGAGCACTGTCACTAATTCTTAAAAGGTACATCAGAAAACTACTCAGTCTCAGTAAATGCCTCGTTCTATGCACACTTACTAAAGCTATTGTCTTATTTTCCATGGTATTGAAGCCAAATAAAACTTTTTTTTTTTTTTAAACTGACCCTAAGGAGCTATTCTCCTTGCTGTTGTAATTAACTAAATCTGTATTTTTACTTTGTTCCCTGAAGCTTCAGATTACTCTTCAAACTTTTTCTCCAGACAAAAATGGACACACCAAACCAAAGTGTACATGTTTGAGCGCATGTTGACCTTCTCTAGGTGTCTGACTTTGGGGTAAGATTTGATGGGAGCACAAGCAGTCCTTGCTATTACTGAACACTGTTTATCTTACCCAAGGCCTTTCTTCAGTTAGTGCGTATGAAAGTAATAGCTTTCAGTAGATATCATTGTTCTATTAAAAAAAATCATTCCGTCACAATCAATGAAACAATGGTAGTTCAGAGATGCTGAGAATTACTGAAGTTGGGGTAAAAAAAATAAACATAAAACACTTGTAGAAGTTCATGGGAAAGCAACCAAGTGTCATTTTTGTCTCTATACTGAGTTAGTGTATCTGAGTCTTTATTTTAAGTGCTATTGTCTCTATCAATCCAAATGTAGTTCTACATTTATTTAAAAATATGATTCTGAAGGCTTAATTCCAGTTTGAAGTTTTGCATAGAAAAAAAGGAAGGGTATTTTTTAAGATGTCCGCAATAATTCAATGTATGAAAATCTTCAATTGCGATTTTTCAGGATTCCTTCCCCATAAACATTCTAACTATGTCAGTGCCAGAGTTCTCTGAATTTCTACTGAAGGCAATAAAGCAAATCTCATCCTATTCCACATCGAGTAGGGCACTAAATAGGGCACTATTGTCTCAACAGGGAAGATGCCCTGTGATAGAAGATCACTAACATTTCTTGCAGTATTTAGTTTTCCTGTAGTCACCGCTGCTGTTATTCTCCATCATTGTTTAACACACAATATAGCCTTAACTTGCTCTATTTGTATTGGGATTTTAAGATATGTAAATGTAACCAAAGTAACATCTAAGCTAACAGAAGTTATCATCATCTGTTTTTGTAGTTTGTGCTGTTTTATACAGCAGTAAGAGCATTAGATTCAAACTGCCACAGATAGATGATTTTCTGTGAGTTTGCAAATGCTGGGGCTCACCTAGAAAAGATGAGTCTTGGGGCATTTACATTTTGAAATCCTTCTTGTACTGGGAAACTATGACAGAAGGAATTCTAGCCCAGTTTCCTGAAACTTCTTTGGCCCAGCAGTGGCCAATATCTGCGATGTTGCATTTTGTAGCTTTGCGGTCTGGTAGACAATACTTGTAAGACCTTTGGTCCTGGTTCTGCTCTCATTTGTATTTATGTAAACCAAGAGCGACCTCAAGTTATCCCTGCTTTACAGCATTTTCAAAGAGAGAAGAGATAAGCCCGTCTATATCACTTACCAGGGATCTTAAAAGCAAAGAGATTGTTTGGTGCTATGAAGATGTTGTGATAGCTATTATGCATACCAATCTCAGGCTATTTTAACTTGGCTAATTAGGGAAAAGTTGAATACTAAAGACATTCTCTAGGCCCTCCTAATCTGAAATAATATCAGACTGTGCTTTTTCGACTCACAGGGGCCTGTTTGTGAACATTATATGCATGGTCCTAACTGCTTTGGAGTCAGAGCTAACCCAGAGTGGGCTCAGTGTTCTGGGAGGATAACAGAGCTATGTGCTTTTTGGGTGAGATGATTCAGATTCCTCTAATATAAAAAGATCTATTTTTATATAAATACAAGAAGAAACATTGTCAAAATATCTGTTCCATCCCTTTATTTCTTATTACCGTTCCAGCTCTGGGGAGGTTATCTGGAAATTTCAGATCCTTACATATAATCTGTTAATTGTCTGAATAAGTGTAAAACTTAAAAAGGCTATTAGTGCATTTTCTGTCTAGCTTCCTCTCACATCTGAAATGAAAGTCTCACTTTTAAAAGCCTATGGACTTGACAAATCTGATACCAGACTTAATGTAAAGGTCTCTTTGAAATGTAATATTTTAGGCATGGAACACATTCATATTACTTTGCTAACCTGCCAAAGGCATGAATTGGTCTGGGTTTTGTTTGGATTCTGCAAAGTCTCACAGGAAGCAATTGGAGAAGACTCTGCTGGAGGACACCCACATTCAAAAACCGTATGCTGCTCTGAGATAAGTTCTCTGTTTCCCTATTCTTCCCCTTTAAAGTTTGTACGTAAATGAGAAATACATTGTCATTCAGGGCTGCCTCAACCCAGCCACAAGTTCTATGACTGACATTTATGCAAAATGTTGATAGACAAATTCCTTAGTTATTTATCAACACTAAGCAGTCCCCACAGACATCACTCAGCAACCATATCCCATCATGCAAGCTTTCCCATTTCCTTTCAAATCATTCATCTCTATATGGGATCTATTTAAACAAATAAACCTACCTAGTTATGAAAAACTTGCCACAATTATTAAGAAAAAAAAGACGAAAAAAAGAAATACTTCATTTAATAAAAGTCTTTCATTTAGATATATAAGAAACACGCTTCAATCTGTGAAGAACCAGAGAGATAAGAATACCTCCCTCCCATATACATTCCTTGAGTTATACTAAGTTAAAAGTTCAAAATGTTAGAATTTATTAACCCATGCACATACAGCTTTATCTGTGTATGAGACTTAGGCATAGGAAGAGTGCCTAATTACTCCTGTTGCTTATTTGCTTTTAAGAAAAATCTTTTTTTATTACCACAAATATGGCTTTAAAGCCAAAGTTCTGCCTGCTCTGTATGAATTTGCTAGAAAAGAAATCCCATTATTCTTATATTTTATGCAATGTTTTTAGTACCATGAATTGGCACTTACATTTGGAAAATGTTCATTTGATAGTTAGATGCTGATACCAAATGAAAAAAAAAAGACAAACCCAACAACAAAGCTTTCCTGATCGATTACTTGCTGGCAAGCAGGACTTCTGCTTGTCCCAGTACTCCTCAAGAGCATATTTTAATGTTCCTGAATGATAATTTTGTTCATTTATTTTTTATGAGATAATTCAATTCAGGGTACATAGGACATTCCTTCACCATCTACTTTTAAGACTCAAAAGATGCTGACCTCAGTCTGCATCAAATAAACGTATTCAGGGTCAGAATTAGTCCCAGGCAGTGACACCGAGGGCTCCTTTTTTGAGCTTTGCAATGTTAGGACAGCATTGGAAAGAAGCTTTTCAGGAAGGGCTCTGTGTTATTCTTCTTAAAAGCATATGTGAGGGAAGTTCAGATACTGTAGTCATTTATAGGGGGTACATTATTAGACCTGCCTCATGTCAGCTCAGCTCTATCGGGCAGAACAGTAGGTGCTTGCTCCTCTTGTGCAGTTAGAATGGCAACTCTAGGGCAATAGCTGTGATTTATCACTTCAGAAGTCCTGAAGTCCTCATGTGGCTACCTGCAGCTATACAGCTATCTCACCTCTAGTAATCAGCCCTGCTGTCAACTTCTTCATGGAGGGCATTTTTGACCATTACGGTCAAATGCCCGGAGCACAGAAATGAAGCCCTGACAGCATTTTGGAGATTTTTGAGAAGGGAATCTAATTCTGTTGACCCTGGGGTGGACAAGGGAAGTTTAAAGAACCTGCCCGAAGAAACCAATCTATTCAAAATCAGCTAACTTAAAAGAAATTTGCTA
Source organism: Limnodromus scolopaceus (assembly GCA_028565335.1). Lineage (NCBI taxonomy): Eukaryota > Metazoa > Chordata > Aves > Charadriiformes > Scolopacidae > Limnodromus > Limnodromus scolopaceus. Next base: position 58,173,853 of record JAOXNO010000033.1, on the reverse strand, counting down.
AAATCTTGAATGAGAAGCAATAAAATGCAAATAATGTTTAAAGAATGCATGTGGTACAATAATCATGAATTTAACATGGAGAAAAGAACCTTTAAAATCTAAAATATTGAAGTCCTAATGTCCCATAAAATTCAGATGGTCAGCCTACTGAGGAAAGACAAGCTTCAGAGTCCTAACAAATCCAGCATTTCATGATACCTGCAGATGAGAACTTCTGCAAGCAAAGGCTGTTAGCGTCAGAGAAACAGTTTCAAGACAGAAACATTGTTTAATCTTTTTGTCATTAAAACCAAACTACACCACTACAAATGTATTGGGAAATTGTACCGGTTTCATTACTTCATGGTTAAAACTGGGTGCAGTTAGTCTCAGTTCGTTGTCATTAAAGAAGATCTGTCATAGACAAAGGGTTTATTTACGACTTCTATACTGTTTTTCATATCAGCATTTCTCTTGCTTTTGTTTCCCTAATATCTTCTTCTGGCTTGCCTTGTGATAAAAGTCTGAGGTTATTCTTGGAAAACCTATACTTAGAATGCCTATTAGAGGTCTACATCATTTTCTCTGCCTTACAAATTAGAAGAGGTGCTGTAAATCACCAACCTAGACACCAGTTTTTATCCCACTTCTCTCACCATCGTTCATCAGTTATGACACACACAGTTTGGATGAAGTTACTTGAGTTAAAACAGAAAAGTCAATCCACTAATATAGCAGAACAATGTTTCACATGCAAGGTGTTTTACTTAGGAAGCGCACCAGCTGATGTGGTTACTCAATCACGCTATGGGATAGTCATCCTCAGCTGGGTAAAGGCAACATGCCCAAATTAGCCTGCATCTTCGTAGTGGTCAGCCAGTTAATGTGCACGTTGTTCCAGATAATTACTGCTGTTCCTTGCTCTGTGAAAGTTTCATAGGTGATAGGGTGACAAGATATAGCTACTGTAATAGGCAAAGAGACATATTTTAGGGGAAAAAAGACAGAGATATATTGGAAATTAGGCTTCACTAGTCCTGCTGTTGAGGGTACAACTTATATACTATAACCATATATAGTCTTTTTGCTGGTACTAGGGCAACAAACTCAAACTGGAACACTGGTTCCTTATAATTTCGTATTATTCTAAAAGATCTTGCTGTAATGTGTCTGTGTAAATTTATTAATGGAAAAAAAACCCCAGTGAGTCAGCTATTTTAGTTTGATGATTGAAGAAAGAAACCCTGAAGCAGAGAGATGCAATGTACTCTATACAATGTATAAGATATATATGAGTAAGAACTGGCATGATTCACATACATGTGTTGTATTAGAAAATATGAAGAGGAAGTCCCCTGAGAAATTAGAAACTAGACCAATTCATAATAATCTTGATTATTAAATTTTGTGATGTGTGGACCCGATGATTTTTGAAACGTGGCTCACAGTTTTCAATTTTGTGCTGTCAGCGTACAAATATTTACTATATTGGTTAGCGAGCCAATATTGTGATAGGCTTCCATCATAACAGGCTTGTTTTCATTAACTTTTCACTCTGTTTCGCAAAATTGCTATTTGTCAGATTGTGGGTGAAACTCTCTGCTTTGGCTCACCTGATATTTTAATTCCATCACAGGCAGGTGCAGTGCAGAGCTACGACTTCTCCTTTGGCATAGGGTCTCACCTTTTGAAATAAAACTGATAGCAACTCTGCAAATCTAGTGACTCTCTGTGCTTGATGGATCGGGTCCTGCTCCAAGGAGAGGCATTGCTGCTATGCAGCATTTGGGAAAATGTGATTTGGAAGGTAAATTTCCCAACAGCAGACTAGTTCTTGTGAACTCTACCTTTAGCACATGATTTAAGGGTCCCAAGGTGGTGCCAATCTTATGACAGCACATTCAGATACAAATTATCCACCAAAACCTTTTCGACCATGTGCTTAGATTCATAAACCCCACCTTTCAGGTTACTAGAACTTAATAAGTCTGATTTTCTTATACCTGCAATTATACATTTTAAAATGCAATGGTACCTGAAGTTATTTTCTTTCTCTACATAAACTCTTCCCACATTTCAGATAAAATCAAGTATAATAATTATAACTGTATATATTTATGCCACTGGAAAATATCTGATTCTCTCACATGTAAGAAATATGTGATTCATTCAAATCTCATCAGTTCATTAGAGAGCATGTGAATTTCACCCGGAGGGCAACAAATGATACGTTGATAAAGCCAATTATCATAATTTTGTTAGATTGACTGTCACAATGGGAAAATACCTTACTAAAAATACAAGACTTTAAAAAAGAAATATAAAGCCAGTCTGCTATAATGAGGCTATAAAATATGTATATGCATTTTAAGAACCATCCATTGCCCCTGTGCAGACATGCAGTGTACTTGTTATTTCAGGAAGCTAGCGATGCATACATATGTCAGAGAAGCATGTCATGCCATCTTCTCATTTCAGTCCACGAGAGACAAAACCAATTCAGCGCTAAGTGAAGAAAATGACATATTCGCAGAGAGAGAGTGGATTTTTTAATCTGGATGGTACCGCTGAGTACAGCAGGTCTCTTTGCAGCTCACAGCTCAGCTATCTCACAGGTAGCAGGAATTCCCACAGCAAGTCTACTCACAGATACCACTCTGAGTAATGCAGCGCGTTCTTCGGGATGATATTGAACAACTATTGCAAGTAGAAGTTGGCTATTTGTTAACTCAGCTGTCTCATCCCCAGTTGTTCCCTTTGGGGAATGGGACAAGCAGAGCCTTAAGGCAACCACAGTTTCCATTGTCCGTCTCCGTCACATCCCCTGCCTGTAGAGTGTACGTTTTCCTGGTGCATGAAATTCTGTCTTTGGGGCAGATTGAGTGATGGCGGGAAGAATGTTGCCTCTAAACAAGTGTTTTCCTCATCCTCAGTCAAGCTGGGACTGAATATCCACAAAATAACCTAAGAGTTGCTTGGCGTTCATTGGACAGTTAACAAGTCATTTATTTACAGACCCTTTATGGAACAAAGATTTGATGGTAAACTTGGGTGGGAAGGTGTGTACAAAAGCAATGGTCAGAAGCAGTGCAAGGGTAATTTTTGCAAACTTCATTATTTTGATATTTTATTTTCATTTGTATTTGGATTAAAAAACAGGAGGTTCACATGTCATTCGGAAAAAGGTATGAACACGTCAGTATGTTTTGTGCGTCTTGCGTGGAATATGGCATACTATGGTCTATATCCCTGTTGCAAATCATGAATAGCTTAAACTGCTCTCCCTGTTACTTCAGTGCAAATTTCTGAATCATCAGGGTTTTGGTTATTCTAAGTTTGCCCTATCCTGCACCTGAAACCCTCTCCTAAGAAAAGCAATAGGCCTCAAATAAATGTTCTGGCTTTGACAAACTGTCATTTCCAATTAAAAAGAACAAAACAGTGTTCCACTGGAAAATTTCCAACTAGCTAGAGACAGAAATTGAAGAAAGGCAAACTGGGACTAAGTTTTTAGGTGTTTTTCTTATTATTTTGTTTTTTCTTTCTTTCTTTCCTTCCTTCTTTCTTTCTTTCTTTGTTTTATTTATTTTTTTTATAATTATCTATTAAAAGTTAAGGATATTACCCTTTGGACTAAATTTAGATGAGAAGCATTGAATTCTCCATCAACTCAAGTCTTCTGTCCAGGACAGGAGGTTTTTTCAAAAACATGTTATTTATCAAAATAGAAGATAACACCAGTAAGATTTTTCTAAGCAAGAATCCAATACTTCTACTGAACAAGAATTTGGGTTGTAATAAGAATAGTTCCTTCTGGGTTTAATATATATGAAAAATATTGCAAATTTATTTTGCTAAGTCTTTGAAACCTCTTATTTAAAAACCAAAAAAAAAAACCAGTTTGCACAGAAAACTACTGATTTTACAAAAACTTGAGACCAGTAAGTAAAGTATTTAATTTTCACAAAAATAGCTGAATTTCGCAGTCCTCAGCTTGACCATATAACCTGATGAGAAGTATTTGTCCATTCTACAGCATTGCCATTCACCTGATAGCAAATTAAAGCCGTGGTAGAATGTTATGATACTCATTAATATTGATTGCCATGAAAACAACTGCTTTATTCTCTGTTTGTTGTACTGGCTGTTACACTATCATGTTCATAAGCTTGAGGCTTCCTTTATGGTCTGTCTCTAGAGATCGTAAGAAGATTGTAAGACCATATAAAACAACACAGGAAAAGCCAAAGAGAAGCAATAGAAGAATGGTGGATGCCAACTCAAGTCCCTTGTCGCAATGAGGTCCATCACCTACCCAAAGATAAATTGTTGAGATCCCACAAAGGATTATAGCAATAGTTTCTGCAAGATCTCAAACTACCATATTTTTCAGTCATTGCCACTCTAAAGGGAGTGCTGTTTTATCCTTCCATCCCACCTGAACACCCATCTCTCAGGACAATATATTTTCACATCTTTTTTCTTCTCTCTAGAGATAGAAGGGAAACAAAGGATGTCATTTGACATATAAATATCATGTTTTAAATTTGCAGTGCTGGAAAACGTTCTTATACTGTGTTCATAAGCATAATAAACTGAGTAACACAGAAAAATAAGTCAACAAAAGGCCAAAGAAAAAGCAAACATGCAAATCTGAAAGTGATAATATGGTGCTGGAAAGTAGGTTCCAAGGGGAATCGTTTAACTACTGCAGTTTCCAAGCCTGTCCAGTGAATAGCCACAGTGGTTGATTTTACTAATACAGGAGCCAAATGAAGCCATACCCCTTATTGAGTCAAAGAGGAAGGATTATAAACATTTGTTCATACTCCATGGCATTTAAGTATTAATAAGCTTGCATGCTCATGCTGTCTGCAAATATAGCACATATCTATTAAATTAATAAATGTCTTATAATTTGCAGCTGGAGAGAGTGTCTATACAGTTCAACTTACTGCATTACTGTACTATTCACTTGTACGGACTTTCTCTGCTTTATCCGCTCTGTGAATATCAATTTCCCTACCAGAACATGTTTTCTAACTGTCTGAATCCCCAACAGCTTCAAGCAGTTTTCTTTTAAAAAATAATCAGTCTGCCACAGAGCCTCACATCTCCTTGGCGCCCCATTAGGTACAGATCTGGGCCAGTGGGAGCTTTTTTGGACATTATGGCTGTATCATTTTAAAGTCCCATACCAGTTGCCCATGCTGGGTTCGAAAATGAAACCCAATTCAGTGAGACAGAGGAGATTCCAGAAACTAGCTTCCAGTCTGATCAGGTTTTTAAATTTTGAATTTAAGTCAAGGGAGAAAGTAGCTACTTTGGATCAGTTAAAGAAGTTTTGTGTGCCCTTTGTGCCCTGTACAATTTGGATTCATGTTAACGGTTATAATATTGGGATTGGTAGGCAGGACTGTTATAAACCATATAAAAGATTCTAGGATGTCATTTTTTTAGAACGTACATAATATATATAGAATACAAAATAGACATTCTTGTGTAACATGCTTTATGATATTATTTTGGTATTCCCATTTAGCTTATTTTTGGTTTGTAAATAAACCTTTTTGACCAAAAAACCCCACACCCACAGCAGGTATTCATGCATACAGTGACATTGTTTTAAGTTTTTAATTACACATACACACACTCATACAACATGTATTCCATATTCCATTGTATATAAATGTTAGTACCTCAGTGTACCCAGTTTGCTTACTCCTGCTGGTTATAGTCATACTCCAAGCAGAGATTCCCAAAACTTAGGAAAGCAAAAAAAGACCCTATGAAGTCCATTAGGACTGAATTATAAATCAATTAGATGTGTTATAAATGTAATGAGCACGGACAGGAAGAAAAAGCTTCTTGTGGTGGATATTTACTTGTACGTGCATTAACTATGCCTTTTGTTTTCAAAAGTTTTCTTCATTTAGATTGTATTGCTTATTGTGATGCTAAAAAAAGCTACTGGAATCAATAATATAAATTGTAACGAAACCAGTAACTGGCCTATTAATATTTATTTCCCTCTTCCCCAAACATTGTACTGAGGTTGACCAGAGAAATCTTTTTCTATGCAGTTCGATCTTGGTCTGTTACTCATAGGAGAGTTTTCAAGATTTTAAATAGCATGCATATTTGACAGAATTCCTTTATAAAATGAAACTCAGTACCAATATTTCCCTACCTATGCTACACTAGGGAAAATGGTATGAAGGGTATAACATGGTATGGTATTTAAAATCACACACAGATAAAAACAGGAACTTCCTACAACTGGAAAGTGTAAGGCTCTCTAGGTCTCTAAGAGAAAACTCTTGAGGCATCAAATTGGAGATGTCACAATATTTTATTTTCTAGAAAAATGGTAAAAGATTGCATGGGAGGGAGAGAGTTAAAACACTTGCTGGTGCCACTCCCTTTGGGGTGTATTGTAGTTTAGGTATGATATTACAGCAAGTCCCAAAGAGCACGCTGCTAAATTGTCCTACTGAGAAAAGTTCAGAATTTATTACTATTTGCTGTGTACTTCACTGTCGGGCACACTCTAAACCAGAACTCTAAGGTACATTTAGGAGAGCCAATAAATATTTAAGATAATGCTTAAACAGATTTGACATAGAACTAAATTGATATAGAACTAAAAAAATCTTTCTCAAACTGCCAAGAATATATTTTTCTTACGTACTTATTAGCATTAGTATGTGGCTGGTATATCTAGAGATTCTATCCCCAGTAGAATGGGACACTGATCTGTATAATGAGGGAATATTAGATCTTTTATGGACAAAGAGACACAACTGATGGACTTACTTCCTAGCATGCTATTGAGACAATGGATAAGTCTCTGAACAAGATTAGTATTCCATTTTCCCTTCTCTTGAAGCAAAGCACTCAGTAAGATCATGAAATACCTATTCCTACTCTCCAATTCAGCCCTTACCCCACTGATTTCATCAGTCATAGAATAACTAAAAGTATCTTCTAGAGGACATGTAGCCCAATCTCCTACCCGGAGCAGGACCTATACATCAGGTTGCTTAGGGCCTGAAAAAGGCCAAGCCCAGTCAAGTTTTGAATATCTCCAGAGTTTCCACAACTTCTATGGACAATCTTTCCCAAAGTTTGATTACCCTCACAGTGAAAAAATATGTCCCTATATTTAACCAGAACTCCCATCTTGCAACTTGTGACTGCTGCCTTATGTCCTATTGCTGTACATCTCTGAGGAGAAACTGGCTCTGCCTTCCTTACACCTTCTGTCATGAGGCTGAAGTTCTCCCAGTCTCTCCTTGTACACGGTGTGCATCTGCTTGACTCTCAACTCATCAAACTTCAGGATACCGTGTCAGCATATACCAATGTACTCTATACTCAATATACTTAGTTGATACATAATTAGGTGTACAAAACCCCACTTTGTCAGCAACTGAGCTGTGTAACGCTACGCCTTTGCACCATACCAGTACAGAGTATTAGAATGGCCCAGCTTATTTCCCACCCGCTGCTCTTGATGCACAAAGCTGCTATTTGGGCTTGTGTTGTTTCCCTACTTTGTGCCTTTGACTAAGATATGGATTTAAGGACACCCTGAAAAAAAATTTCCCTGCCCTCTAATTTTAAGGATACCATAACCAGTCCGAATTGCTTTCAGGTCCGCAGGAGCCTTTGCATTGGTTTGGGATCAAGATCTGCAGATTTAATAGGCATTTACCACAGATCCCCAGGCACAATCTCATATTAGGCTGTTACTAAATCAAACTGTTGTTCTTTGTTTATACAAAACTTTGGAAGAAACATGAATTAAAAAAAAAAAATAATCATGCTTCATTTTCTCAAAAAAACAAAGGAGTTATGGACTGCTTTGCTACTTGCCTTAGGCTTTCAAAATAGTCTATATCATGTCCCTTCTATAGTCTGAAGAAAGCAAAACTTAGGAAAGACTAAAAGTATCTCTAGGCATAAGCATTAATGAATTACTGATATCTAGAAACTTTTTACCAAAGGTATGATAGAGGGAAAACCATGTCTAATGATTTCTAAAAGCTATTAAGCCAGAAGTTGTTTTTTTTTTTTTTTCTTTTACAGTGTTTCTTAAATATTATCAAATTAGGACAATACTATGGAGCTTTTAAAATTCTACTTTAAGATAAAAATCAAGAAAATATTCACTTTTGCATTTGCAATTTAATTAAAATTTTACCAATAGTCACCGAAATCTATAGTTATGCAGCTTCACCATTGCACAGTACCAAAATATTTCTGACCTATTTTTATGGATGGCAATCAGTGAAGTCAACATCAGACATCTAATCAAAATAGAAGACCAATTTCCATTCACTTATATTGTTGATGCAGCACTGTCCTTCTAGGCTTACTTTTAAAAAGTGCAAATGAACTGAACTTATGGCCATGTTTAACATCAATGCAACAGAACAGGAATTTGTCACCAAGTTGCCACATTTCAAAACCTCTCACCGGTTACTGGAAAGTTCCAGAATGAAGATATTTTTTTAGATTAATAAGCCTACCTACATACCTCATAATGACAGAGTGAGTAAAGCAAAGTTGCCATTAATAAAGATCCGTCAGATTATTCAATGTTGAACAGGATTTGAAGATATTTTTAGTCTTGGCTTAACCCTGCTGAAAACGTTGGCCACAATACTGTAAAAGCCTGCATAGGAATAAATAGAAATAAATGCATTAATTTGTCAATAGCATAGGTTGACTTATACATTGAAGAATCAGAGCTACACACTCCAAGGAGGCTGACTCATTCAGATCAGGTGAGAGTAGTCACACATCTCTGGGAAGGCAGTCACTGATCACCCTATCATCAGACATTAAGGGCCACAGTCATGGAGTATGAGTAAATTCATATAGACTAATGTCCTTCACCTTTTGATTGTGAGACCTGTCCTTGCAATACTACCTGGGCATGAAGGAGTAGAATTTGGTGTACACTACACAATACAGAAATAGGAAAGGGAAACAAGAGAATATAATAGGACTGAAAGTTTTGAGAAGCTTTCTAAGAAGAGATGCATGCTTCAAAAAATACCCAAAACTGTCAGCTCATTGAAAGGAAATGGGTCACAAACCAATGCAGCTTTCTTAGCTCTAGACCTAACAAACACTGAAATACATTTTAAATCTTTAGACTAGAGTACAGTGAAGATTTTCTTGTCTATTTATGCCTGAAAGTCTGCTCTGTCTCTAGATAGTCTCTTAAAAACTATCTTACAGTCTCTTTTTCAAGACACTCAAGTATGTATTTTTAACCAATGAGTACAATTTAATTAAAGCTTGCTACCTTTAAAATTTGTAATTTGTTGCAGTTCTGGGTAGCTAAACTCTAACACAGCTGAAGTTCTAGTGTGCTTGTGACATGATCACTTTTTACATGGAAAATTTATCTGCATGAGTAATTTTTTTGGGAGGCTAACCACCCTAAAGCACTAGGCATCTGGAAAAGTGCCTTGTAGCTTTGAAACCTCAGGGGAAAGCATGTGCTCAATTCTTTTCATGATAGACACAGGTTTTGAAATCTGGAAATCCTGTATCAACTCTTGAGGGTTTAGAAACCATATATCCTATGATTTTGGAAAATGTCTTATCACCAGATTAGAGTTTATTTTGGCTGTAGAAGAATATTCAACTCTTTTTCTTAGTGTTGTAAAATAAAAAGAGTATAAAAAATATTGTGAAAGATTAGCTGGATAAGGGATGGATGAGATTTTCTATACTAAAAATAGGGAAAGCATTGGGATCCAGACCCTGTTCAAGGTCTGTGTATGAATTTCATACAAAAGAGACACTGGTAAAATTGTGGATATGATTCCTAAAGTATGAATCAGAATCAAAATTGTTCTTTCCTCTTCCTGTGCTACCCAAAGTACCTTCACCACTAGGCCACATCAATGCTTCCTCGTACTAGGGATCCTCGGATTTTCTTTTATGAAATGGCACAGTTTTAACAGGTAACATGGAGTCCCTCAAAGTAATTTATAGCCAAAGATATTGTTATGCTGGATCTATCCCTGAGAAATACCTAGTTTTTTAAATACCCAGTTTCTTACTTAAACTTTCCTAGTGCAAAGGTAGAACTTTAGGAATTTAGGTAGCTCAACGTGAAAGAGAAAAGGACAATAAACAAAAGCCAACAGGCAAATAAGCAATAAGCAAATAAGCAAAAGGATAATTTATGGACTTCTAGAGAGAAATGACAACAAATTATCTTAAAAATAAAACTGCAAATCCTGTTTAGCGTAAAATTATAGAATAACAAGAAATCAGAGTCAAGGAGAGTATCACTGGAAAAATATTTTAAATAATTAATCGAGGAAGTTAAAATAATTTGTCTTTCAAAATCAGCTCTCTATAGCTTTGAAGATACTAAAATCTGCAACTATTTCATTTCAGTAATAAATGTTCAAAGTTCACGTGTCACAGAGGTCTCCAAGGTTTTAAAGCAAGCAATAAAATGCTGGGCTGTTACTGGGCTTTTGAATTTCTCATTTTTGGATGATTTCCATCTACATCACTGCAATTTGACGAGATGCTTAGACAGGAAAATTAGCATTTTAAACTATTTATGACAACAGATTTTTGGAATTTAAATGCCTCTTGAAGTTCTAACATGGTCTTCAGAACCAGTCCATTAAGTATTAAATTTCTGTTTTTCACTGGTCTGTGATGTCTGGGATGCACTGCTGTATTGATATGCTTTACATATCATAAATCATATGCCATGTGTTCTATGTTTGCCATCAATCTAACACTGACAAAAACCATCATGAACACTGTCAACAGACAGGAAATAAAGAGAACTTCTCATGCTCATGGGGAAAAAAATGGAAGCAATGTTTTACAAAGGACAGGGTAAAGCATGCATTTGCTTTTTTGTTTATTTCTTTATCTATCAAGGGAACAATAATAGCAAAAGGCTCAGTTTGTAATCACAGACCTATCCTTCCATTGCCCTTTCTCCAGTAACTTCTGCAGGGTTCATATGTGCAAAAAAAAAAACCCTTTCAAATGTAAATGAAAAAACCTCTTATCTGCAATTAGGGTCTTGCACAGCATCATGTTCTGTGAATGATTATCAGGGAAGGTCAAAAGATCTGACTCTCAAATTATCTTATTCAGTGCTTAGTGACACAGGAAACTAAGCCATCAGATCTTTCCGGGTAGCTCTGCAGCTACCTCAACAGCGCAAACTGGCATTCCTCCATCACTTACACTGAAGATGGGAGCTACAATATTTAAAATGCATCATGGATCTGGTCAACAGCAGTATCTTCTCAGTTAAGCAACTGTAGAATCAGTTCAATAAGCAGAGACTGTACAGTTAGAAAAAAAAAATCGTAAAGCCCTTCACAGAAGAGAAATATGGAATCTGTAATGTGTTTACTTAGACAAATACTGAGATGCTTTTTATTTGGATGAAAGTATTCAGAGGAAAGTTTATACAACCGGTTTCCAAGGACAAGATAAAATGTGCCAACAAAATTATAGGCAGTACCTGGATAATCAATGATACTATAGATGGCTTTCAAGTTATGCAGATTCTTTCCTGGATCTGAAAGTCTCAAAGTCCAGGGAAGAGCACAAATAATTCTTTTCGAAATTGTCCTGTCAGGAAAAAGAAATGTTTTGTCCTCTTTTTCAGGCATTTTTTTTTTTTAATCTTCACTGTCTTTATCTTCCTCTTCCCCCTCCCAACACAGACAACCTCCACCCTTGAAGCAGAAGACAAATAGTAGTTTCCTCCTCAACCTCCACCAATTTTCCTGACGTCGTAATTAAAGAGCTGACAGGGAAAGTGCAGTACTTGCTGTGAAATGAAATTGTTACACTAAAGAGAGTCCTAGACAGCTCAGTGATAAGATAATTTAGATGGCAAGGGAAGGCAGCTAATGTATATGTGGGTATAAATGACAAAGAGTGGAGATTTGAGCTTTTGAAAACGTGGTTCAGACATCTCCTCTTGAGACTGTGGGGAAGAAGGTGCAGAGCTGTACTTTAGGCTTTCCTGCCAGTCATAGGCAGAGGCTGAGAGCTATTGAACAGGAGCTGCATCTGAATGAGAAAGTAAGAGACAGAAGGAAATTGATGGCAGGTAAGTGTTGTTAAAGCAGAACTGTGTAATGAGGGAAAAAGTAACAAGTCGAAAGAAAAGCAGGGTGGTTCCTAAAGCAAAGGAGCCAAAGCATTTTGAAATATTGTTTCTTTTCAGCTACAAGAAGGGATAATGAGAACACAGTAGCTGAAATGTAGGCATAAAATGAACATTTTTTCTTCTCTTTTTAAGCAAAATGTGATGAATTACATAGAAATTACTTTTGGCTTAGTCTGAAAAGAGACTGAAAACATAAAGATATAAAGCCCATTAAAAAGGGTGATTCAGGAGGACTGGAGCATGTGGTATAATACATATAAAGGAGAATATCAGAAGAAAGGAATGACATTTGCAAATTTCCTGCCAACAGAAACCATTTGGACTGAAGTGAAAGATAGAAATGCCAAGAAAATAATTACAGGAAACTTTTGAAAACTTTGTAGGTCTGAATGACAATCTGAACCAGGAAGTATAAGCACTGCAATGCCCATAATAGAGTATCTCCATTACTCTGACATTTTAAAATATGAAAACCATGAAGTGTTCATGAAAGTGGCTCATTTGAGAGTCACTGTAATACTTACTGCTTGAAAAGCCAGAGAGACCCACAGCTTTATTTGTTTACTTCAAAGAAAGGAGCCATGTAGATAAGTTATTGGTATGTTAAGTCAATGTTGATGAAAAATTAGACTTTAGATACCCTAAAAGCTTACTGCAGCAAACTACATATTTGAAATATTAAGAATTTGTAGAATGCTTAAAAGATTATAATTTGAAAATATATAGAGCTGAATGATGTAGTTAAAAAAGAAAGCTGACAAGAAGTCTCAGCAACAGCTTAAACGAAGCCTAAAAAAAATCTGAGAGCTCTTGCTTATCTTTTTTTTCTTTTAGTCAATATTTTAGTTTCACATATTTGCATGACCAGAATACCAGATCACCAGCTGTAGAATCAAATTACAGTTTTAAGGAATATCTTTTTTATATTGCAGCCAAAGTAAGAACCCACACATCTTGTAAGTAAGCTTAATCAGGAGATATTTCTCATCTATAATTTTTAAATACGATCTTTGAATAAGGTTGAAAACCGATTATGTGAATCTTTTAGGTCATGTCAAAACTATATATACAGATTTTTAAAAATTGACTTTAATGGAAAATGTTTACAAAAACCACAGTTGAATCATGATCTCCTTATCAAATGTAGCTAAATCTCAGTTCTTTATACAAATGATAGAACGGTAAGTGTGAATCAATGGAAGCTGTAAAAGTCAAGGCAGTATCTGCTGAACATTCATAAAGAGCCACTGGAGAACTGAAAGACTATTAATGAACTTGCATGCAGAGAATGCTAGTCTAATATCCACAGGCTAATGAACAATGAAATGTTGTTGAAGACATCTGTGAGTAAAGGATAAGTGAATTTCCACCAAATCATTTTTTCTTGTTAGTGGAAAAATGCTTCAAGACAGAATCATGGTTTGGTTTTGTGCTTGGTATCTATCATTTGATAATGGTTTCCATGCAGAATTTACTGAAATAAGTTCTAAGGTGCAATCAGTGCCCAACATGTTTCCTTTTACACCCATCTTTCTGGTCTTTTTCTTCTCTTTTTGTAATTTTATCTCACCATTGTATTGCATTTCATTTGACTGTTGAAATTCATTGTACTTATTTGTTTAGAGTCTCTGCATTATTCTTTTTTTAATGTAGTGCTATAATCCTGAAATATTCACTCATTATAGCTGATGGCATCAAATCAGATTACCTTACATAGCAACCGTTACCAAGAAAGTCAACATCTCAAGCTATATAATCTGTGTTAACATTGTTAAAAGCTTTTTTTTTATTTTATTTTAAAGCCTCATCTAACCTTCCTTTTTCAGTGAGAAGTTTTTTTTTTTTCATATAGTTATTTATGATGTCTTAGCAGTAAAAAGAAACACAATCTTGATAAGTGAAAGAGTGAACAGTTCGCATACTCTGAAACAAGTCTGAACAGCAGTCGAAAGAAAGCAAAAGCATGTTTCATTGCCATGATGTCTTGTTTGTTATCCCAGAGAATTGTAGGTGAAACCAATTTGTAAAGTGTTTACCGTGTTTATAAGCAAATTTAGATAGATGTTTGGCATGGACAGTTCTACACCTATAAAATGGCACCCATAGAGAAGACAGAAGAGAAAGAACTTGATTAATGAAAAAAAATTTCCTTTATGCCTGTCTCTTTAAGTGCTCCTGAAAGATGTTGGACCCACAGCAATGGAAGCAAACAGAAGAGGGGCAGTAACACTATGGGAACACCTAATTAGCATAATGATAGTTGCAATTCTTTATTAGGCTTTGCCCTCTCTGCTGCAATTCCTCCCTTAGGTCCAGCAAGCTGTGATAGTGGTTTTGAGACATCATTCAATCTATCTATAAATTCTTAATTTTTTCTTTGGTTCTGCATCCAGGACTCTTCTAATTCCTGTGCCTGTCCAGGTTAGGCCCTGTCTAGTCTTTTTAAGAGGCTTTTTCCCCTCATCCTGCTCACGTAGAAAAGTAAACTTCATTATGGTTCCGATCACCTAAAGCACGCTTCTGGCTGCAGACTTGATCAACATAAGGACTTAATATGGTTAATTCATTCAAAAGAAAATGTAGGCTGACTGGATTTCTCCAAACCTTGGCTTGATCAGAGTTAGAAAGTCACCTAATTTAACACTGTATTATACTTACTAACCTTGTGATGGTGATCTTGAGCTACAGTCTTATTCAGGAACAGCCACCCTTCACACACCTCCCCCACTCATCTGTCAATCTACGTAATTCCTTAAAAGTGTTGGTACTTATTCATGGTTCTGTGTAGTTATTTTATTCTGCAATAGCAGAGGCAATATGTTTTAAGATTGTTTTATGGTGATCTCCAATTTTTTTCCCAGTGAATAATGATCTTAGCAGAATGAAGCAAAATATAATGCATCATAATGCATTTTATATCAAAAGCAAGAGAAATATGGAAAGAGACAGCTGAATTCACCAGCAGATTTCAATATCATTCACAAAAATGTTGGAGGAGGCAGTGGCTACTTCCACCCACAGGCTGTAAAGTTGCTAGAGCACTTATCTGCTGTGCTGAAGTACTGGGACCAAAACTCTCTCGACACTTGATTTAGAGCAAAGACTTGAACTTGGCTCTTCCACATCTCAAGAGAGTATGATAACTCTTGGCTTAGAGGATACTCTGGAATGAGTAAAATATCAATCCCCTTTTGAAGATTCTCTACTTCATGTAACTAAATATTAATTTGGGAAAAGAATAAGAATGACATTGCATAGCATAATCTTACAGTACTCAACTGGATAGAAAGACAGCTGGATTCTAACCTGTTTTGTCATGTTGTGTCTGCTGTCCATTGCTTTGTTTTTACTCCATTTCGTATTTACAAAATATGAAATCTCTAATGCCTAAATCTCCTTGCCTCTTCAGAAATTTTTATTTAACATTCTGAGAAGAACTACTTTGACATTATTGCAATTTTACTCCATATTTTGCTTTGCTAAAGATGTGAAAATCATATTTGAAATTGGTTTGATTTTTTGATTGTATGCAGAGATGCAAATTTCAGCAATAAATGGATGCCCCAAAGTGTTAGGTCTTTGGATATTTTTTCTTGTCTAAGTTTATTTAAAGATTCGAAATACAAATCAGACTACAGATGTTTGCAATTAACTTGGCAAGAGTTTTTGTTATTGTTATTATTTTTGTTTTTCATTCTTGAACACCTTAGCCAGTGACTGTTTATTTAGCACAGGAAGTTTACATGGATTCCTTTGGCAGGAGAGAAAAATTAAAACCACAGTTGTTTAGGTTTTCTAACCTTTTAAAAATATTTGTTCCAGTTTAATTAAATGCAGACTAGATTCAGGCCATAAATTTTAAACTTGCCTATCCTAATTTGTTAGAAGACTGAAAAATGTCCTAAACCTGGACTGGCAAGAAAAATTCTTTCCTCTCCCTCTCCCAGATTATTAGTAATTTAATAAAATATCTTTGTGGAATTTTAAAATTTTTCAGGCCAGATTAATAAAAACAACTCTTCCTGCCTTGAGACTCCCTCACAGTTAACTCCAATTTCTTTGCTCTGTGAAGTTGCACTTGGCTGGTCTGAATACCACTTGCACTTATTTTGGGATATAAGGAGACTATTTAAACTTATGAGTTTCTCAAGCGTGCCGATCTCTCTAGGGTTTTATATGTCTTTTAGCACATCTTTTGGCAGCTACAGTATTGAATAGGGAAAGCAGATACAAAGATGATTAAGGACTGATTTGGCATTTGTACAAAATGTTTTTAAACATGTATTCATTCAATAGTGGTTCAAAACCTCTACTTTTACTGTATATGAGATAGTTTCAATTTGAGTTAAGTGTAAAGATAAACGACTATCTAGGATGATGAATTTGTCTGCTGGAATACTTTTGCTGAAGAGTGACATAAAATAAAGGAGACACTCTAAAGAAATTAAGGAACTTCTGGGGCTGCAGTAGAGTTTGAATAAAATAGTAGTTAATAACTAATTTTGTTGTCTCTCAAAGTTTCCTTTGACAGTGGCAATCTCCTGATGCTAACCCATAAAAGAAGATAGGAGTGGTCTTCCTTAGCTATTAAATAACATTTCACTTTGA
The DNA here is from genome assembly GCA_028565335.1 of Limnodromus scolopaceus. NCBI lineage: Eukaryota > Metazoa > Chordata > Aves > Charadriiformes > Scolopacidae > Limnodromus > Limnodromus scolopaceus. The sequence continues at coordinate 58,157,079 of JAOXNO010000033.1, read as the reverse complement.
GTATTTTTTTTACATTTTATCAACTATAACCTCTCACTCCATCACTTTCTCTATTCTAAGAATAGTGGCTATCTGGATAAAACAGATTTGTTTTTGTGAAAAAAAAAACCCGAACTTTTTTAACGCCACCTGTAAATAATGTGGTCATTGTGTAATTACAGCAGCTTTCAGTTCTTTCCTTGTTCCATGTAAACTCCCAGAAAGATTTGCAGAAACTCCTTCCACCGTTGAAGGGTGCGGAATCACAAAACAAACACAAGCATTCTGTAGCACTTAAATTCTATAAACAGTTTCTGCAGTCTTCAAAACCAGGGCCTAATTTCAAGTGCACTGAAGTCAGAGAGCTCCATTTGACTTTAGAAGTTCCTTTTATATTTCCTAAGTCATTTTGGCAGTCTTTATTGGTGTTAAAACGAAGGTTCTCATCTCTTAACCAGGGATAATTGTAAATGGTCATGCTGTAGTCTCACTTTTCGCTACATCTGGTATAAAGAAATAGAAGGAAAACCAGAAGTACTCAGTAACTTGTCTTTGACTAAAAATAGGGCACTCTTCAAAGTTAGATTTATGGTTCTGGTTTTGAGAGTCATTTGAATATATTTCTCTCTGAGAGGCTCAACCTTGCTCTTCTGCTATCATCAATATTTCTCATCTTTCCCCTGGTCCTTCCAGAGTTTTTATTGTCTTGTAGCTGAGGAGTAACTTTAGCATTTTCAAGCCTATGAATTTTCAACTTTTGCGAAACCATCCAAGTTTTAGTCTTATCCTTTGGGTTCTTTTCCTCACAGGCTCTGTTTCTCCAAAACTCTTTTCCATAGTTTCATCATAGACATGGTAGCTTATGTATCTCAGTAACAGTCTACTGTGCACTGTTATACAGAGGAGAATTCAAGACATTTGTCTTAGTATAACATTTTAGTATCTCAAAATATTTTAATATTGTTTTCTCGTCAAAGTAAATGTTTTAGGTTAATGTCAAACCCATTTGAAGCATTACTTGGCTCAGGAAAGTATTTCCTGAGAAATTATTTCATTTAGGAGGTAAAAAAAATGTTTCTCTTCTGTGTCTTCCCTATTCAGCTATGCCACCTTCCATTACCAAAAGCTTCCCTAGGATTGATATGACATTTTAGATAACTGTCCTCAATAGAACGAAAAGAGATAACTGAGCAATAGCAATGAATACTAGGATTTCATCACAGTGTGGTCATACTCCTTAAAACCTTGTTTCTTATTTCTAGGTCATAAGAATTTTTAAGAACCAATTTTATTATCATTGAAATCAATGTTATCTTTACTGTAACCCACAAAGATCCCCATTGAGAACTAAAAAAAAAGAGATTTTTAGCTTACTTTATGAACCTAAAACAAAAAATCCAAGACAATCCTAAGGCTTACTGGAGATTTTGGGGCTAGGATAGGTGAATATTTTTCTTCCTCTATTGTAGTTATGTGAATCTAATCCTTACTTCATATAATATGGAGGTCTTAAACTAAAGTAAAACCTTTTTTTAAAGAAAAGATTTTAATTTTACATAGTAATAGGTTTTACATGAACGGATGAGGTCATGATAATCTAATAAAATAGCTTAATTGGCTAGTACGGTGATATATGCTGAAAAATTATTACTGAAAGATGATATTCACTGAAACAAGAACAGCACAGAGAGGGTCCTTGGAAAAATGACAAAAGATTTGCTAATTTTCATGATACTTTGCAAATGTTACGGCTGCAGCTGGACCCATTTGTTCAGATCTATATGCGGAAGGGAACAAGTCTCACCCCCCCCCCCAATCCTTTTCTGACAGACACTTTAGTAAATATCTTCCTCAAATGTGCTCACACTTTTTCTACCAGATGATATAAGGGTCCAAGAAGACACAACCACCAACCAGATAATGCACTAAGTATAGAGAAAACATATAAAAAAGCAAAAGGAGTGGGTAAACAAAAGGAGAAGAAACACTATAAAGATGTTAATTTTCTGTGTTGTTTTTCTTTTCTGCAGAAGATAATGCTGTTATTAAACTACGGATTTTGTTGCCAGTATGCTAGCCTCCAAATCACCTCAGACTTCTATTACATCATGCTATTTGGCAGAACTAATATGATACACAGGATCAGAGAATTACAGACCTGTTTGTAAAAAATACTTGTATAGTATTGAACAGTATGCTGGGCAGCAATAACTGGGTGCTTCACTTGGAAAGCTAGATAACCTTTTAAAATAGTTGTTAAGAAAAATTATAATGAAAAAATGCCAACATAATTTTTCTTAACACTTTCAGAAGTGTAATTTTTCAGTTTGTTGTTTTTTGTTTCCAAGATAAAGACATTTAGACACCTGACTTTTAAAATACTCAAGGTACTTCTAAGGTAAATAGGATATGAATATTCAAATTTTTTTAAAAGTCAAGGTGACTAAAGATTCTTAAGTTGAGCATGAAAGATCATTAATTATTTTGGAAAATGGAGGGGCAAAACTAGTATATACTGAACAATATAATATTTACGGATATTGAAGCCCACAGTTATTGTTTATATTTCCAATATCTTAGCAATAGTTTGACTATGAAAAATCTAACTTAATTCAGTTTGAATAAAATTTAAGTAAATTAGAGATGATATTTAGGAAAAAGCCCACTTATTTTATGATAAATGTATGATTGCTCTATAAAAAATCTTCATATTCCTATGCCTTTAATACAGATGGAGAGGAGAGAAGAGGAGAAGAGAGGAGAGGAGAGTGAAAAGAAAAGGGAAAGGGAAAAATCTACAATCACTGAGTATCTAAAAGCACTGCATGATTTGGTGACCCAGTAAGTCAATCCCTGATTGCTTGGAGGACAGGTGAAGAAAGGGTAGGTCCAGATGCTGGGATACTTAACCAGCTGCAAACCTCCCAACAATGAACAAACTCTATAGGAACAGTTTAGCAGACAGTAACTATCAAAAACAAGGATAAGGGAAAGGAAGTACTCTAAAATTATGCAAGTGTTTTTATAAACTGCACTGAGACAGGTGCAACAGTGGACACTGGTTACAAAGAAATCTGCACTGCTTTTTAAAAATTGTTAAAAAGGATTGTTCTTACCTTCATGTTGTTAAAAAACTATGAAGTAAAAACAAATTTTAAGCATTAAAAAGCTCTATGGATAGAATCAAACAAAAAGTGATATATATGACATGATTTCCATTGGTGACTCTCAGCTTCATTTTATATGTTAATTTTTATGCCTTTACAAGCTTATTAGTACATTTTCAATATTTCTTGATATTCATCATGCAACTAAAAACTCAGTGAAAGTTTTGTTCCACTGGTTCATAAACTGCTCTTAAAATGTTTGTTATTTCAGTTCTGTGAATAGAACTGTAGCAAGCACCATTAAATACTTAAGGTTCATTTCAGCACAGTGCAAACACTGCATTTATTCCAGAGATAGTCATAGAATCTACCTACTTTTCAGTTACTTTGAATTTAAGTGGTACAGATCTCCAGATAGCCCTACATATTTGTTTGTTTGGAAAATCTTCCCAAGAGAAGTGGTAGAAATTCCAACAGTAATATTACCCAAAACTTCGAGATCAAATACTGTACAACTCGTCTTTAACTGGATGAATGACTAACATAACTGTATAGTTTCTTTAGGGAAAAATTTCAAGAGATTTTAGAACACATTGCCTTTCTTTGAAAACGATTTTCTGAAATCCCTGAGACACTATTACAAAGCTTTCTTTGCAATTTTAATGTGACAATAGTCATGCAATAGATTCACTCTTTCCATGATTGTAGGTCAGATCATGAACTATTCGTCTGAGCAGCTTTTCTTTCCCATGTCTCCTTTTTGACAAGTTTCTCATTACAATAAAATTAGCTGCTTCCTACATGAAAAAGCATATACAGCTATTGTTTTGCTAAGTTTCTCCACTTTCTTTACGGAGAGATGATCTGCTTCTCCCAGCTTCAAATATTTTAAATTTTTTTTTCTTAATTCAACCTCATGTTTGGTTTGGAGTAGAACTGACTAATTAGAACATGGTAAAATTACACACTATGAATTTGCTTTTCTACTTGTTGATTGTGGGAAATGCAAACTAAAATGCTGCTCTGCTGTGGTTTTTCATGGCACTCTTCAATATTTTTTATATTGAAGCCATGCTATTTTAAGTAAGAAACTATTAAAGGTAATAATTTATTTAAGAGATACCTTGTTTCCTGTAAAACAGATGGCATTTCCCTACAGTTACCATACAGCAGCATCTAAAACACCACACATCTTTCTCGGTGTTCAGAACAGGAAATGACAATTTTGACTCAAATACCTTTGTTTACTAGCTATCAGCAATATGGACACAGAAAGATAAATTGCTCCACTGTCACATTTTGACTATTTGTTTAATTTCAGAGAAATATAATACCAATAATGTAAGTTTTAGTATCAGAATGGAATGAAATAATGCTTCTGTCCTTTATTATCCCCCATCTTTTCTGTTTCGTCTCTCAACTTTGCCAGAGGAATATGCCCAGGATATCACTACCTTAACAGTTAATCAATTTTTAGACTAATGGTTTTCATGTCCTTTTGTTAGAGGTTCCCCCTCCTTTTCCTTGAGCAGCTGCTGTTTTCTCTGAACCATAGCAACCAGTCAAGCAAGCAGAATAAGTAGCTCCCTCAGAAAGCAACACCAGCTCTGTTCCATACATGATCTAGTGAAGAGTGCTTCGTAGCAACCATTCCCATCCTCCATTACTAGGCTTATAAATTTTATTTCTCATAAATGAGATGTGTTATCAAGAAGGGCAGTGGTATCAACAGTCCTACCAGCACTTCTCTGTGGTTTACAGACAGGTGCAGTTAAAGAGTTCTTTCAGTGGTGCTCTATGTAGTTTGGATCCTAATGACATAAAAATAATTCTTTTTGTGCTAGGAAGAGGCCAACTTGTAGTAGCAACAAGCTTTTGAAAAGGCCATGTCGCTGGAAAAGAGCTCCTCTTCTTCAGTAGCTTCCAGTTGGCATTGCAGCAGCCTAGCAGAAATAGGAGCAGGAGGAAGTGATTATTAGTAGTTACTTCCTATGGCTTGGCACCAGCAGACATTTTCATACCTTTTCCACAGTCAGTTGAAGCTTACCTGTCCCACCCAGACACGACATTACTTTAGTTTCACACTTTCCATCAGAGGCAGGGTAAGAAGTGCCGGTGAGTTTCAGTGTTTCCTGCCCTGTAAGGGCATGCTGATGTGTAAATTAATAGAACAGTCTTAAGAACGTTTTTGGAATAGAAGGAGGTAAAGATAAATCTGCTACTTTGTTATTATTCTCTCAGTATATCTCTTCTTTAAGCAAGTGTTTTAAGAGCACAAGTATTTGAAAAGCGTGTGAATAGTAAAAAGTACATTATCAATTCAGGATCAAAGTTAAGTAAACAAGAATGATGATTTATATACTTTTACAGAACAGTTAAACTAAAATTCTGATTTTTTTTTTTGACTAGATATCATCACTTCTTTTCATATTTCCTAAAATGATTAATGATACTCAAAAAAAGACAGGTATACATTTCCATGATTTGGAATGAAATCAAGTAACTTTCTCAACAGAACGAGTATTGCTCCCTCTTGTATTTTCATCTGAACTGTGATTTAAAATATATAAGGATAGTTATGAGTTCATTTATACTGTTGACTGAAAGTAAATGAATGCCACACCTCTGGGGCAAGGCTTGTATGCCTTATTATCTAACTTGCATTTGCAGATCAATTGGGAGAATAACAAAAATATCTATCTGTTTTAAAAGTTTTCAAGGAATCCTATTATTAAAAATTCAGTCTGATTTAAGGTAGGAAACCACTTGTTTTTAAAGCATACAATAAAACCATCCTCACCCCAAACCCCATTATTATATCCAATGAACATCAAGTGAATATATCAAATTAGCAAATATACCGCAAATTGATATTGCAGAGATTCTGTAAATTCCCTCTGGTCAAATAAATTGATGATTTTATATTGGGAACTTTTGGAAACACCTCATTGAGCGAGCATTAATAGTTCATCAAACTCAAGATTAAGGGTCAGAACAGTACACAAGACGTTTAAAATTGTACATTTATATTTCCCAACCTTTGTTTTCTCAGACTGAAATGTTTTGGACACTGAAAAAATAAATTTTGCTTTCTTCGAATGCTGCATTTTAGATGTACTGATGTATTCGGTCATTTCCAATGCAAGAGATTAATGAACCTTGAAGTAGAATCTTTTTTCATTCTTAAATTAAAAAGAAAAAGAAGAAAAGAAAAAAAAATAAAGAAAGTTTCAAGGCCAGCACCGTGCTAATAAAAACAAAGTTCAGGCTCCTAAGAATGACTTTCTTTAGCTGCCAAATCTCACTAAAAAGACCTACCTGTTCTGGATAACTTTGCACAGTCTGAGGTGTTCAAAGCACTGTGTAAGAAATAATTAATTACGACAATTGCCAGTGAGGTGTAGCTTTGCTCTTCAGTCAGCTGTTTGTAAAAATGTTGTTCCAATCTCTGAAGAAAATCAAGAAAAGAGTCTCCCTGGGTTACTGCAGCTGAGAAAGATACGGTCATTCACTGAGGAGTATTGTTGTAGGAAGTTTCAGCAGAGTGCAGACAGACTTTCACAGACCTAGTGAAACTACATGACCTTTCAATTAATGCATAGGAGGATAGCTGGAATGCGAGATAATAAGAATAAACAGTGCACTGATGTATTTTATTCACGTATGAAACATTTGTTGCGTTTACCTTAATTTTCAGACTAAAAAGCAACTGTGGCTCTTCAGGTTTCCTCCAAGATTTTTTTTTTCACTGATGTTTGTGTCTGAAGTTTAATTAAGCTTTATGAATTCCTGTAAAGCTGGAAGACTTAGAAAAGGCTTAGATATGCTTGCCTGGCAGGAACACCGTTTTTTTTCGGACTAGAGCTGGTTTTAATTGGATGATGGAAAAAACAGTTTATTGCAATAAGTGAATCAAATTTATGGTAGAAGCTACTAAAATATTTACAGTATAAAGAAGAAATAAATGACCTGGTAAGATGTTATGGCATTTGATGTGGATATAAGTCTTAATGTGATGGGCAATGGTTAAAAAAAAGAGGAGGTGAAAATAGAATTGCCTAACCTTTATAATAGATCTTAGACTGTCTATATTGTGCTGCCTTTACTCAGTAAATTACGCATACCACCACAATGACATCACTTCAAGGTCCTCAATTAATCTACCCCTTTTTTATGATCTTTCACACCTTTTCTTGTGGTCAAGAACCTTGTGAAGGATGAAGTGGATGCTAATATTTATACAGCACTTAATGTAATTGGGTCCTGACCTGGCACAACAGTTATATAAACACATATTAAAAAAACCCAGAATTGCTGCAGGGCTCAGCATGCATTGGTTCTTAGACCTGAGTTTTTGTTGATCCTCTGGGCACAGGAAATATCAGATATATTATGACACACTGAGTGTGGTCTGTCAATAAATTAATATTTAACAATCAAGAGAGATTAGAAACTGAATGTTAGTTTTAGAAAAACACTCCAAAATTCCAAACTAAGCTGCCTCCCTGAAAACAATAGGCAAAGCCCAACAGAAACCAATTAACTTGAAGGGTTAAATAGACATTTGCAGAAGTACTATACTTAAGGTTTGAAAAATACAGGTTTAGGAAGAGGAGTGACCTAATATAGAAATGTTAAACATACAGTTTGAAAGAAAACCTCTGCGGTTGAATGGTGAAGGTGTAGGAAGAGGTACTTTTTTTTTCTCTCTAGATACAGAATGTAAATAGAAATCTGACAGAGTGCCAAGTCTTAATTTTTCTCAAAAAAAAAAAAAAAGTAAAAATGTAGGTTAAAGAACAAATATAGGTTAAAGAGGTGTGTCAGTATCTCTTCAGAAAGTTGTTTTTCTTTTCCAAAAATAGTCTGTTTTAAGGAAGGGTGCAGCTCTTTGGGTGTTTCAGAAAACTTTTTCTTGAACTCTGCAGCACCACCATAGAAATACTTGTGTGCGATGAACTTATAGAAAAACAGTCTCCTCTGTTTCACTCAAAAGATTTTAACAGGTTTTTTTCTGTCTGCCAGTAAGGCATATTTTAAAAAAAGGCTGCAGCTGGAAAGTGCAAGGAAAGACTGAGAGGTACAGGCTAAAGTGTACATGCACAAACACCTCAAATTCGGTGCCTGGGGTGATGAAATAGCTTTTGTAATCATCCAAGCATCTTTTTATCTCCTCATCACTGCAAGTGATACATTCATCAACATACAACTGACTACATTTCCTTTTTCTGTTGGAGAAGTTTATCTTCTAGCTGTTGTTTTGACCTTTTGTTTATATATGTTTATAAACCTAAGATTAAGTGAATACAGAAACAAAGGTGAATTATTAAGAGATATAATACTGCTAAGTATCTCACCTTTTGCTCTTCAAAAGTTTGAGTATTTGCAGTTGTAAATTTTTATTAGAATAATGAAACTTTGTGTATTGTATTATCTGGACCTCTGTGTAATGCCAGCCTCATCTCATTTTTGTCAGTGTTCAGCATAGGAATATAGCAGTCCATATTAGAAAATGTAGACTATTATAATAACCTTTCAAGGTGAAATTCTGATAATTGTTTTCTAATTTTAAAGATAGATTTCTCTCACTTGAAACTTTCCTACGCTGCTGCCAGAAAACTGTCTTAGGTTTGTCAATAAAAGCTGATGGTACTAGCTCCTTTTTAAATAAATACAGTGCGTTTCACTAGAGAAGTAACGCTCCACATTTTTATGTCTTTAAAGACTGATTATTCTATATCCATTTTGATCATAAAGGTTGAGGTATTCTGCCATTCTTCCCTCCTGTCCCAATTCTGTCTTTCTGCTTTGATTCCTAATAGATCATCAAGGCTTTCTGGAGTGTGTCTCAGGTTTAACTGTTTGCTCATCAGCTGGTCCAGCCAAAACCTACTTTTGTGCTGCACAGGACCCACTCTTGCCCATTCCCCAGAAGATATAGGAGCATTATTGTCTAGCAGGCTTGTGCAAAAGCCCATCTTATTCAGCCTCCATTTTATTAGCTAACGTGGTAGACCAGATTTCTGATCGTGACTGTCTCAACAACATCCAGCTGATGAAGATCTCCTCCAATAATAGCAGAGGTGAAAGCATAAGGGCACCTGAGGATCAGCTATCATTATCCTGAGTCCAATGCTTTACATCCCTACCTAAAGGGCAAATTCTAATAAACAAAAAATTTCTGAGAGAACACTTTGGAAAAAGTGTAAAAGAATTTGTGACAAAATTTCCCCAAGTTCCTCTTGCAACAGCTTTTGCGCTGCTGGGGTATTCTGGTATACTCTACAGAAAAGTTCAAGGAATAAGCTAGAATACTGAAGAAGAGAACCTTCGTGTAATTAAATTCCTCACCTCCATGTAGGAATTCTTACAGTGGAAGTAGTTTGGAAAGATGGCCAATTCTGCAGTGTAGGTTTACCTATGGCTCCTTCATGCTAAGGTCCCAGCCATTCTACTAATCTGATTTTTCTCTCGTGTTCAGTCACGTTGTACTGGCTGGATATCTTCCCCTTGTGATGACAAATTAAGAGGAGATTGAGAACAAAGGGGGAGAGCTGCACTACCTGACAGCTGAATTTTCTGTGCTGAAATCTATGAGTGAAGGCACCCAACCTTATCCATTCTTTGTCTCTGCTCCTCAGGAGGAGGGTAACCATCTGGAAAAAGGAGGGGGAAATTGTGCTTGTGGTGGAATCTTATTTTTCTAAAAGAATATGAGATCTGCAGAGGGCTATTTTGAGACACACAGAGCAGTCTAAGCTTTAGTAAACAATCATATTTATATAAAATCTGCCTGTGAAAGTATTGTAGGGTATAAAAATCCCTAGAACAATAAATCTTCTTGTTCTTCCTGATGGAGATAGTTTCTAAGGTCATCAACTATAAGGATCAGATGAGTCTCACATGAATGCTCTGGCCCAGAGCTGCACTAGTAATAAACAGGATTTTTATTACATTTCTAAGTGCTCCATGACATGTGTTAAATTACTGTAGGCTTCACAAACTGCAGCTCAGAAGTGCTGTACAATTGGATAGTTCAAATTTGTTCCCTTTGCTCCGTTTCAACACAGTACCCCAGCTTCTCTTGCAGAAGAAAAAAAGCCTTTTCTTTATTTTATTCACCATTTGATCAGAACTGTTCAACTTTCACATGATTATGGTAAAGGAATTTAAGAATTTTTCATGACATCATAGACCGAAATACTTCCTCACCTGCATTTTTTAGCTCTGATCATAAAATCATAGAATCAATCATAGAATCATAGAATGGTTAGAGTTGGAAAGGACCTTAAAGATCATTGAGTTCCAACCCCCCTGCCATGGGCAGGGACACCTCCC
>JAOXNO010000033.1:58114417-58145694 GCA_028565335.1 Limnodromus scolopaceus | reverse complement strand
TTCCAGTAGCTCCCTGTCCCTCTTGAACTGGGGAGCCCAGAACTGGATGCAGTATTCCAGTTGTGGCCTCACCAGTGGATTCTGTTGGCCTTCCTGGCCACAAGAGCACACTGCTTGCTCATTGTCATTTTGCTGTCTACCAGGACCCTGGTAGAAAAGGCACAAAACAATAAAGTATTGTGGACAAATTCCATATAAAACTGAAGTAAATGAGTCGTGGCATTTTTGTTTTATCACTGCAGGCAAGGCTTTTAATGAAACAAGTATGTCTGAGTTTCCTCAGCCGAGCTGATTACCTAGTCCTTGGCTTATACTTCCATTTTATTCAGTACTTGGAATGAATAAAACCAAAAATAAATACAAAAAAAGAAAAACCCTGAGTTTTTGCATTTAAAATCAGATCTCTAAAGGTTAAAGCAGCAATATTACAGGGTGAATATTTTGCAGGTGGATATTCTATCAGCAAAGAGAGAAGAAACTTAAAATGCAGAACCGTAGCCAGTCAGTGCCACTCCTTGTAACTGAAATACTGAGAAGTCTTCAAAAATATTTCTTTTGCTTCCTTTATTCATGGCAGACATCTATCTCCACACCCTTGTAGAAAGAATTCCCAAACATGATCTGACCTTGAGGTAGGTGGTGCCTTATTCTGGCTAAGCTATTTGTGTGTGACAGAGAGATGAATATGGACTTTACTCATTCCATCTTTTAAGAATTTCGAAAACAATTGTAGAGGAAACAACCTCTATAATTTTTATTCAGAATAGTAACTCAATAATTAAAGGTTAACAGTTTAGGTAAATTAGAATAAAAAAGCCCTAGCAAACTGTTAGTGAAATAACTCTATACTAAAGTGAATCTTTTTATGCTTAGTGCTTGTTTAAAAGGAGAAATCTTGGAAAATTACTGAAAAATAGCTAAGGGGAGAATTTAAAGTAAAATAGCTGTCTTTTCTAGATGTTCTGGTCTCCTTTTTTTTTTTTTTTCCTGGAAGCAAGCTTTTAAGCTTAGCTGGCATCATAGTAGATCAGTTAATTTGGTGTTATTTATATCTGAAAATCTGTAATGTTATTTTTCATTTCATTATAACAGTATTGCAAAATTATTGTGGGGGTTATTTTTAGCTATCAGTAGAGAAGTTTTCTAGGTGAAAAGTAGAAAATACTATCATGTAATTTATTTTCTACTTACATTAGCTTCTTTGTTTTTCAAATTTTATCCTTGCTTAGTCATTTCTTCTATTTGAGCTAAGCTATTAGTTAAAATTAAATTAATTTTATTACCACATTTATGCATATTTCTTTTTTCAGGAACAAAAAACTTTTATGTGGTCACCACTACATGCCCTTTTTTTAGCAGTTTTTCTGCTAAAAGTTTTTCTTTAAAGTGAGGGCTTAACTTACAAAGCTGCCATAGTTTTTCCCTGAGAATCACAATAGCTTCAAGGATGCTTCTATGATAGTGTCCTTGGTAAAATTTATATTTCTCTCCACCAAATCATCTCTCCCATATATTGGCCATTTGACAGATGGTTTAGCTCCCGCGGCAGTCTTCCCTTATAGTCATATTTTGGTCATGGCTCATATTGTTTCAGCTATTTGTTTCCATTAAAGAGTTCAATATCTCTTTACATTTATTCTAAGCAACAGCTATTACACCTACCAGCTTCAAAGAGATTTAACCCAACTATTAGCACAAGGGGGCTTCATAACTACAGAATTATGTTTCATTAGTCCTATCCATCAAAACATGATTGTCGGCATCATGGGGAAGTTAAGACACTCGACATATTAAGTTCTAAGGTCATGCAAATAGATTTTTCTCCCAGAGCTTGTCAAGTGCATCCAGCTGGAACACCCAAGGGTCAGGGACAATACTACACCTATTATAAGTTGGAAAGACATATCTGCTGTTGTGTGGAGAGGGAGCGTATACATGGGAAAACAGAACATGTATTTTTGGAAAGAAAGAGAAGCAAATTGCGAATGGGAATTTTACCCAGGGTAAAAGTGTTCCTCTGCTATAGGCCAAGCAGCCAGTAGGAGGCATTATTGGTTATTTGTGATAAAATTCAGGCTCATATTCTGAGTAAAAATCATATATTTTTTTTCCTTGTAATGACAAAAATCTTTTGTATGGTATGTGTTCTATGATAGTTTTGTAAGCCTGAGACAGATTAATCTAGTCACCTGTATGGGACCACTTATTTTAATAAGAAAATAATCATTTAAGTCATGCAATAATTGTCACAGATTTTTATTGTTAATGTTTAAAGAAAATCAGAGTCCACCTGTAACTAAATACAAAGAGTATTAATAAGATACTTCAAGCAGCAAATGTACACCACAAGACTAAGTTTTCAAAGGCAGGTTCAAAAGCAGGCCATTAAAATGGTCTTTTTCATTCTTTTATATGTAATTTCAACTCATAAAAAACCTCCACAGCTACACAGGAGGATTAAGTGTGAATTGAACCAAACAAGAATTGGTTCTTAGGAAGAAGTGTTGCTATATAATTCTTGTCCAACTTCACATGAAAGTAAGAGCATTTCTAGCTGCCTACCATGGGCAAACAACTTACGATTAGTAGATGCACCGTATTACTCATTAGACCTTAAAGGCAGATGGAGTCCGTATTTGCAGAGTATTTTTGGTCAATTTGTTTGGAGGCTGGTATGTGCTATGAACACTTTTCAATTGGAAACAACAAAGAAATGACTGCTAGGTGCTTCTTTACAGTCCTCACTGTACCAGCATAGTGATTTTTATTCTGCGCAGAACAGAGTCAATCCTCCAGAAAAGGAGACTCTTTTATAACACCAGCTATACAAAACTAAGAATGACTGTAGAAATTAATCTGAAAGGCCAATACCTAATTCCCAGGTTTTGCAAACAGGGACAATTCTACCACCGCATTCAGAATCAAGACCACATCATAGAAATTAAACTAACTTACAATTTAATGCCCAAAAGCTATTATTCCAAAGTGTATTGTTCCGTCTGGTACTGTGTCTGAGCTTACTGATGCCATGACAAATTTCTGGGTTTTGTCATCCTAATTGTTAGAAGTGTTTTATTTTTTGACTGAAACCTGGTGGACAGCCTCTCAGATGTCAACCTGAGGGGTTACACCATCATGATATTGTGACTAGAGTTTTTCCCTCATTTTCTTTCAGTAAGTGCTCAAAGTTACATTTGGAACTAGAGATATCTTTTTAATTGTTTCCACACGTTGATGACTATTCCATCATCCCATCAAGAAGACATTGTCAGGAGCATGTAGCTTTTATTCTACTAAGCAACATATTTTTAACGGTACTAAATATCACTCCACAGATCTCATTTTTGCACCTTTCTTACATAGTTTGAATTCTTAAGGCCCACTAAGGCACTGTGGTCTTGAAATAGTTAATGACATCTATACAAGTAAACAAAAACTATTCCCAATGGAAACAAACCTCTATTTGTATAGTAATTGCTGATTCTTCCAAATGTAGCCAATTCACAGCAAAACCTAGAATTTACTTTTTCGCCACTTGGATCAAAGACAGATATATGAAGTTTTAGTTCCAAATATCAGTGCAGGATTTTCAGAAGTATTTTTCAGAGAGACTATGTCACTGCATAATAAAAAAAACTCATTCAAATCTGGGCACTTTGGCATGCTACCTCAAATATTAAATGAATTCAGACACTGTTATAGGAAAATCTGGGATTATAAATTTGAATGATCCCCTGTTAAAGATCTAAGGAATAATTAAATATATTTATGAAATATTAGTGATAGAGCAGTCTTTGATGGTTTATATATTCTGATCTCTTTGAAATTGCATATTGTAAGGTTTCATGTTAAGTCTTGTTTCTGAAATGGAACAAAATTATTCTAAGATGCATGCCAGACTCTCTTCCCATAGGACGGTTGTGAGTAGGTTTTCTGAAGAAACATGGTAATTATGCTATATTTACTATTTTAACTGTTTACGATGCTGCTGGTGGGTGGCTGTGAGAGGAATAGCTCCATGTGATAATGCCTGTCCTTTTTATATATATACAGCTTGCTGCTGCAGCAAGACATGTCCCAGTTATAAAACGATATTAAAGTTATAATCTACCAGTCGCCATTAAATAAATACACTCTCAATAGCTGGATTTGTTAAGAAATTTTATACCCTTCTAGGTGTCTGGTGAGGGCATATGCTGCACCATGATACATTGCTTATCTCCAGGGATAGCTGTGCAAACAGAAGCTTTGAGAAGGTTTACTTCTCTTACTGGGAGAAGACTGAATTCAACAGTTATTTTGTGTTACATATTGCAGAACCTATTGTTGCCTACACAGAGCAAAAGCTGAAAAGAAGATGATGCCTGGGTTCCTGCAGTGGTCCATAGTCCTGTTGGGGTGATGGCATAGTTAGCCTGACCAGATTATTTTCATTGGCTAGCCAAAGCAAACTTTCCTCTTCAAAAATCAACAAAAAAACAAGCAACATTAAAAAAAATTAAATGTCTTGTCTTTTGGGGCTTCTTTTTGTGCCCTGGTGACAGTGTTAGGACCTTTTTGTTGGCTTTACTTGATGCAGGAAAAACCCAAGGACTCCAGACATTCTTTCTATTCCAGACTGGAAGCAGAAGAGCAGCCGTTCATTAGGACTCAGACTTCTGCTCTGACCCTCTACTCTCCCAAGGGGAGTACTTTTCTACGTGTTTCTCCTCATTTTACTGAGTCTTGAGTTTTCTCATTTCATTGAACTTCAATGAGCCTTTCATATTCTTTCTACTAAATGATCGCAAATTACATGACCTCTTTCTGTTCGATCCCAAGATAAGTAAAAAAAATCAAAATAGACCCATGTAAAGACTACACTGTTATTATTGGTGGATTAAGTATACTATTTTATGTATTTATGCTGCTTCTTTTAATTAAAACGGTAACACATCTTTCCCTAGGAAGTCTACAATCTGTGCCTTTTTTCCCCTAAATTTGAAGTTAAATTAATTTGAAAGCAGAGAACAGATGAACAGCTGCCTGTAATAATAGGTTTTTAAGTGTCTTACTAGACACATCAACAGTTTTTGGTGTACAGATAGGGAAATGGGACATATGGCAATGGTGAAGAGCAATTACAACATTTTTGGAACATGCTGATAACACATACATGTAATCACGCTTCCTTTAAGCTTCCTTTATTTGAAGCTCTTCATCTTCCAAGTTGTTTTTCTGCAATTACATCCTAGCAATGATGCAATATATTACCATGCGAAGTGTGACTACTATTGTGCCTCTTAAATGTCTATCAGAGGCAATGCTTTAATAATATAAATTACCTCAGGGTTGAAAGCATATTTTGCAATGACTCTGTCTAGCTGTCAAAATCTTTATTGCTACACATAAAAAATAATGGAATTATATTTGCAAGGCCATGGCACTTGTGAAGCCTTTGTAGTGTGTTCATTAAATTTTCTGCATCAAATATTCCTTTTATTATCAGTTCTTACCTCATTTTCTACCACTGTTATTCCCTTAAAGCTAACAACGTTAGATCTTCAGTCTTGCCTTATATTTTAGATTTCTGTACATCTTGACTAAAAATATGGCAGGAAAGTACTATGTGTATTTCAGATGCATGTGTACTTGCCAGTATTCTCACCAGACTGATTGTGCATTTTTTCTTGTGATTATCCCTGTAATGATTCCTCTTTGTTGCTGCCAGATAAAAGCTCAATCACAGTTCAGAACAGACGGGTGAAAGAGTGATGGGTTGTTGCCTGCACATGAATTGTGTCCATTCTTGACTCTGGGAAAACTAGATTGATTGTAAGCAGCAAACAGTCCTGTCCTTGACAGTATGACACACTGAGCGAAGGCATTATCATGTTAACCAAACTGATTAATTTAAAATATAATATGCAGTGTCATATGTTTTCTGGCTGGTACCCCTTTTTAAAAAACATTTTCTTTGTTGTGATCACAAGAAGAATGAAAAAGAAACTATTATTCTTTATAAATTTATCCATGTATCCCTTTTGAAGAAAAAAACCAGTATGAAATAAACTCATGTTATTTCAAGGATAATCTGTTATAATGATCAATTATAGCAGTGCTAATTATCAATTACAATTGCTTGCATGCATCTTGGGCAAAGGTCCCTGCAAACAGATGAACTTCTTGCTGGCTTGTACACTGAGTTAAAGAGCTGACAATTTGTATACACAAGACAGACAAGTGATATCCTTTTTATTTACAAAGATTTTTTTAATATCCTGAACCTTCACGTAGATTAAAGAATTGGTGCCGCTGCGTCAAGGAAACTTTTTCATTTATTTTATATCAACCTGTGATCTGGGCCCATGTAGAAATAATCTTATTTGATGGAGTGTCAAGAGGGCCAGTTGGTTTGGTAAATATTACCAAATACTGTAAGAAATTCTTTTACCAGTGAGCTATAAAATCTGTCCTATTTTGTACTGCGAACCTGTGAGGGAGTAGTCTAGTTTTCCAGGGTAACAGTTCTCTTGTTACTGTAGTGTTGCTGAGCTCTGCTTCAACAGAACACTCCGCTTTAGAATGGAAAACTGCATATGAAGCTGGAGAAGAGAAATGCCACTTTGTTTACATTCAAGGATGTTTTGGGAAAAGGTAAAGTGGGAAAAGAGAAATAGCATTTTCATGTCAATTTATGTAGTTTCTATGTGATATTATAACTATTATAAGAGTAAAAAAACCCAACAAAAAATATGAGAAATAAAATTTGGTCTGAAGGGAGAATGCAATATATGAAAAATACAGTGTTACCAAAAATACAAATGAAAGAGCATTGCTTGTGCTCTGACAACTTTACATATATCTCCTGTCTTTAAAAATTTGGAAATCTTCTCAAATATTTATTTCTGTAAAATGTTTTCAGATTGGAGAACATAAGGGTAACTCATTAGATCATAGACTCATTGTTAAAAAAAAAAAAGGTTTGAAATCCTACAGTGCAATGCATTAGCACTTTTCCTGAGTTCTTCTGTAAGTGCTTTGTACTACTTAGGTATCCGGAATAACAGGAGACAAGCAGTTATCTTCCTTGGGTAGGAAAAGAAGGTAAAGGGCACATATTTTTTCAGTATCAAAAAGGGTCATTGGATAAAAAAAATTTTAAAAAAGTGTAAAATATTAAATTATTTTACGTTATTGAATTCTGAGCCGTTTGGGATATAGTATATTTGTGTTTATTGTAACAAAGTAGACTAACTGAGATTCTAGTTATCTATGAAAGTCTATTCATTTGTGAAAAATTATGGCCATCATGGTTTCCTATAACTGGAAAAACGGTCTTGTTACACCCTTATTTAAGGAAAGTAGGAAGAAAATCCACAAATAGGTGTATAAAAATATCTAGATGTACAACGTATCTAGTGAGCATTAAAAATGAAGTTGATTGAATGCTTTCTGAATGAGAATATTAGCCATATTCAGTGACAGTAGGAGGGGGCTGGATTCAATACCTCAGAAATTTGTTTTTTCCTAATAACAAATGTAGAAATTCTTAGCTAATAAGAGGGCCTGTAGTTCATTTTGTTATTTTCACTTTTGCAGTACAAATTCAGGAGTTATTCTTAACATTTCATCTGGAAAACCCCATATAAATCAAATGCTCTGCTATTTTCCCTGCCTATCTCTGATATTTGCAACCCTAAGTCAACATTTCTGCTGTTCGAAGAAAGTAATAAATAAGTAAACAAGTGACACCCAGTATGAAGAGTCTTACCCAGCTATGAAGGCAGAATTAGCTGTGCTATTAGAGGAATAGGAAATTAAGCTTCTTTTTCCCCAAATTGTTCTGTATACATTGCTGAAAATATTTTTTCTGAATTCCTAGGCCATCTGGATGGATTTTTTCTTTTCTCCCTCTAAATTTTCTACTCTAAATGACTATATTTGTAATCTTAAATCATGCAGTGCAGTTATTCTTTATGTCATATAGATCTATATCTTTGTTTATAATTAATAAGTGTTGTAATTTGAAATTCAAATGTGTTCATGTGGTTTCCTTACATTATAAGTGTTGTATACATCACAGATAGAGAAGGTGAGAATCTATTCTAGGAAGACAGCAAACTTAAAAAAAAAAACAAATGCAGAAGTGTAGGGCTAGAAATTATAAAACTATGTCATGTAACACTTGAAAACTCAGTGAAAAGCTTTCAGTGTCTTTGCTGGGGTAACACTGGATTATTGACAAATGAGTGAAAGACTTGGCCAAGTATAATGAGAGGTTTGAACAATAATAGCTAATTAAATTATTGATGATATAACAAGCAGGCAGATTCTGTTAGGGGCTAAAACCTATAATCAGCTGCACATCTTAATGACTCAGTTAACCAGGAAAACAGAATATTTTCAGAGATTGTATGGACTCTGCAAAACAACCTGTCCCAAAACTACTAATGTCTGCAGAGCTTTGTCATTTTTGCAAATAGCATGGAGAAAAATGAAGATCTTTCTTTATAGGATTTGATGGCAGAAAGTAATGAAGTCAAGTATTTAACAGTTTAAAGTATTGTGCAAGCAACAATGGTAAAAATCGGGTTTAAAATTAAAAATTAGAAAATAGCTGTTGGTGATTGAGAGTGATTTGACCCTGAAGCAAGCATACTTTTGACTACGTGTATCAGAGAGCTGCAACAGTGTTGTGAACCCTCTGCAGGAAAAACTATGCTTTTACCACGAAGCTTACCATAGAAAGCACTCACTGACTGTGTAGCTGAGTGTCAGGCATGGCTTCATGATGTGTACACTTCAAGAGCAAAATTGTAAAAAATTAGGGGATACAGAAAAGATACAACTCTGCAAAATGTAACTACTGCCCCTTGAGACCAATGCTGGAGATATGTAGACTCACCAATTTGCAAATGACAATGTAGGGGCCCCTGAGAATACTATAATCATCTAAACGCTGGTGGGGCTGTTAGCTACATCAAGTTAGCCCTTATATATCTCCATCTTGTAAAACAGTATTTGGAATCCAGTTATTTCAGCTTGATTTCCTCACTGTCTTACTAACATATGCAAAGCAAATATGCATTGTTACGAGGATGTTTTCTGCACCATATTTCATTCACGGGGAATGTGTGTGATTGGTGATAGCTCAAATTTCTACACTCCATCTATGGAAAGCCATAAGAAATCCTAATTGCAGAGAATATTTCCCATAATTGTATGCCATAAATCTTACCTTTCTAATAATGGCCTCCATCTGCTGTAGGAAATGTTCTTGGGTTCACCAGATCAAAGATCATTGAAAATCACTGCCCAGTACTGATGTTTCCCTCAGGAAAGTGTAATGATCAGATAATGTTAAGTATACTGTAATATGCTCTTTTGTTAGAAAAATAATTAGAGTTTTCCATATCGATATCATGACTCTATGGCCAGCCACAGATAGCTTATATGCTTTCAAAACAATTTTTCTCTAACTCCTAGATGCACAAATACCCTACCACCACTCCAATCTCAGTGTATTTTTTAACAGAAATTCTCTCTCTTCCAGAACATTCAACCTGAGGAGAGCAACCAACTCTCCATCTTTGGTCTTGCATTTCCTCATAGGCTTTTATTGCCTCCAAGCCAAAGCACCATTTTTATGCAGCTATTCACTCATTGATAGGGAGGAGTAGTTTGTCTCTCTCTATTGCCTTTGGGTGGATCTACTCAAGGCACACTCAAGCTTCTCGTCTTTATGGACAGATCTAGACTGTCATCTACTACCTGTGTGTTGTAGTTTCTTTAACTTGAAAAACAGGTGATTTGATCCATTTTACAGGTAGAGTTTGAGCTGGCCAGTAAGCAGCTTGAACACCTATGGACATTTGGGTTAAGTCCCAGCATGCGGGTACAGACTCAGGCATGACGTACAGACAGTTTTCATTCCCTCACTAAAAGCAGTCAGTACCCTACTTCACATCTGGCCATAACCTTTAGCTCCACCTTGTCATTTATGAAATCTCTCAAATGCCTCTCCTCCTTTCCTGCCTATGGAATAAAAATCTGACCATGCTGGAGGAAAGCAGCTTGCCTTACCACGTCCAGTTCAACCTCATCATGGACAATCCAGAAAAAGGGCTCATAGAAGAAGGTCTGGGGGAGGCCCTCCACTCAGACAAGTATCCTGAACTGATGTTTGAGGAGGGATTTAACATTACAGTATGTATACAGCAGGGAATTGCTATTTTATCTGGAACATAGACAGTCATATATCCATGTCTTTCTTGAGAACATGGTAGCAGTAAAATCAAGGAACATCTGGTTTCCTAGAGTCTGCTTATCCTCGTCCATTTAATCTATTGATTTCAATAGGAAGTGGCAACAGTGCTCACTGTAAGACACTCTACTGAAGGAGGGTTTCTTCAGGACGGTGGATAGAAATCATACACACCAGCCTTTCACCATTTTATCTATTGTCTTCAATAACATTATCACATGTGCAGACGGAGACTGCTTAGAATGGAGGAAATTAATTCATCATTTTTTTATTCATTGATTCCGTTGTTACTCTTTGGCAGAATCTTTGCTGTTTCCTACGATTTGTTTGGAAGTTAATCAGAAGTTTATCTGACACTACACCTTTGTGCATCAGGACTGAGACATTTTCCAGGCATACTAATGCGCATATAAGGAAAAACTGTGGATATAATTTAATTTTAGTCTCTATATGATGAAGGGTTTCTATATGGAATTCTGACTTTGGAGTCTGTTGGGAATGTTTGATTTCCATTTTTACTGTAAGTTACTGAACTTGCCTATATTTTTGCATTCTGCGTATGGAAGTGTCTTTTCAGATTTTTTGGCTGTTTAGAGTTGCTAGGGTTGTCCTTCAGAAAAAAACCAACAGGGAATTGTAGCTACTGAGAGTGGCCCAGGAATACAACTGCTGATCTTGTAAGCACATGGACCAACAAGCACAACATAGCGCCTGCTTCTGTGCCTCCAACTCAAAGTCCTGATAATTAGTTCTGAAGCTGAACATAATCCTATGATCCCAGTATCTCAGAGACTGGTTCTTTCTGTTGACACACAGTGACTGTCAGGATTAAAAGAAATTCTTTAACTAAGTTCCTGTTCCTGAACAGGAAACAAAGATATGAATGTAATCTATATACTTTGGACATGAAAACTAGTACCTTAATCTTTTCTTTCCCTTCCAAACCATATTTTTTCTAACACAGGACATTCTTTAGATGGCATAAGTTGCCATTTGTTTGGAAAATACATTTTCCAAAACAGAGGAATATCTGTTGTCAAATCCCCATTTTGTATCAATTTTTTTTAAAAAAATGGATGATAAATAAATATATTTTAGTTGGATTTTATCACATGTCTCTGGTATCAGTAGACTTCATTCCCTAGGCTTCTTTTTAGGCCATCGTTTTAAAACCAAAGTATACGTCTAAACACAGTGTCAAAGGAACCATAGATTAGTTTGCAATTCTGCATCTAATACAAGTATTTTCAATATCATCTTACATCTTTGAATTGCATATAAAATATTTTGTGGATTTGAGGGAACAGTTCAATTTCTCACTATTTATGAAGAGAACAAAAGAGTGAAATGTAAACGGATGCAATGATCAAATAATTATGATAAATTACTTTTTCTTGCTAAAAGAATATGGTAAATGTTAGTATTTGAGAAAGTTCTTCTCTGAAACACACACTAATTCATAGCAGTTATTCCTATAATGTTTTCATATGCCTCATTTTCATAAGTTAGGTGAGTAAAACAAATATAACTTTAAAAACTATTACTACATGTTTCTAATTTGACAGTGTCCTCCAGTTCCATGATATAGATAAAATATCTTTGGAAACACTTCCAGTCTCTTCTGTTTTTCCTATCTGACTTCATTTATGTTGTTTCTTGATTTATATAAAAATATGTCAACTTGTCCTTCATGCAAGGGGTTCTGATAAACATAGTTGTATTTATGGGCTCTAAACCTCTCTAGTGGAGAGTATTATTCAAGCAGTAATACAGAAGAAAATAAAATATTTTATTCCGCAGCTTTATTCACTTTTCAGCTTTTGAGTTTATTGATTAAGATGCTGTACTTACGGTTCTGAGGGATCCTCTTTTAATCCTCTAAGATTTATCAATTTTTTCCATATTGTTTTGGGTAGGACCTAAATCTTAAAAATTACTTTAAACTTGTGAGTATTCTCTTCTCAAATAGATTATTCATGTGTCTAAAATTCAACAGCATAAAAGGTTTCAGGCTTCAATTATAACAATATAAGGATACCAGGCATGGAAATGGGGAAAGAGTTTAATTTCAAATTCCTTCCAGCAGGAAATGGAGTTTGATCAGAGTAGCTGCACCTTCCTCTGTGAGACCAGCAACTCTAACATCAGTTCCACTGACTCTCTGCTACCAACATCACATTCACAGGTGTGTATCTCAATTGGGACAACAGTAAAGGAAGGTGTGAAAGAACTAAGTATGCCTTATAAAGCCAAGTAATTCCAGGATTTTTTTCTGTTAGTCTTGTTCTTTCTTTATCGTTATTTACTGCAGATCTTGCAGTGATTTGGTAAGAAATTTGATAAGGAACCCAAAGGTCTTTTAATTCAAAGCAAAATAACAATCAAGTTTGTGATGCAGCTACTTTGTGACTGTTCTAATATAATTAATATCCAGTGCATATTAATGATTTGCATCTGTGACCAAGTTGGCCATTAAGGTTTATATAATGTAAGTAAGGAAAGCGCTGCAGTGTTTTATGGTACCTCTGAGATGTCCTGTCCTCCATTTTGTTTCATATTCTATTCAAAACAGAGTGTCTGATACTGGTATCCACATAATCCATCTGTCTGTTGGTCTATCTGTCTGTCCATCTATCTATCCCAATACTTAAATAAATGGACAAAAAATTACATATATTTGTGTGTGAATGTACACATATATATTTGCATAGGGACATATACTAGGGGATGGAAGGAGCCACGTAGTTTTCAATTAACTAAAAGGCATCAGAACTGGCCCAGTGTTTAGAGATTTTCTAGTTCACACCATTTCCTGCGAATCACAAGCCATAATGAGTACAGTGGAAGCACACTAAGTTTGCAAAGCTTTTTCTCTTCTTTGCTTTCCCCTCCTCTTTCGTGAAGAGATTTTTTTTTTTCAGTTTAATTGACTATTTTCTAATCTGAAGAAAGAGAACTGCCTTCAGAGAACATTAAATCCGTCTGAAACACAATTCCATTGTCAAAAACTAAAAATATATTTACTGCTTATAACCGAGCTACAGAATCCAACATGTGAGCTTTGTTATGGGTCTTACTAGAAAGTCTTGCTTCATTTTAGGCTTATATTCTGACTGAAAAATGTTGTGAGGAGACTAAATTTACTGACGGTGGAGTGACAGATCCAAATACTTTATGGAAAATTTTCCTTTCAGGATACAGAAAAGATAGATTTAAAAGAAAAGTGTAGTAATTACATATATTTAAAAAAAAACATTGGCTGAGCAACATTTTTTAAGAGCAAGAGTTAAAGAAAACTTAGTCACACTTGAAATATGATGATATTCTTTCTTATTCTCATTTTGCACTCACAGAGTCAACATGATACATCCTTACAGCAATAAGAAAATGCTCGCTTACCATATATTTTTGATTCAGGATCCATATATCCGGCTTATGTTCATGCTGTCATATAAATAAACATAGAACTATGACACATTTGCTTTTGATTGTCACTTCAGTATCCTTTTCACTAGAAAGCTAATCCAGGTTTACCAAGAAACTCTAATTTTGGTTAGGCTGGGCTAACATTAGCATACCAGTAAATACCACGTGAACTGTACTTGCATGTTTTTTCTTCGCTTTCAGAATTTACTACTATGGTTTCTATTATTTCCAGATGACAGGACATGGTGCTGAAAAGTATGGGAAAATATGGTTAAATTAATGGGCTTCCTGCAAACTAAATCATTCTGAATCATTGAATGTGGCTGCTGCATTATCGCATTGTTGCTTAAAAGCAAAAAGGCAAATTACAGCGCTGGAATTTCCTTAAACAGAATATCTGATGAACTGATTCCTGCAGAGGTGGAGAAATGTCATATATTCTTATGCTTGGTGTACATGCCTTCTCCAGAAGATCTTTATATCTGTGACAAAGTCACGGGCAGTGAATTTATATTCCCACTGGTTATGTTACCATTATAACAACACATGTGTATAGAGATTTTATCTAGACTGAATGTTGTTCAGCTTTCTTCATTTAAAAGAGCTCAGATGTTCTTCAGTAGATTAAAGCTCAAAATCAGAATACCTTTGGAAAGAGAGGTTTATTTTATTCACACAGGAAATTAAGACTAGCAGCTATTAATTTTTAGATATCAGAGGGATGCAAAAAAAAAAAAGACATACTGGGGTTTGTTAATTACTAGATCTTAGAAGTGTACAAACATTAAATGGTAGGTATTTTAAAAAATAAAATATCTTTAAAATACATTTTTAATTATTTGAATGTTTCTTGAGGAATTTATCTGTCCTAATTGTGACAGATGAGTGGATTTTTTCTCTTAGATTCGGCGTACAAATCTGTTTTTCAAAAGAAATGCAACCGTGTTCCTATAATTTTTTGTCTTCTCGTATAACTGCAGATGCTAAAAGCTACTGATATTCTAATATCTTTAAAAGGTGTTTTGAACATTATAGAGATGCCAAGGAGAACGCATGCTGTGCCTATGGGAACATTCTATCTATAGCTGGGTTTTTGAGAAAGCTCTACATTTGCCGCAGTTTTGCTCTTGATTTTGTTACTGTCTTCTTCTGTCTTCAATTATGGGGACCCTTCTACCTGTGTGAATTTACCTAGCCAGGTTGTGGAATTGGTGCTTGCAGATACGTTACCGAATCCCGAATATAAAGCCAAATCACAAGGAAGTACTGCAGGAATCATCTGCTGAAACCTATTGGCACTGACTGTAGGGTGTCTCCTTATCAGCACTCTCCCTGTGCATATGGTTTGTACAGAAGGAATGAAGTATACTTTAGAGCTGGCAGGAAGGAACTGTTGTCAATACCACTGTGAGAGAGCACAGCATATGGTGATCCTGTCATGCATTCCTGCATCTCAGCTGGATTCTCACGTAGGAAAGCAGTATGCATTTGCCTCTTAGCTGCTGAAGGTGGCTGCAGCAGCTTCTGGGTAGACGTGGAATTGTGAAATTGTAGGGAAGCAACCCCAAGACATCATTTAGCCCATTGATTTGTCCAAGGCAGAATTACATAGGTCAGTGATGACAGACATTTGCCGAGACTGAAGACACTACTGATGAACTTGTGAAGATACAAACGTCTCAAATTCGATTTCAATGCTTTACTAATCATATCTTTCTAAATCTCCTTTACATTAGCTTTTTTCTACTTCAAATTAACACAGAATACTGTCAACTCTCCTGCTCCCTACAGCAAACTTCCATGTATTTGAAAATGGTTGCAAACAGCTATTTAGTGTTATTGCCTATCTGATGTTTCCCACTTGCATTAATACCTTGCACTTGTCATTTTTAAATATATTGTTTTTCTTTCAGATGGCACCTCCAATTTTTCTTGATTGTTTTGAGTTCTAGATGTATCCTCAGCTATACTGGCAGTCTTCCCACGTACTATCTACACATTTAATAAACCCATACCACATAACTAATGAGAACACTGACTCAGGACAGACCCCAGCAGAATTTCACTAATTACATGCTTTTGTTTTGACACAGGACTCATTATAACTGCTTTCAAAATATGATACAATTAGCTTTGTATCTTTCTTCTGATATTTTCATTGAGGCCATGCTTGGCTCTTGAATATTATACTAGTAGTGCTGAAATATTGCTGAAGTCAAGCCACATATCAGCTGTTTCTCCTCTACCCATGTAGTTTGCTATCCTGTAGAAGAGAGAAATTAAACTGATTTGGCATTATGTCTTGTTGATAAGATGCCAGCTGTTACTCATTTTTCTGTTTCTTTCTAGGTTTTAAAGAACAATTTGAATAGCTCTTCCAGGATTTTTCTAGAAGCTGACGTTAAGCTGGTTAGTCTGCCTTTTTCTGGCTTCTCCTTTTCCCATACCCATTTCTTCAAACTGTATGCTTTCCTGTCTCCCCATTCTAGCTAGTTTCTTAGAGATAACAACAAATGATACTGCAATTTCATCAGCCAGCTTTTTTAATTATACTGCACTGAAGACCAGCTGTTTGAACTGTTTTGAGAACAACTAGCATTTAGATATCATTTGACCTGTTCCTTCCTTATTAGAGAAGGAGGTCTGACCCTCTGTAACTTGTATTAATTATGACAGCCTTAATGACATTTTCAGTGATAACTTGCAAAAAAGTGTTGAATTCCTCACTTCTCCTGGATCAGTGTATAATAGCCCCCCACTACAGTATGTAATCAACCAACTCTTTCCTCTTATGGAAGGATTTCTTGTTATAATTTAGTTTCCTAGTTAAAAACTTTTGGGTTTGTGTTGTATCGTCTTCTTATTCTCTCCCTATGCACTCATTCTACTTTTCATATTTGACTTCAGCAACCAGACCTAGTTTCCACTTTGTTTGAAATTCACAAAAGGGCTACGATTTCATCAAACTCATTTCTTATTGCACCTTTAATCTTTCCTCTATAATAGCATATTTTGCACTTGTGACCTTAGCATTGCTTCTTTACAGAGCTGACAGTTCCCTTTTTTTCTCTCCTAGGACTCCTTGTTTACCAGTTCTACGAATTTACTGAAGCCTACTTTCTATAAATACCTTGGTTTTGTTTTCTTATAGTTCCTCATTCTCTTGCTAAGGATCATGAACTCCATCATTTCACTCTCTCCCAAGATATTTCCTATTCAGGTGCTTTTAACCCTTTCTGGCTTTTTGAGGTACTTTCTCTCTATAGATATCTCCAAATCTTGTATTTAAAAGCTGTTACTGATGCTTATGTATTAACTGAGAGCTACCACCTTTCCTATTTAAGGGCTTAATGGCTATTAAAAATCACATTTATTTGTAAGCCCGGTGTTTTGGATGACTTCTGTTGCTGCTAACAAAACCCCTCACTCACTTCCTCTTCTGGCTCTGGTGATGTATAGGGGATGGTTTCTATTACAGCAATATAGTACTTTAACCTTTGCCATCACCCCTGATTTTCTCTGCACTTGAGAGAGAACATGCTCTTAAGAGATAATATATATTGCCATGTCCCTACTCCTTCCTTTTCCCCTATTCACCCTCGCAGGACAAGTTCCTCCCTTTTATATTACTATTCCCATTTTCTTATTATACCAGCTCTTTGCTACACCGAAATCCTCACACCGTGTTTCCTTCTGCTTTACAGAAGGATTGAACAGCCAAGTTATGGCTGTGGCTGGTTTAAGGGACAGGAGAAGCAGCACAAGATGAAGGTTTCTATACTTCCCTCATATTTCCTTTCTTCTGCCCTGCTGATAACTTGCCCAGTCACTGGGGGCCTCATTTCCCTTTCATCAGGAGTCTCATTCTTTATGTAAGTGTAGTCCCATTTAGTAGCTTTTGGCCACATATTTCCAAGTCCTCACCTGCTCATAAGTGAGTTAAGCTACTCCTCAGCGCTCCTCATATTGCCTAGTCTTACTTAATTCACTGATGTGAATCAGGTTGCTGACTTCGCTACTGACCTTGCATGGTTGAACACGCAACTTAATTATCATTAATGCTGTGGTCCTTCTGGAGAGGGAGTATTGGCCATAGACTTAAACAAAGGGTCATATGTAAATTAGCTCATTATTTTTGATTTTGGTCCTTATATGTATGTGTGAATGACTCCAGGCTAGCTACTTGTACCTTGTGAAGTGATTTCCTTGCTTATTCTTGCCTAGAAGCACATACATTCCTTGTAACATCTTTCTCTCTTTGCTTCCTTTTCTCAGATCTTATCCTGGCTGATGTTGCTGGTGCTGTGTTATTCCAGACATCTAGCTTCCTATTGACCCCTAGTTTTGGTAGTGGATTAAAGAAACAAATGAAAAAACACCACCCAAACAATAAGTCTAATGCTTGGTGCATTCATCATGTTGTATTAGATTCCTTGTCAGAACAATTCACTCCTCTGTCTCCCTTGGCTACCATGAAATAGAAGTGTTTTATTACATAAAATAAATATATAAGTAAACCAGGGACAGTACTGTCTCTGGCACACGTACAAAAGCAAGTTTATATATGAAAGTGACATGATCCTCATATGATATGATCTTACCAGTTTGCACTGGAATCAAGAAGTCCTGTAAAAATAAAAATTACAGGTTTATTATACCTTTAGATCCTCATTCAAAACTAAACCAAGGAATTGAAATATATTAGGCTATATTGCAAGTGAGTGATTTTTAGTAGGGTAGCTGTAAAATGTTCCAACCCCTCTGGGTTTTGTTTTCCACCATCCGTTATAGATTTTCTAAGCGCACGCTGCTTGGTAATATCCTCTTCCCCTTTTTTTCCAGTAGTTTAGAATGGACATACTTTCCTCAGCTCACACAGGAACTTCAGCAGGAATGATACAGAATTCCTCTCTACCCCAGAAGCTGATTTATTAGAGGATTTAGTCTGGGCAGAGAAGACCTTTACTACTTTCCCACTGGGAAAAATCAAAGTTAGAGAGCTAAGAAGTCCTATGTCCTGCTTTTTCTCTTTAAACTCTCTATTGGTAGATTGTACTGAAACTTGAGACTTACATATACATACAGATACTATAATGGCAGAGGAATGGTAACCTCACAGCCTGAGCTCTTTGGAAGAACAGATGGAGTGCATAAAAATCTGAGTTTGCACTTTGCAGTTTTATGTGGTAGGACTATAGATGTGGCTAAGGGATGAAGAAAGGAAGGACACAAGGGACGGTTTAACATGGAGACTACCTTTGAGCACCTTGAATGTGTTATCATTAATTACACTTCACTTGTGTCCATGTGGCTGAGAGTTTTTTATTAATTTGTTTGTTGGAGTTGTGCCAGCATGAATTATTATCTTCATTAAATCTACAATAGGGCTTGCTTTATACTGGAGGGCAGAAGGAGTGTACGGTAGGGAAAGGGAGGATGAAGGTATTATAACCACTCTGGGTTTGGTTATTCTGAAATATTCATTGAGCATCTCCTCTTGCATCTGTTTGATTTTCCATGAATGTAAGATTACTGAATGGTTAGAGGATGGAGATGATGGCGCTAGGAGCTACCCATATTCCACTCTAAAACTGGGAGTAACCAACCACTATCTTGCTTGCACCTGACTTTGATGGGAGACTTCATCATGGATCCCACAAACCTTTTATGATTAAAGTTTTGAGAAAAAGAGTTCTTCTTAAATTTTTTTAATTGATTGATGTTTTTACGACAAACATGTTTAATCAAGAGGATTTTGCTTAGCTCCAAGGAGAACTATTCCAATTACTTATGAGATCAAATTGCCACAGGCTTGATATGCTAAGAGAACAATAGGACTAGAATTGCACATCTGATAGTCTGAGCACGTATATTTTTTAACAAAATTTTAGATACTCTCAGACACATCAACCACTCCACTTTATATGTTAAAAGGTTCTGTCTGTATTAAATTTCCCCAGAGATCAATCATATCCCCAATTAATAATATAATATAATATAATATAATATAATATAATGATATGTGTAATTGAGACTGAGGTGAAATTGTCATACAATTTTGTTTCATAACAGAACTGTCCCCTTCCTTCTCTCTTTAGGTTTGAACCTCTGCCATAATGTTTAGTTTAATTCTGTTATGAAATTGCTGTTGATTTGCTATTTTGAAATAAAGTTTTCAAGGCTTCTGAGAGCAAATTGTGTGTGAAAGAGACTATATAAATATATAAATGAGACTATATTGCTTTTTATTCTTTTTCTTCATCAGGATAAAAACCTATGCTCAAATTCACTGCTGCTGGAGCAAACTTAGACTTATATATCTGCTACCATAAATCGTGGTACTGCAGTTTAACATTGAGATCATACACAAGTGACAAATCCTGATGATTTATGTGCAGTCTCTTCTTCTACAACTTAAACAAATTTTCAGAATTTATTTGATTCTTCACTTCATAATGACATCCAGTAACATCTAATGTCATCTGAATCTTAGGAGGGATGCAGAAATAAATGTACCCATTCTATATTGTAGAATACTGATTCAGAAGTGAGTGTGAATGATGCTCAAACACCTGAACGTCAGTTAACCAACATTAGCCCTTCAAAAACAGAATAGACCATTTCATTGTAGAATGTGGAAATTGGGACAAGTGGCAGTAATGTCTAGTTCCTGTTTCCCAAACATGATTTTGCAAGCAAGAATTTCAAAATTAAAAAAACTTGGTTGCAGTTTCTTTTTGCAAGCCTGGTAAAGTGGGTATAATAACTCTCATGCAACTCAGCAGGGATTCAAAGTTATTTCTGCCTCATATCTGTTTGTTATCTCTACTGAAAGTTCCAGGTTTAGTGCCATAAACTCTTGTCTCTGATTTTGCATGAATTTGCATATGCCATAGAACAGCTTTGGCAGCTCAATGCCATTGGCAATTCCAAGAGGAATTCTTCCCCCACAAACCAGAATGAAGGCAAGGTAGCAGAAGAATGTGTCTGGAAGCCTTGTCCATGATCCCTCTACTTAAAAAAAAACATCACGACAACATTAATTAGAAACATCCTGTAGATGAAGATTCCTGAGCTTGTAATGACGCACAGGCCTGCTCTGCAGAGCAGCATGAAAGGACATCATTCAAGATCCTCCATGGGAATTTGTAAGATCAGTAACAAGGCCAGTTAGAAGGTATGTTGATACCAAGAAATAAGCTTTATATTAAAATGGTTTGAAGACAAAATTATAAATACCACCTACACAATCTTCACAGGGCATTCAAGAAGCGCTTTTTTTTCTCCTTGTACCAGTAGCTCTGCTTTTCCATCTTCCCCCTGAGGTTTGAGATCTGCTCCGTCTCTCGTCAAGGGCTGTGTTACAGTCTGCAGCAATAAAGTTAGGTAAATCAACATATGGAAATAGTTTAGTTAACATGTTTTTGACATCAAAAAAGCACCATCTGCGTTACTAAGTCCTGCTTACATGCTAAAACAATTGATTCCCTTGCTCACTTTCCTTCCATTATAACATATCAGTCTTATGGGCTGGATTCAGATATCATTTGTATAAACCAATGTAATACAGTTTACGACGATGACGGCACCCCTATCTGTGGTATTGTTACGTGTAAAACTACTCACTTCAGGCCCATACCAAATATGCTCTATTGTTTTTCTTATACATGAGTCTGCTGTTTAAAAATCCACACCTGTGAGTGCTTAACTTTCATGAAATTAATTTCCGGGTTTTTTGTTAAGGTTAAGACAGCCTACTAATAAGCAAGGTATCATTACAAAATTTATAGTAAGAAATTTATACTTCAAATGGAGGAAGAGTAATGTGAACTGGCCTTTAATCATGTGTCTCTGGGAATCAGTTATTCATATATCATTATAAAAGTTAAGAAAAAAGACAAGGTTATAATCTGGAATCACTGTGCTCAATTATTTTGATACATATTCTTGAAACAAGGTGACAAACATTTAATGCATTACCAGTGTCTTTAATAATATCAATAACTACTTTAACAATTAATTTTAAGAACTGATTTCTTTACTAATTTGCAGAAGTTCTATACCTTTTACTGAAGTTCAAAATCTTTATTTTTATTTCTTTAGTCTGTCTCACAATTCTAAAGCAAAATATTCAAAGGTCAAAACAGGTATGTAAAAGTCATAAAATTGTCTTAACAATTTTGGAGACTTTAAATCTAATTAGATGAGAGTAACTAAAACATAGTTAAGTTGTGATATAATTTTTTTTTTTAGTTGGTAGCTGTGATTATTATGACATCACATGACTCAAAAACCGGAAAATTTAAAACCCAGTTATTTTAATTTTTTTAAAAAAATAAATTGGTAAATATTAAATAAATAGTAAACAACGATAATACCTTCAGAGTTGACAACACTGCACTTTAAGAGGATACTTATACCTTTGTCATAAGTACCTTCTAATTATTCCTTTTCTATGAACACTATGACTATTTTAATTTGCATTGGTTTGGAATAGAAATCACTAGGCCAGTCCTGAAATCCGGACTGCAACCCCACATCTGCACATAGGAAAAAAATGTTTCCTTTTTTACTTATCTTTCTGCTCCTTTTCCCCTCCAATATTGTAGCCTGTTCATATCTTAGTCAGCTTTCTACTATATACTCACTGTAGAAGTAAGAATGACATTTTTTATCTAACCTAAACCCAATTCCTTTGGTTTGCCATTTTTCACCAGTAAGAAAATTATAATATACTGGAACAATGAATAGAAAGAGCCAATGAAAAAAATCTTCCATTCGATAATATTTCCTTTTGAAGGCATTTGAGCAAAGGAAACAGACAAAAACCAACAAAGTTGCACTGATTCCTCAAAATAGCCCAAGAGACTACATCAATCCCACACAGTGAAAAATTTCCAGTATGTCATTCAAGTTACATGTTGCATGAGAATTTACATTGTAAATAATAAGATTTTTTTGTTGTTCTAGCTGAGGGTTATTTGGGAATCTTTAGCGTTAACCGAACCTTGTGAACCACAGCATTAACAGTTCTGGTGAGGAGCAGGGACCGCTTCCATCTGACCTCGGGTTGATCAGTGTATAGCGACAGAAGCGAGCTCCAGGGAAGATGCTCCTATAACACGGACAGAAGACTTTCTGTTCAAGTAGTGTGATCTTAAATGGTCTGACAGCAAGTGTCAAAAGCAGGGTCCCTCTGCCTCTTTCATAAAAGAAAATTTTTCTACAAATTGTTAATTTAATTTTGTACCAAAGCTCATTCCAAGCGCTTTGACAGCACAGTCACTAGAGATAGACCCGCTGCAGACAGTCTGGGATGACAGCCTCTGGCATTAGCGTACCGGTTCCTGAAGGAGTCCCTTATTTACCAGTGTCATCTTGAAGTCCATTTAAGGTGGCAACTAAATCTGGTGCTGCTAATTGTTCTTTATTTTGCCTTTCATATCAAATGCATGGCCTGTTATATGCTAATGAGGCATGCTGACTGGGGCATAAGCAATGTGAAACTAGTGAAGTAATTCAAGAAAAGAAAAAAAAAGAAGTCAGGCACCTAGAGAAACATATCAGCTACATCTACACAAGGCTGCTTTGATCTGCAACCTTGACGCCAGGTGTGCCAACACATCGCTCCTTACCTGCAGGGTTGCCCGTGGGGTTGCCACTAAGATGACCGGACTGGTAAATCTGGGAGAGAATACGGAAGGTACTGTGATGTGTTTGCAGCATAGAACTGTGAAAGGAGCTCGAAGGAAAGGATATCAAATGCCAACATTCAGATTCTGGCCCTCCCAGAAGACCTACGAGTACAGCCCTTAAGTCCTAATGCTGTTTTGTCGACGTGTCTTCATGTGGCTTCTAAATGGTAGATTCACTCTAGCTTTCTCCTATTAACAAGGAAGGATGAACAGACTCAAGAGGCTTCCCATTCCTAAAGCTAGATTTTATTAGCTAAAATACTAAAAAATACTAAAGTAGAACCAAGCTCTTAAGAACAAAAAGCTCTTAAGCTAAAAGAAACTCAAACCTTCTGGTTCAAATGTATAAAGTAAGAATCACTGTAAACAGACCTATGTCTTGTCCATTGGACCCTTGGAAGAGAATTCCTTTTCTTCTAGTCTGGTTTTCCAACAGCCACATGCAGCTTTCTGAAGGTATAAAACTTAAATAGTCTGCTCGGGGTGCCTGAGAATGTGTCTTTCTCTCTTCCCGCACTGAGGCTTAACTGTGGCTTTATTGCAAGCAACTCTACTACCAATGAACTCTAAACTGTGTCCTTTCATTCTTCCTGCTCAGCAAATCTGCCTGGCCCATTCTCAAATTCAGCATCTCCCAGCTAAGCCCGTTATTTGTTCTCAAGTAGAAACAATCTTCCTGCCTCCCAGAATGGCTGACTTAAACCAAAGTGCAGCAATGCAGGTCACGTAATCAGTCAGTTTGTCTTACTGCTGCTCAGCACATCCTTCTTTAACAAAACATGATAAGCTGTCACTATACAGCAAACTGTCTACATTAAAAAATATATCTACTGTCTCATTTTCGCTCACCCTGGTTTGGAGTTGTAGCATGCGAAGGTAAGGTGAAATGGTGGGCTCTTGTTGCTTTCAGAGAGCTACTTGACTCCAGGTAAAACAGTTGTGTATCTTGGATACACAGAGAAAATAAAACAGTTGTGTTTGTATCTTACTCTGCCTTTGCTACCTTCCTGTGAACCCTTACTGCTTCTGAACTGTTTCCATGAACTCTGCCTCCACTTCAGTGTTTCTGCTTCCACGAAAACACCACATCCAGATGGACAGTCTAAATTACCTGTGAGAGGTATTTTCTGGGTGTCTGCCCGTGACAGAGGAGATGGGAAGTCCTGTGTTTGTCTCACGATGCACTCATCTGGCACTCAGACTGTAACCACCGCTGCGTAACACAGTCTGTGTCAAGTTGACCTTTGAAGCAGGTTCCTCAAAGGTCTTCTGAGCAGTAGACCTTGGCTGGAACAGGCAGTCACCAGCAGTTCAAATACTCATCTGTTTCTGAATGGGGATGTCTATAAAGCGTTCGTACAGCAGAATCACTAAGCAGACTTTTAGACTGTTGTTAATGTCCGTATTGTCTTTATAACTTTGTAACAGCCACTCTGGGGTTGGATTTGAAGGGGTAAAAGCCTTTGCTGCAACAGGTTCAATGATAAAATGGTGGCTACTGAGGCAGTAAACCAGGTCTTGTTTTCATTCTAGCTCTTTCCCAAGTGGGAAATACTGAGCAGCATCGTGTCCATCTGCAGCCTGACTCCAAAGAGATAGTTAGTGCTGGTGTGGTGTCTGCTCCCGTCTGCTCACCTTGCTCCAGCATTCAAGGAGGCACGTCTGCCTGTGTGCTCAGGTCACCGAGCCTGACCCTAATCAATTCAGTGTGTGTAGGAATACACACATCCTTCTCACTGGCTTTTGCTTCTGTGGCCAGGCTGTCAACAGAGCCGTTGAATACATGATTCGTGTTGTGAAACTTGCAAGTTAATGCCTGTGAAAGAAGAAATCTGATAAAAATATCATCTATTAACTATACAGAATTCATTGCCTTTGGATGACCATCTTTTGACCTCAGTTTCACAACTCAGTTATTGTAAAGTCAATTCAGAATCTAAAACCATAGTATTTACAGTTTAAATATCTAATACATTTTGTTTCTAACAATAAACATGTAGAGGAAAGATCCATTAAAATATTTTCAGATAGAAGGAAAATAACTTTAATTAAAAGTTTAGCCTCAACAGAATAAATAGTTAGTAGGTTTCTACAATCTCATCAAGTCTATTTATACAGGGAACATATGTATGTATGTGTATTTATTATATATATTTCACTGCTGCTTTTGTGACAACAATGAGTATAATAAATGTCACAATTTTTAAGGTATTGAGAGAACATTTCTATCATTAAGCTGCTGAAGCATACACACATACCTCCTTAAATCTTTCATGACACAATATTCCTCAAACATACCATATTCAACTTTTTGACAAGTTTCAACCCTTCTATAATATTTATGATTTCTTGAAAAGTCCTACTTTTGCAAAGGAAGTGGCTGAATCAGATAAAAGGAATTTTGTTTGCTAAAATCAAAACATGAAGTCAGATATTTGGGTGATAATATTTAATATTGAATGGAAATTCCTTACTTCTTAGTCCTTTAACATTACATGTCCCTGACTTAGTAGTTAGCTATGCTTATGAGAAGTTATAAGCATATACCACCAATACTTTTTTGTAATATTTTCCTTCTATGAAAAAATAACCACATACACAATGCCTTCAATATTAGATTGCTGGTTTTTAAAAACTCTAATAAATGACTTTGTTAAAGAATTACTAAACCCTGAAAATGTTTCTCTAACATCCCCATTTCTGTCATGCACAAGGAATCCAAAGCTGCAGCTGAGAAATTCTTCCCTTCTATCCAAAAAATAATTCTAATAGCTGGAAAAGATTTTAGGATCCTTTCATCTGTAGGTTATGGAGACATTCCTCAACGTTTCCATACAAGCCTGACAAAACGCAATATAATTCTGAATCTTTTTTTGGCATTTGAAGCAAAGTGAAGGAAACTGTTTTCCTCAGTCTTCACATCAAACGATGATACTGCTATAGCATATTCTCCACATTCTAAGGGCCTTTTTATGCTTCAATACATTCCTAACACCATTGCATTGCTGTCATGAAGATAATCAAGCTGACAATATGTTATTTTCCATTCAATAGTCCTGCAATGAATAGCTAGCAAAAATATGTTTTTATTTCAATTATTTGAGGCGTCAGTGGCCACAGAAGAGAATTTCTCATATCTGTGTAGGGGATATTCTGTCTCTGAAAATGGTTGGTGAGGGATATTTGGGGAAACAGTTTAGGAACAGGGCAAATACAGTGATACAGTGGAAATATGCGGTATTTATTCCAATGTAGGTTCTGGCAGTTTGTGGCTAATGGAGTTAGTGAACTAACACCTTTGTGTTTACCAGGACCCTCAATAGGCCATTCCTCCATGGATTTCTGTAATTGCTTTTGTATCCTTTTCTTTCTTCTGCTATCCATAAAATCCTGTAGCAATAAGCCTCACTTTAATTATGCTTTGTGT
The DNA here is from genome assembly GCA_028565335.1 of Limnodromus scolopaceus. Taxonomy (NCBI): domain Eukaryota; kingdom Metazoa; phylum Chordata; class Aves; order Charadriiformes; family Scolopacidae; genus Limnodromus; species Limnodromus scolopaceus. The sequence goes on along the minus strand of JAOXNO010000033.1, from coordinate 58,118,900 downwards.
GAATAGCACTTCCTTTCATTACAAAAAATTCTGGTCTCATGGTATTCATATGTTCTTTTTCTCTATTTCCTTGCTAGTGGTAGGACACATCTAGGCTGATGACGCCAAAAAGCTCAGGGAATGAACAATGAAGTTGGGTATATTGGTCTGAATTGGCATGCGAGCTACTGGCAAATAAGGGCTGCCCTGAAGGGTAGAAGGGTCTGATGGCTGGGAAACAAGGAGTTGTAACATCCCTGCACTCCTAAAGCTCATGATCTTATGAAACAGAGGCATAAAGAAATCTGTGCTCTTAGTTGGAAACTATTCATTAACAAAGAAAGCAAAAAATTGTGCTATTATTTGGAAAGTGGAAACTTTGAGATAGATTGCCTTGATTCCACAATAAATTAGGGCACGCACAGTTGAAGTTGGATGCCTTTTGGGAGGCCTTGCTCACTGAATGACTCCAGAAGACCCTCCACATGGACATCAAAAGGGAGCAACGTGATCATTAGTTATTACCATGCTAGGGAAGACGCAGTATCTTACACATGCTTATATCACTGAATAGTTTTGAACTGGGTGAGCTCTCTGCTGAAAAGATGGCCAGTGAGGCTGAATATTCTGACAAGGAATGATATGAAGCTGGATCCTAATTTGTTCCAGTCTCTAATCGTCTATGGAGAGGGTGAAGTCATTCAAATAATAGTGTGACTGGAGGGAAAAAGTCTCCCAAAAACTAAATAGCAGTGTAGTATGGAGAGACTTATTTGGCATGGAAAAGAATTCTTTTTTTTTTCTTTTTTTTTTTTTTCTCCCCAGCCTACTCTGTGCTATGGCAACACTAAAAAGCTAAATCAAACTTTTTCAGTCCATTCTCTAAGCTTTATCACAACTACATTCAATAAATGTTATTGTCCTTCCCTATTTTTAAAATCATTTCTCCAGATTAATGACTTTCTCAAAATAAAATATAATTTTAGGAAAAAGAAAACAAAGGAACCGTGCCCTGTCCCTATGCTGAATATTGTATTCCAAAAGTACTAATGAAAATAAATATAAGGCTTGGCAGCATTCTGATTAAGGGCAATGTTTTTCATGTGTTTAGGTATGTGATTAGATTATCATCAGAAATGATGACATGACCATGTGAAGCTTTTAAAACATCAAATTCTACAAAATACTTCATGATTAGTGAGAAGGCCTTCAGCTGAATTAAATAACAGTTCCCTTCCCTCCTCTTTTCCCTCCTCCCTCCCCTTGCCTACCATTGCTGTTGCCATTGCCATTGCCATCAGCAGCAAAATACTGGATTGTATCTATGTGAATAAAACTGATAACAGTGTAATCACTGACGGAGTGTGATGAATTAGGACCATAACAATTAAATCCACTGGTACGGAGTTTCTGCTCATGTAAATCTACCATTCGCATAACTGAAGAAAGGGAAAGAATACCATTTCCCAAAATCTAATTCTTCTGGAAAAGGCATCATTGCAATTTTCAAAATCGAGATCTCTATATATGAAGCATCACAAACAAAATCACACTTTGAATGTAGAAATCCTGAGAATGTTAATGGAAATGGGGAGCAAAAAAGGGGGAGTGGAAATATCCTTCCTTACGGGTGAATGTGTCAGGAGCATCAGCTGGGAAAACACACAACCACCCTATATTTACAAGCTGGAGAAAAGCTTACTTTCTTTCTACTGTTTGAGAAAAAGTCTATAGTCTTGATGGTTGGCTGAATGAGGCTGCAAATTTCCAGCTGCCAGGAGCTTTTTGCTGTACCATGACTGGCTCTATAACGCCGTGAATTCACACTTTTCATGAAAATGTCCCGTAATATTCTTCTGACAATCTTGTCATTAACATTTAGCTCTGCTCTAGTTGGTGACGTGGCTAATGCTTATGACATGTCAGTAAAATACCATTAACATTCAGTTAAATAATTTTTTTCACTAGCCAAAAATTTCGCGTAGCTTCGTGGCAGATTATTTTGCTAAAGTAGACATTGTAATCCTGAGACATTCTTTGCAGGGAATGGATGATGCTTAAAGAAAGCATTCATTGAATCTGCTCTAACATTTAGATTTGTTGCTCCCTTTAAATTAGCAAGCATTCTGCGATTGATTTACAATGCACAATCAGTTCACAACCCTTTTTAATCCAAGTACTCAGAATATGTTTCTTTGTCTTTATTGCAAGTAAATCCATAAATGTATTTTTTAATATTTTCCTTTAATTCATTGTTTATTGATTTTTTTCACTTCTATCTTGGATGTTCCCTGAAGTGGCATTAAATTCATATCTAAATCTGTCTCTCTAAATTAATTGATAGCAAGAATTTGGAAAACTGAACTATCATACAGACCAATTTAATAACATATTTTAATCACTTTTTAGCTTTCTTATATAACATAAAAGCTTAATGACTTGCTAGAGATCAAATTCAGTTCACTGTCATAGAAGTATGATTGTGGGAGTGGATAATATCAAAGACAGCACACTGTCTTTGGACTGACAGGGAACTTTGCTTTGATTTAGTCTTTAAACAGTATTGTTTTCCAGAAAATACATATCAGTCCACTTTTCTGACAAGTTTTATTATTAGAATATTTGGATGCTGTTTTATTTTAACTCCTGGGAGAGACGGGAAGAGGACTGTATAAATTTGAAATAAAACAGAGTATGTGCTTGTGAAACTTACACTTTCAAAAGCAATGAGATACATAAATATTTGTTATGTTAATCTACGAAATTACTTTTATTATTTGACCCATATGGCTATGTGAATACCAGTGTATATAATTCAATCATATATCCCAGTATTACAAAAAATGCAGCCTTAGAACTAAACACATTTTTCTCTTGTGTCAAAGGTGAATCATTTCCTTATGTCTGAGATATCAGGATATGAAGGAAGATTACTTTCACAGACAAACAAGAGACAGCTGCCCTTGATAATGTAAGATTTATTCGTAACATTCTTTTCAAAGGATCCATTTCTGTCCAAATTTTCGTAATGAAACAGGACTTTTCAAAACTGTATATGAGTAAGAGAGGCACGGCAAGGCAAGGCAAGAATATCATCTTTTTGCTCTCACTTTTGGCGAACTGAAATTCACTCATCACAAAGTGAATTCAGATACAGCCAAATGTAATACAGAGTTTAGAAAGGTGAAATGAGCTTTCTCAGTCTAGGGCTACAGCATCTGCCTGGTGGATAAGTGCTAAAGGTATATGTATACACAAGTTCAATTTTGCAAGAACTTGATTGGAGTGTGTTGGCTGATAATCAGTCTGCAGGAGTTTTGGTCAAGTGCACACAAGAAATCTGTAGGGGAGTTATTTATACAGACGTTTTTCCCCTCTAATGTGTGACATACAGAAGAAATCCACGTTTTCTAAGTCACAGAAAATAGAATTGAAGTTTTATGTATTTTGTCTTGTTGTTTACTGCTATTTGAACAAGCTGAAGTCTGGTATACTGGAGTCAGTCCTTACATCTCAGCACCACACTGGGATAAGAATGATCTGGAAACGGTTTACGTCTCCTATAAACTTTTATATGAGAATAATGAAAGACTAAGAAGTTGCAATATCCCTCTAATAGAAACTGAGCGATAGACAGTCATAGGATGCCTATGTATTAATTTGTTCACTTGCTACATACGATTAGTCTGTTGTCAGTTTATGTGTGGCCAAGTAACAACATGTAACTAAACAGTGTTGAACAATGTGTAATTAAAGCTGCATTGGTGCTTTTTTGAATACTCATAATAAATAAACTTTTAAAATTATCTGACTTTTTTTCTCCATTCTTGCTCTTATCTGAGAACAATTTTGAATGACGCATAAAATGGAATAAAAAATGATGAATACATATAAATGTAAAGTGATGGAAAAAAATCTCAATTTTATGTACACAGTGATACGTTCAGAACTGATTGTTAATATTCAGGAATCAAATCTTGGATATATAATAGAGAGTTCTAAGAAAAATTAGCACAAGGGAAAACACTGATCATGATGCAAAATCAGTAATAATTACAAAAATGACAAAAAACAGAATGGGAAACATTGTAATTTCACTCAGTACATTTATCAGCATCTTCCACAGTTTTCATCCCACATTTTAAAAAAGTAGGTATGAGAATTGAAAAAGTCTTGACAAGGACTATGTGAACAATGAGAAGAAACAGCTGACTGGACTTGGCTGCACTTACATTGCCTGGATGCCCTATTTTATATGGAAAAAGAAAAGATCAATGAAGAATTTAAAAGAAAAATGTAAAAAAAAAAAGTGAGATGGAGAAAAAGTGTAGGGAAGGACTGCTCCTTATGGCCTCCACTGAAAGATCTAGGGAGGCATCAAACAAAATCAGTAAACAACTATTTAAGGGAAATAAAAAATGAAAAAATAAAGAGGCACTTTTTCACACTAACTTCACTGTAGGACATGACATATGTTAAAAAGCTTTTATGTGTTCAAAAGGGG
>JAOXNO010000033.1:58080925-58114317 GCA_028565335.1 Limnodromus scolopaceus | reverse complement strand
GGAAAAAAATCTCAATTTTATGTACACAGTGATACGTTCAGAACTGATTGTTAATATTCAGGAATCAAATCTTGGATTTATAATAGAGAGTTCTGTGAAAAATTAGCACAATGGAAAATACTGATCATGATGCAAAATCAGTAATAATTACAAAAATGACAAAAAACAGAATGGGAAGCATTGTAATTTCACTGAGTACATTTATCAGCGTCTTCCACAGTTTTCATCCCACATTTTAAAAAAGTAGGTATAAGAATTGAAAAAGCCTTGACAAGGACTATGTGAACAATGAGAAGAAACAGCTGAGTGGACTTGGCTGCACTTACATTGCCTGGATGCCCTATTTTATGTGGAAAAAGAAAAGATCAATGAAGAATTTAAAAGAAAAATGTAAAAAAAAAAGTGCGATGGAGAAAAAGTGTAGGGAAGGACTGCTCCTTATGGCCTCCACTAAAAGATCTAGGGAGGCATCAAACAAAATCAGTAAACAACTATTTAAGGGAAATAAAAAATGAAAAAATAAAGAAGAGGCACTTTTTCACACTAACTTCACTGTAGGACATGACATATGTTAAAAAGCTTTTATGTGTTCAAAAGGGGACTTAAAATTTTATGCAAAAAACATTCTTTGACATCCCTCCTGGTTCTGCAATTCACTAAAGTGGGAGAAAACTCTGGGAACTTGTCTTATTCTTATGCTCTTCCCTACGCATCCTTTACCTGTCCCCTGCTACAGGTGCTTCAGGTTTGGTGTGACACAAAAGTGTTGCAATAACTTTCTCAAATGTTTATGGGATATATAGGTAAGCAATCATCCCATCTTTAAAATAAAGTGCAGAAGTGAACATGTTTGGGCAAGGCCAAGTCAGGCTAAGGCTGCAAGGCCTGGGGAAAAGGATCACTTGGTGTCGACCTGCTCATTGACTGTTAGACATCATCACTGTGTTTACCCATAAAACCACCATCCATATGTTCTCAGATGCACTTCCGCCTTTCGCCTTCAAGGTTTAATATTAAGTCATTTATGTTTTGCCTATGGGCTTGTCTGCTCTGCAGACTTAAAGATACAGTTTAGCCAAAGCAGCAAAGAACTCAGTGTGGGCTGAGTCTGCTTCTCATGTGGGCTGGGCATCTGGTTTTGAAGTCCATGTTGCCTCAGTAAGCCTGCTTCTGGTTTCTCAGCTAGCTAATTTGAAGATGGCTTGGCAGTATCCCTGCATCACTGTCAGCAGCACAGATGTAACACGTGTGTCTACTTTTAGCCAAATCTTCTATCCAAACCCCAGAAGGACCAGTTTTCACTTCACTAGTTTGCACATCTTGAACATCTCTTTGCTTTAAGAAGGAACAGAATTGTTTCACTGTGACTGTAGTTTTTAGCTGCAGTCATGGCTACACCTACTCTTTGGTCCTGGTGAGCCATAAACCTGTGTTTTGGGATCCAAACCAATGGAGCTTAAGCCTGTGTTTTCACAAAACACTCAGAGATGATGAAGTTAGATTGATTTGAACTCAAAGCTTTTCATGTTTTTTGTAGTATCTCTTAGATTTTCTTGTGAAAGCAAGAAAAGTATTAGAAGAGAGGAGAAAATGACCACCTGCGGCTTTTCTTCATCTTATGAAGTACTTGAAAGGAGTAACTCCACTGTGGGGAAGTTGAAGTGACCCTGCTGCCAGCAGGAGGGAGCTTGAGGGCAAAAGATCCGGTGACTATTTTGACTACAGATTTCCCTGCATCCTCTAGATCACCCACTTCTGTTGGCCATATAATTTAGGAGAATAACTATTTTACACAGTAAATATTGTTGGTTTAGAGCTCTACTACAATGAATTTTCAATCCAATCCTGGAAAGCCAGAAAGCCACGCTATCCCACTATCTTATTTTCAGTAGATATTTCCTATATTGGTTGTCTGATCTCACAACATATAGCATCGTTTCTGTGGCCGAGTACAGGATTTTACTGCAGTGCATCCTATACCTCCTGTGAAATGAAAATATGATCCATATTCAGAACTCAGATTGTTTTTCAATTCTTTTCCACTATAAGGACCAGTAAAAAGTAACTAAAGGTAATTTCTTTCATTCTCATGTTTTATTCTCCCATCCTGTCTCATTTGTAAATCTTTCTCACAGTGTCGGTTATACTGACAAAAATTATGTGAAAGACACAGCTAAAGAATTCAGCCTGGTTTAGCAACACAGGAAGTTTCCAAGTAGTTTGTATTTTTTTTTTTTCATAAATAAATTTAGATGATAAATTATTCAGTGAGCAACGTGATGAAGAGATAATTCAATACGGTAACATTTTTGGATACCTCATTCCTCCCTCAAATGTCCTTCAGTGAAAGGGTTGTAGAAAATATCTGGTTTATTAAGTTATTGACTCCAATTCACTGCCAATACCAGACCTGTATGTTTACTGTTGATATCTTTTTGTTATCCAATTGAGATCGAAACAGCTGTGTAATAAGTACTGAGTTTGAGGAATTTATTGTAAGATAATGGATATGATTGTTGAATATGATTCTTCCTGATATATTCTAAATTATTGTCATTATTTCTAATTATGCAATCTTCGATTATAGAATACACAAAACATTTTATCAAAGTTAATAATTTCTTTCACTCCGCAGTGATTAGAAGTGTAAAATATTTGCAGTTTGTCATCATGCTCTGCATTAATATATTGCCTAGCTTTCCTATGCCTATTAATTCTGTGCTGTAGATTGTCTCACTGCCTCCGGAAAAATCCTTATTCATTTTGAGCAAGGATGTCAGAATTTGGCCTTTTTAATCTTCCTTACATTATATTTTAATGTCAAATAAACAGTTTAGCAAATTGAATTGGTACAATACATAATATAAATAACACTTGTCTGGGCTGTGTGGGGACTGAAGAACCTTGTCATGCCTTTGAATATTTTGTTCTTTGACAGATTTAATGAACCAATTTACCTGAAACTGGAAATGGCCTACACTTCTCTTTATTCTCTTATACATCTGCCTGATCAATAGGTCCACAGTGAAGGAGGCATGATGAATTATTGTAAAAGGCTGCTGTTCATGCAAAGCTCAAAAGAGTAACTTTCAGCTTCAGTGTACAACTTTGATGATTTTTGAATGTAAAACTTACATGACATCAATGCTTGCTTCTCAGGAGCAAAGAAACTACATGGGTACAGTATATAGCATTCTAGAGACATAGGAATGACAGGGAATGACATTGTCACTGTCGATCTGTTCCAGTAAATTCAAACAGAGAGCTTTCATTTTTTGTGATCACAATTTTAGCTTCATACTTCCAAATTACTTTTTTTAATAAATGCCAGAAACCTATCGTCAAGTTGCACTTGTAATATATTTAAATTTCGCTTTCTGCAGATGCCATACAGTAAAATTTAGTTCTTTTGAAACATCATTCTTTCTTATTCTTAAAAGATTTTAATTGAATGAAAGGTGGAAATAGATGTCACTCTTTTATATGAATTGGAAAGACTTTTTGGAAATGGATTTTTATGCTAATTGTTTGCTGCAATATAACTTTGAGTGCTACACCTTCTGCACAACTCTACTTTATGGCTTCTAGTAACAGCAAGCAGAAAAAAAAAAATTGTTCAATGATATTCTGCTGTCCAACAAAATATTTAATAAAATGGCTTTAATTAGGAAAGGATTCAAAATCCATTTTCATTAATTTAAAAAAGACATTTGATTCTTTTTCCCAGACAGAGCTGAAATGATAGAGCATAATTGTATTTCTGTTTGCTAATGTCTAAATTTCTGATCTCAATGAGAAATCTTTAACATCTCATAACTTTGGTCATTAGCAAAATGACATTTTTCTCCTAATATTTAAAATTTCCATTTATTTTCAAAAGGACTCTTCAATAATTCTTCCGTATGCAGATGCGAAGGTTGGATTTAAATTTAACTCGCCCTTGATAATAGCAGAGGCATAAGGTGAGTGTTCTATCAAGCACCCTGTCAAACGACACTGTAAATACCCATTCATTCAGTGGCAAAGCACGGGGAGGAAATGTCAGGTACGATGGATGACAGTTAAAGAAATCAGCTTAATTTTTTTTCAGTATTATGAATAATAGCCATCTAATTAAAAACAATACAGGTCAGAAGTGATGTCAAATGTGTTAGTTACATGATGATTAATCAATTTTTATCTAATTATAACTTCCACTAATTTTTTTCTCCTAAAGAACAAGAATAATTTTGCTCCTATCTTTAAACAAAATGCCCTGATAAGTTCTGAACAAGACACCTACACTTATAAAGGAATTTTACTTCACATGTTTTCCAGTGATGGAAATGATGGAACTGATGATATATCTGTTAAAATGATATTTCCACGATAATCATGGGATTCAAGAAAGCAGCTGTTTTTATAAGGAATGAAGTATTTCAATCTCTTTCTTCCCCAGGATGGGAAATTACCATAGTACAGCAAACTTTTTACGTAAATATATGGAGACAGGTCACAATGCAGATGGTCCATAATGGGAAAGTGCTCTGCTTATATGTTAATGCCATATTTTAGGATGTCACTCACTTTTGTGAGTTAGAGTTGTAGCCTATTATTCTATTCTTTATACAAACCCTAGAATCTAGAAACATTTTTGTTTATAAAATCTAGAGCTGTAAGAAATTGCCTCATCAGAGGCTGCAACTTAAACCCAAGTTTATGTCCATATTTTGACTTTATTTTTGTTCATAACTGTTTACTTCAGGACATTTCTTAAATAGGAAGGAACTAGGACATCAGCAGACAAATTTAGGTTATATCCTTTCAAGAATTCTACTGTTTGGCAGATGAATTTGTTCTGGAGTAGGAATTGTTTCTATTAAATACTGCCTATTCAACAGATTAATTTGAGGAAAGCACGGGACTGCTGAGAATTGAGGAGTCTTGCAGAGTGGTTTCCCTACTCTAGTGAAAGTTTGAGAAAGTATCAGAAAGTGGCTACTGGTCTTGGAGAGGAGGAAACTATTAAGCTTGTCAAAGCAAAGATGAAAGACAACACAGAGACTCTTACCTGGAGGAGAGGTTGCTCTCATGTCACACTATAAAGAAACTCTTGCTGATGAGAATGCCCATGAGAAAAAAAAATGTGGTGAAAGGTATCACAATTATCCTTCTGTGCCGGACCATTACAGTGGGAGACCTAATTGTGGAAGACTTCATTGCTAGCTTATGTCTTTTAGCTGGGACAGAAGGCTGGCACTGTGCTCGTTCCTCCCATAGATGATATTCTCACAGGGTGGACATTCACAGCTTCCTCACAGAGCAGATTTTCAAGGGTGCTTGTAGCTGTCCCTGAAACAGCTATAGAACATCTTGGTTTCCAAAAGATGGTATTTCAGTCAGACTGTGTTGTTAGCCAGGCACAGCAGTGTGCAAAGCGTCTCCCTTGTCCTTCCTCATGTATATGCTATTTATTACTTTATTTATTCAGAACTCTCCTTGGTTGCTTCTTCTTTGGCATAGAGATCTGTTTGAACACCATCCACAAACACTATCAAGTTGAGTAATGACAATTTTGACTGAAGTTAATAGGAACTGTAGGCACTTTAGAAATTATGCCAATGTCAGAAGTGATATATAACTGCAGATATCCAGGAGAAAAAGGAATGTATACTTGTAATCTTTTTTATAGATATTTTTCCCACATTTTTAAAAATGGATATAAAGCCAAAAATTCCTACATGATTTAGGCTGCCAAAGTGGTTCCATTTGGCTGGCAATATTTAACCTAATGATCCTACATCTGCTTGGAATGCTCTTTGTTCAAGGCCCTATTGCTTGCCATGTTTTGCATGCTTTTTTTTTTCCACCTTGTTATGATACATCACCAATTCTATATTTCTTTGTAGCATCTGTACACTGGTATGCCACCTCTGACTTTGAAAGTCTTGCTCCATAATTTGCACCACCATGTGAGAGAGCGAGAAGCCCCATCATGCTTCTTTTCTCTTTTGAATATTTGAATATAACAAAGTAAAGATCTCAGGAGGTCATGAAAAAACAGGGAAGTTACTTCCTCTTTCTCCACAAGTAACATGAGGTTTCAGAGGTATTTGTGGAAAGTGCAAAGTTACTTTTAGTGCTAATGAGAAGCAAAACTTCTCGCAATTGAAGTTTACTTTCTTCGCTCACAGGCAGTTTGACGTATTGCACTTTATTTTGTCATTTTCATAGCTGTTTTGGGTGAAAACTTGGACACTGAATCCAGGGGAAGAATTCCCATTTATTTCAATACAATACGTCCAGAAACCCATCACTCACCATTTTTTTTCCTGGTTTTCTGTCTCTCATTTTTAGCTAAGTTACAATTTGTTCATGAGGAGCTATAGGGAACATTCTGATTATCTCACCAGTCAATGCTGACCCTTGGGCACACAGGACTTTACCAGCTGTTTCGAGTGAGGTCAGTCAAAGAGTGAGGTGTGAACTTAAATGGCCAAGCAGAAAAAAGCCATTCCTTTTTTGACCAGCCTTACATATCCCTAACCCAGTAACAGGAAGAGAAGCTTCTTAAACTGCATTTCTTGTTAAATCTTCCAGTTTGGGGAATTTTCTGTGGGAAAATCTGACACCTATCTGCCTTCTTTTTTTAATCCAATAGTGCAAAGAGAGCACACACAGTAGCAAAGGAATCCAGTGGTTTTGCTTTCTCCCACACAGGCTACGACTGGAGCAGAAAGTTATTTGTATTCCGTATGAAAATTTAACAGCTCAGCCATACAGCAACACAGTTCTGAAGGAAGAGGTTTCCCCCCTTCATTTCCATTCATTTTGCCTAAAATAAAGGAATTCAGTACCGAGGCTGAAGGAAGAAATGGATCACAGCCATAATATCACATCCAAGCAAACATCATTTGGGACATGTGGATCTTCATTTGGACTTTAATTTTAGGTCTGTCCCTAGGGTTTGACCTGCCCTTAGGCTACTAGTCTTACTCCAGTCATTGTTGCGGAACTTTTCCATGCTTAAACTGGTCATCATCAGGCTTAGGAAGAGGCCTGAAAGCAGGCCAGGACACAGCCTTGCTGTATGATACCAATTATGCAAACGTTTCCTTTTTCTGTCTGTGCAGTTTTGTCTGACTGCAATGGATCTGTTTCTTTCTTGGTTTGTTTACTGTCTCACTGTTTTCCCAGTTATTGCAGTTTTGGACTTTAACAGTGGAGAGGAATTCAGAAAAAAAGTCCATAAGGTCTGTGCTGTAATATTCTTCTCTGAAGCAACATAGAGACATTTTCTTTCAAGAAAGTCACCCTGGTTATTTTTCAAATTAATACAAAAATAACCTATTTAAACTGAAAGGATGGTTTGGATGCGGGATTTGGTATGCAGAAGATGTTAGTTTTAAATTATCCATGGGCAGTTTGATTCACTGAATAATTCACTAACCATGCTGTACAACGGCATTAAAAAATCAGCAACTCCTTGTACTATTATTCTGGCAAGCTTCTTACAGATAAATTCCAGGTCTTGAGGAGACCGTGTGAGTACTTGTTCTTTCTCTGAGCCCAAAGATATATAAATTCATGTTTTTCCGAGTATTTTTTAGAACTGAATTTTAATTTGCAGTATAGTACATACCTAAAAGTTACTTTTTCAGCATTAAAGTTTCTTCAAATCTACTGTTTTTATGTGAAACTTGTATGAGCATTCCTACCTGCTCAGCATTAATATTTGTTTGCACAATGTGTTTAAGATTATTTTTAATGACTATATTTGTTTACAACTAGTGATATAAACATCTGTTAATATTTGATAAAGACCCAATATCTTTTCATATCATCTTCAAATGACTTATAACATTAAAAACCATCTAAAAACAGAAGATGTATATACATCTTGGTTTACGTTGTCACTGTCTTAATCTACATCTAGAAACATTGTTTTTATTATACGGACGTTATCTTCAGAAACTAACTCAAGTTTAGCCACTTTTCTTACTAGGATCGTTTGATTCCTGGAAATCTGCAGAACCGAAGTAGGATTCAAACCCAAAATTTCCTTTTTTTCCTCCCTTCTCAGTCTCTGAAGTTGGAGTCCTTAGAACTGTGCATGCCTCAGTAACACGAAGAATGTAAAATAAAAGAAATAGCCAGGTGATGAAAACAATGTTTTGATGGTGAGGTTTTTCGGGTTGTTTTTTTTTGGTTTTTTGTTTGTTTTTAGCAAAACACACATAAAAAACTTTAAGGAACTGAAAACTCAGAAAAAAATTTATGCTTGTTTCTTTTTGGTCAAAACAGATCATACATGGCTGAGGCTACTATAAATAGACAGAAGTAGTATGACTTAGGGCAACCTAATTAATACCTTGTTATCTATTAGACAGTGAGATTAGTGGCTACCTCATCAGAAACATATACCTTAGCAGATACTGAAATAACCTTTGGGAAATTTAGCTGTAGGTGAAGCAGTAGAAGCTGTTGGATGCTGCAGCTGCATTACTTCAAAAATCGTACCTAGCTATGAACACTGGATGGCTGTAACTCTGGTCCTAAATGACATGGTCCTTTTGCTTGGTATTGCTTTCAAGAGTAAAGGTGAGAAACCAAGAAGTCCCTGTTACTGAAATGTTTACTTAAACCTTCCTTGTTCCCTGGGGTTTAACTGGAATCATCCATCATCTTGTTGTTCTTTTGCTCCTTTTGGAGAGGTTCCAAAACGTTAACTTTTATTTTAGGGATGAGTATGTCTGTGCCTAGGCTGGTGAATCACAGAAAGCATGGCATGCTTCCCACTGCTGCCTCTCCACACTCTGTATAGAGCTGGAATCTCAGGTTAGAATGGGACCATGTGAGGCAGCTGTGGGATGGGTTCAGTGACATTTTGCTCACAGTTATAAACAAGCCATAGTGCAAGTTAACTACACGTGGAAATATGTCCCTTTTTTGCAGAAGGCCCTGAAGATGAAAAAACTTTGGAAAGGTCTTGTAGTCTCTTTGCGTTAATCGACCACATAGAAGAAGGCAGGAGAGTCATGGGGTAGGCCTTCAATGACCCATGGCTTTAGAGTACAATTTTTTTTTCATAAAAGGACAAACCATATTGATGTTTTCAGCAATTAATAAAAAAATATAAGAAAAGCCTCGGGTCCTGCTGTGAAAGTTTTACCTCTACTGCTCACTGAATGAACACTGGCAATCTTTGTGACTCTAAATATATTGAATTTCTGCTTTCCTTACCCATTCAGGCAAGAAATGAAGAGCAAGTCCTCACAGGGAACCTTGCAGCAACCATCTGAGGACTTTTGAAGGTTTTGTTCATTACCCAATTTGCTTATTTGGTGCATTGCTCTCTACAGGTCTAGCACAAACTCATTGGACAGTATCACTCGGCGGAGTGTATTGGGTTATGAACTATAATGTCACATTGAGTTATGTCAGATGTGACACAATATGACCCTAGAAAATATGATGGATAGTGATGAGCAGAAAAGGACATTTCAAAAACTTCTGTCAAAGTGAAGTTTTTTGTATTATTATTATTAAAACTAACCTTGAAAAGACTAATTTTTAGAAAATAAAATTTAAAAGGGGGACAAGGATTACTACCACAGAATAATTTTTAACATCTAATTGGATGCAAATCATTAGTGGAAAAACAAACACTTCCCCTTGTGGAATATATTCCATCTACAAATAACAGAACTTCTACGATTATACATTTCCAGCTGCGCTGTCTTCTAGAGAAAACCAACTTCCCTTCAGTCTGATGTGTGGGGCTTTTTCACAAATCTGGGGAGATTATGCTGGATATATATCATATGCTCCCTCTAGCTGAGTTTGTTTTATACATACACATGTATGCTTTTTCTTAAGTTCCCTTCTTCAAATTGATGGCTCCCTAGTGGGCTTTTTAACACTTATGTGGTGTTTATCATCTTTACAAGATCTTTTAAATATGTGTGATTGTACTTAGCTTCATGAGGTGAGAGTGAACAGAATGGACAACAGATCTGTCAATGGTGTTTAAGGTTAGGTTTACAGGTCTCAATTTTTGATTATGCAATGAAACTTCCTACATGTTAACATCTGATATAAATCCCATGACACGTGTTTCAGGGTCAGGCTGTTGGATGATATAAATGCTGTATATAGAATCAATGGCTCTGAGAGAGGTAATGCTATTTGCTGTACAGTTGTTGCTCATAATGCCAAAGATTGAGACGTGATTCATGGTGCTATAAGCATGTTAAACTCTATTTATTATTATGAAAATTACCTTTCTGCGGTTTCTATAAATGATTGCATTCTTGAAATAGGAGTTAGAATTATAACCTTTCAGCTTTAGACTTTTCTCCATGAAGTTTATAACAGCATAGTAGTAGATGGGGTGCATCCAATGTAAGCCTCCTGTTTCATCCCAAGATATGGAAAACTTGAAGTGCAGAAAAAAAATTGATGGGGGGGGAGGGTAGGGGTAGCTCTGCAGAGCTGTGTAAGGAAAACAAGGTTCTTTCATGGGCAATATGAGGTTTGTGGAAGAATAAAATGTACTGTTACCAGAATATACCCTCCTGCTTTTGCTTACTCAAGGAATTTTTTACCCTCCATATTACACAAATCCATCAATTTTATAACTCTGTTTCGTCCAATGACAAGTGTGTTCCATTTCTTCTCCAGTTTGTCTCTATTTCAGACACATCTGTTTCTTCAGGAAAGTTTTTTGTTAATAGAAAGTTTTACTTGCCTTGGTGAGACATATATGGTTTAAGATGTTTAACATTTCTTGGAAGTCTGTGTTTAGTTTTGGGCCCCGCACTAAAAGAAAGACCTTAAAATTCTGGAGCATGTCCAGAGAAGGGCAACAAAGCTGGTGAGGGATCTGGAGAACAAGTCTTATGAGGAGCATCTGAGGGAACTGGAGTTGTTTAGTCTGGAGTAAAGGAGGCTGAGGGGAGACCTTATCACTCTATCTGAAAGTCCAGTGTAGTGAGATGGGGGTCGGTCTCTTCTCCCAGGTAACAGGTGATAGGACAAGAGGAAATGGCCTCAAGTTGTGCCAGGGGAGGTTTAGGTCAGATATTAGGGAAAAATTCTACACTGAAAAGGTTGGGAAGTGGTGGAATCACCATCCCTGGAGGTATTTAAAAGATGGGTGGGTGTGGTGCTTAGCGACATGGTTTAGTGATGGGTTTTGTCAGTGTTAGCTTGGTGTTTGGACTTGATGATCTTAAAGGTCCCTTCCAACCTATAAAATTCTATGATTCTATGATTCTGAGTCTGAGGGGTTTTTATGAATTTACTTAAAGATTTATGTTGGTCTTTGTTAGCAATAACGTCAATGCAGTGTGCAAAAATGTTGTTGCTTCCTTTATAGTCAAGAATAATAAGTTAACAATGAGTAAAAGAAAAAAGCTGCTTTCCTATTATCAAATTATTCATATTCTATTCAGAGATAGAAATGCTATTTTTGACTTCAGTGAGTTTTGGATCACATTTAAAAAAAATAAAGATCTGAAGTTCACAAGACTTTTACAGGAAGGTAAGGACTGTGTTTTCAGACACCATTTTAGTATGAAGAAAGAACACTTCAAAGTTTAGAGTTGTCAGTGGCCTAAAACCAGTAATGTCCTCTGATGTTTTAGCATATAGTATATACGCTGTGGGTATATTTTCCTCTTGGAAGGCAGGTCAAGAATCCCTGCATAACTTGATTGACATCTGTAGTGAAATAGGCATTGCTCATTCCAATTCTGGGGTTAAAAAACATGAGATTTGGGAAGCAAATGTGTATTTTATGCTTTCGGTTTAAATATCCTCAAAGGAATTCTCACTATTTGAATCTGAAATAATTTGTCAAATTAGCACATGACTGACATTGCATGAAACAGTTTCTGACATTCTGCAATGCGGAGTACAACAGAGTCATTGAATTGAATTACTACTGCTAGGTGAGGCATGAAAAGGCTTGAACAACATTGCATGAGTGTGAAGTTGCTAACCCAATGGTAGAACATGAAGGAATTGTTTCAACATTTTTTTTATGAGAGAAAGGGGATTTAATTGGCATATTCCAGTCATTATAACTGAGTTTACAAAGTATCGCTTTCACATGTACATTTAAAAGATCCGCAAACATATGAAAAATATGAAGGCTGGCTTAAATCTACTGTTTACTTTTGAGTGTACAAATAAGGTATTGGTTTAGCTTACACAGAAAAAGAAATTAGATGTCCTTTGTGTCAGTGCTTGTACTAACAGATCTGGTGCTTGCACTAACAGATCCAATACTCAAAACAACTGCATGGTTTGATCTGACTGTCATGGACAATATACAGAATGCTTGTCTTTTCATTTTTTTAGTGAAGAATACATCTGACTAGTGTTCTTCTATGCCGTTTTTTATCTGGTCATCTACTGAAATTACAAAGATTTTTCTCTTGCTGAAGAGAGAGTGATATTGGTAACAGTGACTGCTCTAATAAGAATCATCACTTAGTTATCAAGTCACTTTCCATATGCACTATAAGGTGATATGATAGAACATTATACTTAAATGATTTTTAGCCAAAAGGAATGAAATATGTTAAAGTATCCAGGAAAAAAGAACAAAAGAGGTGGCGACAAGAGTACTAATGCTTCTTATAGCGGACAAAGTGAAATTCTCGATCCTCTGGTTTCGGGGAGATAGGTTGTTCCATATCTAGTAGATGTATGAAAGCTTTGTTACTTTGCTCTGGTCTAATCTTAGACACTATGCTTTGAATGACTAATCAATGCAGTTGTGCTTTGTAAAGGTATTTTTTAACTGCCTGGCAGAGTGGCAAAATTGCTGGCAAATTCAAAGAAAAAAGACCCTACAATAAAAGCTGTGATACTGAATCCAATAGTGATTCTGACAGTCTTCTAGAAGTAATGGAACTGAGTCTCTCCTCCTTGCATAAAGGGATTACCTCCAGACAAGTACACTTTGGAAATACCAAAATAGGTAGTCAGGCTTACATCTTCCAATTACTTTATATTATGATCCATCTGTCAGATGACAAAAAACATCACTCTGTGAAGTGGTTTAAGATCATTTGGACCCATAGTACTTAATGTTGAAAGCTGCTGCTGTTTACTAAACATGGCTTTCTGTCAAAGTGAATGATGCGTATAAGTACATGAAGCAACAAAACCGGGTCTGCAAGGATGGGTTCCAGTCAAAGGAGATCGCCAGCTTAGCTAGCTGTTACTGGCCTAAATTAAACAAGCCTGATAAATTTAATACATAAATTAAAAATCACATCCACAATGTATTAAAAATTAAAGCCAGATTAAACTCAGGCAAAGGACCCTGCAGCAACCACCATTCCATATGTTCTGTTGTGAAAGTACAAAATTAGCCACGCTTTTTGGGTTCATCTCCTGATTTTCAAAACTTCTTAGCCAGCCCTTTTAAAGCTCAAACTTCAGATGACCCAGCACCCACTTCAAGCTCAAAAACGACACTCTGACTGTCAAAAGAGCTCATGGCTACAGGTATTGATCTTCCTAAAAATCTGGCCTCAATTATGTGTATTGTACGTTTAAATCTGTCTTGAAACCGTATGCTGTTGGAATTGAGAGTGATTGTTTATCTTGCAGGTAACCAACATATATACGCTCTGGAGGCAAGCATCTGGTAATGTTTGCAAAATCACTAATTTGTTATAAATTTTATACAAAATGCTCCCTTTGAGCGAATGCGTTAGCTTTTAGACAGTAATGAGCGAAATTTGAAGAGACAGGTTGAAAACATTTTATTCACGCTGATGAATAGTTACCAACATAAACACCTGCATTAGAAATCAAAATAGATGTCTAAATGCATAAAATATCTTGTGATGCCTCCACACACATTATTAGCTAATAACTATCCTGAAATTGTTCTACAACCTTCATTTTCAAAGTGAGTCTGTGAGACTGGATGTCATCTTTTCTGTTTTTAAATCAACTTTTTCTGTGTGTTTGTTTGACAAGTACTAGATTACATCATTGCTGAATAAATGTTTAATTTAGGTGTCCTCCTTAGTGTTGTAATCTTTTTGGTCCATTTGGTCCTGAAGGTTTCATGTATGTACTCCAGATCCTCACACAGGTCCCTAGTGAATGTAAAGTCAGAAACACATTGCAAATGGATGTTCTTTAAAGAACTAAATATGCAGCTAACACAGAAAAAAATCCATATTTAACTGAATTGTGAAAGGCACTGTGCTGAAACTTTAATGTGTTTATCCTGCATCTTCCAAAATAAATTGTCCTACTTTAATGCTGGTTTCTTAAAATATACATTAGGAGCTTTAGTGATTAAATGGACATTGTCAGCTAGGTAGCTATGCAGTTTGCTTCTCTTTTTTTTTTTTTTTTTTTTTTTCTCTTTTTGTGGGTTTAATTGCACTTTGCTATTTATTGGAGAGTTTTTTCACTACAGTTAGTACATGAAAGACCCATCCAGGTTGATTGCCCTCCTAATACTGCTGCAGGCTGCTGTGAGGAAAATGGTTGCATACATAGGGCAAGAATATCATCTGAATTGCCTGACTGCCCTCAAGAGTTTGCAAGTACTAGTCACAGGGTCCATCTGAAGAAGTGGACTGCACCACTCTTCCCTCACGTAGGCAGCTGGCAAGCGGTCAGTCAAATAGCTGGGCAAAACTTTGACTTTCTTTATTAGCCAGAGTTAACTGAGCCAACCTAAGGAGCGATCGCTCACTACTGCTAAAAGCCATCAGAAAATGGCTGCCCCCTTCTACAGAGAGTGGGAAGAGCGTTTCTCACTGACTTGGAAAACTTCATGGGGCTGCACCTCTGCTAATGCTGCTTATTCAGACTATGAACTAACAGCCAAACTAGACTCACAGGGAGACCAAAGGCATAACATACCAAATTCTGCAGGTTTTACTGAAGACGCAGAGATTTGAAGCTATTTGCGACAGGTCTACTGCAGACACAGAAGGGTTGGGCCTTCTGAGGCTTTGGCCCAACACATTGAACCTTACTCCTGAGTAGTTTCTTGACATAAGTGACAACTGGACAGCAGAAACTGCTCTATGATAATGAATATAATGAATATTGTTTCAAAATAATGAAACAAAGCAATACTTTTGCTACCAGCTCTTTTAGCCATGGTGATTTGAGGCACTTACCCCACACTGTTCCATTTCAGGCCTTGTCATAGTTTGGGCCACAAACCAGGACAGGCCTTTAATTGTGAGTCCCAAGATGTATGATACTGTTCTTCACAAAATTAAAGATTCAGATAAATAAGCTTTTCTGTTGTTGTACTTGGGAGCAATGGTAAAATTCTTTGATGTGATTTCTATTGATTATGTGTTCTTTAAGGGGTGAAACTGAGAAAAATTTTCTAGACAGTAAGTAAGAATTTGAGTAAATTAATAGTTTACTATTATAATACAGGTAGGGTTAGTCAGACAAAATCCTTAATACTTTAAAATATTGCTTTGTTGGCTTTCTCAGCCTTGCATTTTTTTCCCCTTAGACAGCTTAGTTAACATAAAACTGCCTTACCAGTCATTCTTCTTTGCCAGCCTCCCTCAGAGAGAAAATTACTTGAAATACAAAATACATAAGCTAAGGTCAACAAAAGAAGTGGGTTTAGTCCCCCCAGTTCTTCCTCTTTAACCAGTACTTACTCCAAAGAAGAATAAGAAGTTCTTATTGCTCATTTTACCACCGGTGTCTTCTAAGTCTTCAAGAATACCAATAATTTGTACAAGCTGTGAAAATTCTGAAGAGTGAAAAGAGTGGGGCTGTCTCTCTTCCTTCTCCCAGATGGAAACTAGAATAAGACAAGGGCCTGCTATGAAAGAGGGGAGTTACAGAGTAGTTGGGCATGTTATTTGTAGAATGACTGATGTTATTATTGAACATATACACTCAGGGAAAAAGATGCATATAATGAACAAGCTACTCTGTGAGCTAGGCATACAGACTGTACTGAATATGTACCGTACTTGAGGGTAAGGAGGAGAGAGCTTAGATCCAATGGGATTGAGGGGAAATGAGAGAGTCCACATTAGTTTGAACTGTGGAGCGGTTCATGTGAAGAAATACTGGTAATATTATACAGAATGGCTTTATAACTTGTTACTTAAATTTCCTGTGTAATCACCCTATTGATCAATATGGGATAGCATCAATATTGAAAAAAAAGCTGTCTCTCCATTTTTTTGCATTTACTTATATAGTTCAGAGAACAAAAAGTCCTCAGAATGTAAATTAAAACACTGATCCTCTTGTGGCACAGTCACAGTCTATAGTGTAGCAAAGCAGCAAAAGCTGCCTGTGTACAATATATCTCAAAGCTTGAAAAACTGATCATTCCTCTTCAGCATTTTATCATCACAACATAGAATATTTTTTTCAACAGTGCCTGGAGAATTGCACCTAACTCCACCTTGCTATTTTAAGCTCTGACTCGGCTATGAAACACAATTTCAGTATGATTTCAATGCAAGTACAGACATTATAAGATTGATGGTGCCATACTAATTTATTAAGTATGATCCACCAAGAAATGTATTAAAACCATCGGGGACATACTCTAGTCCATAGAAAGACCTCTCTTTCAAAGAAAAATCAGTGGCCGAGGCAACTTTATCTCCACTACACATTTTAGTACGAAGAAAAGCAGATTGATAGGGAAAGCTGCACTGCATTAGAGACCATAATGGGATGGCATATCACTTCATACAAACTGTCCATCTCATGTGCTGTGTCTTTGCCTTCCCAGGAAATGCTGATGGTGTCTCTGCAGACTAGCTTTGTCTGGGGGTCTGTGTGCTGTGGTTTGACATGTTTGCAGCAAGACCACTTGTTCTTTTCTTCCTTCTTCCATGGCCTGTGGTCTGGCTGCTTTCTCTTATCTGTGCATCACTGTTCCCTTGCACCAGCGCTGCTGTCTGTGCAGCTGCACAGGGAGCCAGCTTGGGCAGCTGACTATAAAGAAAGATGTTCCAGCAAGAGGACACTGGGGGCGTAGTAACAGGGAGGCAAAAAGCGTTATGATGCAGACTGGGAGAGGGGGAGGCATTGCTCAAGCTGCTGATGCTGCCGAGATCCATTTCATGCTCTCTGGTTATCATGGGCAGCGCTTCCAAAAGCAGTCTTTGAGAAGAAAAAACTGGATAAAACCATCTGCTGAAAGACAAGAGATATTCTCTGCAGTATAGGACAAAAGTCAATGCTTCCTTTTGGGAACTTACAGGTCAGGGCTAGTCAAATCACATCTTTCCTTCTGTCTGTGATAGATGTACTTTTTTCCTGTCAATCTTTTTATTTTTGGTTTTTTCCCCACCGAATGTAAACTGAATTTTGACTGTTATAGGTCTGCAAAGTTACTGCCTGCCCTCTCAAGGGAGTTAAACTGTCTAATTTAGCTTTCCAGAATGATATAAATAGGTAAACATAGTTACTGTATGCATGGAGAGGATATGAAGACCATCAGGTTATGACCCGGGTTTAGGAATCTCAGTCTAAATCTAACAGAATTATCCCTTAAAAGAATTAATAGGAAAACATTCTGGTTTTCAGGCAAGGAAAGCTTTATTACACTCCTATGTAATGTTGAACACATAGGCAAAGGAGTCAATTATTTCTGAGATTTCATTGGAATAAAGTCTAGTCAAGAAATTGGAAAAAAAAACAAAAAAAAAACAACTGGACAAAGTTATTGCTGTTACACTCTGAGTTATTTTCAGAAAGGAAAACAAGAGGACACAGGGGACCACAGACCTGTAAATTGCATTGTCGTACTGAGGAAGCTGAGTGATTAATACACTGGTAGCTGTCAGTCTGTAAGCAATTAGAAGAGGATATGTTGATCAGTTCTAGGCACTGTGGATTTATGAAAAATAAATACAATACATAAATATACCTCTCCTAATCAGATCTGTCTTTAAGAACAGAGTAAGCATATCTTCTTTAAAAAGTGAACATTTGGGAACAGAATAGATTGTAAGTTCAAACTTGTATCCATTTTAACAAGCAGGATCTATGCTTGAAGGTGATAAAATGGTTATATTTTATCTCAAACAACTACTGGATGTGGGAAACCTATCACCATGTTGAATTACTTGAAAAGTTCAGGTATGTTACATGCCCAGAAGGCAGTGATTTGTTCACAGGAAACCAAAAGGGTCAAATCATTTTACCTTGATTTAAATTTTAATCAGGTTAAATTTTCACTGCTCATTGGGGCAAATTCCCACCATTTACTGTGAGGTTTTTTTCCTAGGGTTGCATTGTTAGTTGTGTTAACATCTACGGATATATTATAAAACACTTATTATAGAAGACGTAAAAACACAGTGTTTTGAGGCCCTCAACCATGTAACAAAATACTTACTCTCTGACTCTTTTGCCCTTATGCTCTGTAAGAGAACATGAACTGTTTTTCTCTTTCCATGTTCCTCATTTATGAGAATAGTTTTCTCTTCTCCCCACTCCTGCCTGTGGGATAGCTAAAGGAATTCTGATCCTAATCTGCTTCTCATTGTACACTCTGTAAAATCCGCTGGTTTATGTATATCATGGAACATGGGAAACTTGCCGCAAACAGCTCTTTACTCTGCTCTCAGTGCCAACCATTCGCAGATTGATTTACTATTCCCAGTTCTTGTGACTTGCTTATGACATTTATCTCTTTCTGGAAGTAGTTTGGAAATACGTTGCATCTGAATTTCCCGACTGAACTGGGGTATCCTAGTGGCATTGTTCTTACTATGGTTTATTATTATTACCTATTATTAGTATTGGTAGGAAAGAAGTATTTTTAATCAGAAGAAATATAACTACGTGGCTGGATACATTAAAAAATCAGTTTTGGGGATGATTCAGAATTTTATTTTGCTGTTTAATTACAGTCATAAAATCAACCAGTGTAGGCTGGATTTATCACATACCATTGCTAATTTATTTTTGGTGAGTATTGGATCACTGAAGCTTAAAATTTATTTTTGCCAATAAATTCAGTGACTAAAATTTTAATGGAAAGTGAAGAGGAAAGGTTTATCAACATGAAAAAATTCAATTGTTTTGAAATTTCAATATGTATGCATAGAAAATGTTTATTTCTACTTTTCCAGGAGTACCTATTCCACACTTTTGCCAAACTATGTGGTGGAATGAGGAGGCATGGTTTGTTATAGAGTAAGTGGCGCTGCAGATATTGAAAGCAGCACTGGAAACAAAATTATGAGCAATGATTTTCTGAGTCAGAGCCATTCTTAATATAAACTTTATCAGCGTAGGCCTATGCACTTCAGAGGACTTCGGCAGGGATTCATAATGCAGTGACTGAGCCTGTAGGGATCCCTTCCAACATAAAAGGTTCTGCGAATCTTGAGAAAGAGCTCAGTCTTCAGCACGAGTCCCACTCAAATGGCAAACATCCTGTTAGAGCAAAAACAGTTCAACATTAGGTGTTTGTCACCATTAAAACGGAAAGCTGGGGTTTGTTTAGATGGTTTAGCACAAACAGTAGAGGTTGCCAGGCTAACATAAACATTTACCTTTATTTAGTGATAAGCCCATAGCTGAGAAGCTTATGGGTATTTATACTTGGCTGTGGCAGTTTTGTAATTATTTAATAAGGCACACTGAAGATAAGGTTATCATGATATAAGTGCCTGTAATCCCTCTGGGGTGTAATTGCCTCATGATAACCTCATCCCTTGAAGTTGTCTCTATTCCTAATATGAAAAATGTTTGTTTTCAGTGGGAACATATATTTTGTGATGGAATAGCATTAAACTGTCAGATCAAAATGTTAAACAGCAGTTGGAATGAGCAGAAGGGTTCAGATGGATTAACTCAGCCTTCGTAGACGGTTCACCAGAAGAACTGAAATGATCCAAAGCCGTTTTATAATGAGTCAGGTTTTAAGTCTGGAAGTATCTGAAGAGAAATAGCTGTTTTCCTAGAAATGTGCTTTAGGTTTCTTAGACTGTACAAGTGAAGCTTGAGATTCATGAGAATGAGGAAATATGTTTCAAAAGATATAGATTTTTGTCATGGTAACATCTGTGTCTTTTCTTTGGAATTCAGCATTTTGACTCATAGATCACCCATCCGGTAACACAGAATTTTGTATTGCATTGTAAATCATGAGATAAGCGTTAATAAAATGCACGTGCTTCACAAATAGGTCTTGAAGGGCATCTGTTATTCTTCTTACTACAAGGGATTTTCGAAGCACCAAAGTACACTAACTCACTTGAAATGTGCCACCTGAAAGCTAGGTGAGACTGGCACGAAACATCCAAAATATATAAATAGGACTTTCCTCAAAAGTGGAGAAGTGTACGGGTGAGAGCACTCCGCAGAGAGGCAGAGAAATAATGTTCCTGAAGGACACAAGTCCGGGTCAGGGACTCTGCTCTTGCTTCAGGCACCAGCTGACATAAATTTGCATCTCTGAGCAGTTGCCCCCAGACGAGTGTATGACAGGCATGCTCGTTTCGTGTCCCAGTTTGCTTTAATAGGAAGTCCCGTGGTCTGCTTCTACAAGCAGCTATGTACAAACTCGTAACGAAGTCAATGTGAGGTCCAGCAGACAGACCCCGCAGCTCCAGAGGCTGGAGGGACCGCATGGGGAAACCTTTCCCATCACATGAAGGGTGTTACAAACGGGAGGTCAGCATGGCAGGCTTAATGTTTAGGTTTCCACACTTTTTATAGGCTCTGGCTAGCTGTGTGCCTGAAGATGGAAAATATTTGGAAGTAAACCAAAAATTTCAAAACTAACCTTATATTTCCTTAGGATTTTTGGCATCGGTGGCTCTTTTGGCTGTGTCTGAGTGGAATAAGCTGTGTCTTTGAGTTTAGTACATTATACAGTAACATATTACACCTCTCTATTTTTTGTGCCTGGGAATTTCACCTCATCCATCTTTCACAATGTTCAGCAGAGACTTTTAAAAATCCCTGAGCCAGCTTTACGCAATTAATTGGAGACAGGACCAAACCCTAGATCCTGGTTTCAAACCTAAATCCTTGTTTGGCTTGAATTTGATGCTATGCTGGGCCTAAATGAAACACAAAATCAAAACATTCAACATTTAAGAAAATTTTAATTTAAATCTTATTTGTTTGACTGAGACCATATATCCTTAGTGTAAATTCAGGTGATTCGTTACCTACACCTGAAAAAAACCTTAAACTCAATAGTAGTAGAATTAGTGGGAAAAGAGGGCATAATTTAAGAGATTTAAAAGTATATCTCTATTAAAGCTACATCTTGTTTAAATGTTTTAAACATTTAAAGATATATTTAATTTAAAGGTTTGTCTCAATCATTATTCTGGTTTGGTCATTAGTTAAGAACTATTAAAATAGCTCATATGTGTATCTGAACTCCTCTGTGTTCTCTCTTTCCAGTTGTTGAAGAACTACAGTCTACTTATTTGCTACTCCCCTAGAAAAACTAGACAGCTTCTGTTTGCACAGAAATGTATGGCTTAGGGAAATATATGGGGGGTAATTGTTTTCTTATTCTATAGTACGTAATTAATTTTTATATTTATATTGTTGATATATTTATATTATTTATGTATGTGTATTATACTGTTAAAAAATGAGGGTTTATTATCATTTTCTTCATTTCATATTTCCATTTTAGTTATATGGTTCTAAATCAAAACATTAACACCCCATGTTAGCGCACAGCTTTCGTTTTTCCGTTTTAGTGTAAGACACACTCAAATTTTTAGACAGGGTTCAGAAGGGCATAAGCCCTTAAATTAATCAATAATTCACTGTTTCCCAGAGTGGGACAGTGACATTCGGGCAGTTTCCCTGGAGTACTAGTGTTGCTTTGGAGCCCTCTCCTGGAAACTGCACTTGTGAATTATATCTTGGGAAGCAAATAATGAGTTGTTCTTCATTTGGATTTTGCTTTAAAAGAATCACTTGGAAAGCTTACAGCTGTGTGAATAGTGGAATAAAGGATTTTTTGCTTATTTTCTTATATCTTTCTGAATAAAAATGGGAACCCAACGATAAAGTCATGATTGTTAATGATGTTGACTAGATAGTTCCTTTTTTGATGCTTGGCCCACTTCTTTTGAGTTTGCTGATCTCTCCACAGGGACTCTAGGAATGTCAGTTCTGGTAGATGCTTTAGCTTGACCCATTTCATCTCTAACTCTGATGTCCCGAGTTCCAATACACTCCAGAAAACATTCCAGTTTATAACCTTTTTCATCTAGTATTTCCAGTATTTGCTTTCCTGTGTTTCATCCTTCTTGATTGTTTCTGTAAGCGATCAGGTAATGTATTACTATTTCACCCTAGGCTTAAGATTCATTCTGTATACACAAGATTTATTACTGGTATCAGTTTACTCAGTGTTTAACTGCCTATTCCCTGATTGCATATTTTCCCACACCTGAAAATAACAGTGATTTTGAAAGACAGATATAGTGAAACTTTTTTTAAAAGACCCACAAAACAACATTGTGTGCTACCTTTCAGCGATAGAGAATTTGTGATTTATCTTTCTCTCTAAACTAAACCAGGAAACCCAGCAAAATTCACTGAACATTTAGATATCAAATTAGCAATTCTTGAGGTTTACAGAATGAGAAGATTCATGAGTTCATGTGGAGAGGATATAATTAATCCTGTCATTTTGTTCTGTGTCACTGCCATGCAAAGAGTAGTCATTGTGTTGTCTGCACCTCTCAAGTCTTAACGCCTGTTCATGCTGTGTCATTGCATCTCTTTCCAGCCTCATGGAAAGCAGGGGAGGGTTAATTGTTTTTGTCCATTTTCCTGCTTTCTTTGGGTCAAAATTGAGCAGAAATGTAGCTCTCATCAGGAAAATATGAACTGATTAGTGTTCCATCTGTGGCACGCCTTGACTGCCAATGGATTTTTTAATTATATTAAAATGATGTACTTTGTACTTTGATATGAGAAGTGAAATAGGAAGCTAATTTCTAATAATTGCTTTAAAATGTGCTTTGGAGGAAATATGGAGATATTAGCATTACCAGTAATACAATCTGAATGAGCTAAATGGGAGGTGTAATGAGAAGTTCAGGGCAGGATGGAGCAGGCAGAGAGGTTGAAAATGTCATTGTATGTCAGCTGAGGCATCATTTCCCAAATGATAGTTTGGGAAATACTGCTCCTGCTGTATCTGAACACCAAATGAATGCCTCTGCAGCAATTCTGTGATAATATTGATTTACCCATCCCCATTGCCCCTACTGGTACATAGCCCTATCCTTGATATGGGTTTACAGACAATATCTACAATGTAATTCCATTAATGTCCAAAGTAATGTTCATGGTTCCTTGTTTGTTCCACCTTCAGGATTATTCTTTGCTCCTAGCTTTATTGTTTGAACTCCATGGAAATGTAGAGTGCATAGCCCAGGTTATATTTTTTTAAACTGTCACAGTCACTACAAAAATACAGCTTAATTAGCATTTTTGACAAACTAGGCCACAGCAAGAAAAGAGGAAGAGTTCTTTGTTGATCTGTGGGATTAAGCCCTCCAGTCTCAGGACAAATGGTACTCTCTGAGAGCCACGGGAAAATGCCATGACTGCTCCTTCAGTGAGGTTCTTTCCAGTATTTTAATTTTTTCCGATTTTATTTGTTACTTGAATGTAACTTTGGGAAAAAAATGAGAACCTGTGTATTATTTTTCCTTCCTGTTGCCTTGCTGTGATCTTAACTCTAAACAAAATACCATAATTAGAATTATTTTAGCTCTTTAAAGAACACTAATCAAAGTACATTTGTATGGGTGATTTGGAGAACCCAAAAGACACTTAGGTATAATTATAAAACAAGACAATGAATTAAAATTAGGGTCAGACATTTGGAGAAGAAATGTGTCTGATTATATGTAACAAAGCTAAGTTGCTAAGGAATTGTCTGTTATGAGATTTATGTTGTTTGCGTGTTTGTGTGTATGTGTGTGTGTAGGACTAAGTTCATGAAAGTATCCTGCGCTACATGAACTCAAAAGGTTTATCAGACAGAAGAGAATCTGTGTGGGAGAAAACTACTATGAACATTCAAACCTTGTGAGACAAAGGATAAGCCATCCAAAGACGTAAAGCTGCAGGAAACTTGGCTTTGTTAGTTTTGCTGCTCACAGAAATACTTGTAGTTGTTATAAATTGTTAAAGTTCATAATCTTGCTTATTTTTTTTAGCTATATTTTTGACAGCTAACTCTGAATTTTCATTTTGCTGAAAACCAGATTTCATTGATTCCACTGAAAACCAGATTCCAGACAAAAGCAAGGCTCTGAAGTGGAGTTTAGAAATAACTGCACTTAAAAAAAAAATCTCACACTTAAAACATTTTTAGTACTTAATTCCTCTAGTACCACTTCAATTCTTATTACTTTGGATAAAAAAAAAAAAATGCACCTCCAAGAACCTACTTTATTTTAATTCAAATAAAAACTTCATTCAAATCCTAAACCCAAATTTTCTGCAAAGTCTATACCAACTTTCAAAGTTATTGGTATCTTTTACCCAGGTTTGTTTTTGTTAGCCTAACATTTAAAATCCCTGAATTTTTCAGAGGAGTGTTTGTAATTTTGATGGCCTTTACAATTTCTGGCTTGAAGAATAAAGACTTTGGAATCGAAATAATTAATTGACACAAAGCTAAGACATGAATAGCATCTATCTTCAGATGTCAAGAAGAAACTTCAACACACCATAGGCATCCCTGATCATTTTCTAAATTTTCTGATCATTTTCTAAAATGGGATAGTGAGCACTGCAGAACATAGACGGGTTTGTAATGTTATTAGCCTTTGAATCCCTATAGTCCCAGCTGGCCCATAGCCAATCTGAAGCCCCAATTAGCTAAGCACAGCATTCCATTCATGCTTAAAATTCATAAAACTTACCGTACATATGTTGAAACTCAACAAAAATAGTGTGGCTTACTTTTATTACACCCTGACCTCTTGTTTTCTACCTTCGATTGCTGTCACTTAGTGCCTTTATGGATAAGTGACTTAATAATACTTTATCTGCAAACAGTTCTCTTGTGCCTTATTTTATTTTTACTAACATAAACCTTTCTGTAACTGTGGTTCTCTGTTTTACTGAACACAATCCTATGGAACTGTCTGATTACATGACCTCATAATGCTGAAAAATTTTCGGGAGGAAGATTGACTGTAAAGAGACCGTGAAGGTTCCGTTTTATTGTATGAACATGGTGAACTCCATGTTAGTGGAATTCCCTATTTTATTACTCACACTAGTATCTATGTCATCACTGACATCAGCATTAAATGTGATCTGGGTACTTCCATAGGGATTGCATTTCCTTAAATAAGGCTAAAACCTGAAGAATCAGCAAAGGTCCTTAAAATACAATTACACGTTGCAAAACAGACAAAATTACGGCATTGTGCATTTTCAGCAGGAGAGTCAAAAATATAAAAACATACGTTTCAAGAAAACAACCAGGGATGTTGTTTCTTCCTTAGTTTGGGATTTTACTCTCAGGATGTGTCTCAGACCTCCATCAGGCACTCCAGAAAGGCATGGGTATCCAGAGGGGCCCACGTCCTGTCTGCCAGCTCCTTGCAGATATTCTGGATACCCTAGAGGGTACAAGTGGCATGAGATGCCTGCATTTAGGCAACTGAATCTGACCCTTGATGAAGCCCATTAGCATGATTTGGTCTTGGGTCAACATTTGCCAAACAAAATTATCTGAGCAAATGCCAGAAAAGAGGCAACACGAAGCAGGAAGCCAAAAACACAAAAAAAGAAAGAAACTCTCACACTGTCAACTCCCAGTAGTCATTGAATGGAAAGGCAGAATTATATGTAAAGAATCTTTTGCAGAATGATGGTGAAAGGATACAATTAAAATATGCTTTTCAAGTGTTGGTCTCAACATTTGGGAGTGTTGAGATTTTCAGTCTATGCAGAAATTCTCTATGGAGTTAGCAAATTGATACCTTCTGAAAGAAAACATTAGTCAAAGGAACTTTTTCTCATCTATTGCATGTTACTGATGGAGCAGTTTACTCTAAGAAAAGCCTAGAAAACACAGATAAAAGATTCTCAGAAAATAGCCTAAGCTGCAAAACCATGAAAACAATACAAGATTTATGTTGTACCTTACAGAAAAGAATATATTTTAAAAATTGTATCAAGTCAACAAAAATTTCCTTGATGAAACAAAACCAAACATATTTCAGGCACAGCAAACTGAAATTTAATTCATTTTTTAACCCTATTGAAATTTAGCTGTAGGCAACCTTACCAATGACGATATTACTTTAAAATGAAATGACAAAATGACATTTTTCTGACAGATGTTCTTTTTTAGCCTAAGTTATTTGATAATTTTTACCTAAATCTATTACTAATTTCAGCTGGCTCAAAGCTGCAGTTTTCAGGAAATAAATTATCTGTTTAAAAAATTGCATTAACTCAGATACAATTGAGTTAGCATTTCTGTTTGAAATCATAAAAAGGCAGTACTATAGTACAGTAGGCATTTTTCAGCCAATCACACAACGTAAACATTTTTTCCAACTCATTAATATGTCTTGGGAAACCAGATGAATATTTGTAAATAATTATTTCAAGAGAAATTAATGAGTTCACTGTTGCATATCTTTGTATACATTGCCTCACCAAATTAATTACATTTATTAATAATGTTTTTCTCTTGGGAGACACAGCAAGCACTGAAGTGATTTAGACTATGCTTAGGCAGTAAATGTTTCACAATTTAAAAAATATCATTCCATATTTTAAGATCTTTGCTAATAAAGGTAACTAGATCTGTGACAGTCTTTTGAGAGGGTGATGCGGAAGTTTTAAAATCTCAAAACTTAAAAAGTATTCCATTTTCTATATTTATAACCTTAATATTGACACTTGAAAATACAGGAAAGATTCTTGAAAAAGGACTATCAGCTAGAAAGTTTTCTAGGTAGTGACAAGATACTCATCATTTGTCATAGGTTACTGTGTAAGAAGTGTGCTAGTAGGGCAAAGAAAATACATTTTTAGCACATTAAATAATCCTGTATCTGTAGTAAAGTTGGTAAGAAAGAAAGTGTGGGTACTCCAGAGATCTTCCACTTCCCATTGCTAGATGAAATTAGATCTTTTTATATATGTATATAGCTAGAAATGCACCTACACTGTGTGTGATAGAGAGTGTGAGTGTATATGTGTGAATGTGGGGTGCTAATTGTTAGACATATATACGAACTGAACACTGAAAAAAATTGTAATATCACTGAATTGCTATAAGAAGTATTAGACTAAGAAAGGGCTGTTTTAGAGAATGCAGACATGAAAGATATTCGCAACAGCGTGATTGTAACTCTTATGCACTATAAATCACCATTTCTCAATTCCTGTTCTGAGGAGTTGGGAGAGGAGCTTGATTCCTGAAACACAAGGTTGCTGAAAGGGCATAAACCCACAGCTGCGCCTAACAATTGAAAAACATCACAGTTTTTAGGAGGGAATCAACAGCACATTTTGTATTAGCAGTGTCATTGATAAATAGTGAAAATAAAGTGTGAATAATTTAGTTATTAATGTTGCATGTCCATCTTTCTTATTCTACTCTTGTGCCCTGGGTGAACTACTAAAAAGAGATAAAATAATGGCCACTGCTTCCCCTCACCCCCAAACCAACCATCTCTAAACATCATTTCATAAACAGGAAAACTAAATTATAGAGAGGGCAATGGGCTGTTTTTCAGAAATGAGGAGTGATCACATCCCAGATGAAGTCACTGGGATCCCTGGACACTCACCTTTCAGGAGCTGTAAGTGGCTACTGAAGAAGCCGGTGCCCAGACCAAGAATAGAAAACACTTTTCCTGTGTTCTAGGTCTATGTTTCAACCGCAAGTCCCTTCCTTGTGCTTATCTGCCAAACCCCTACTGTAGTGATTTCTGGTTATAATGTCTTAAATTACAGAGCAAGCCAGAACTGGATCATTTTGGTTTTGCTAAATGGTTTTTATATAGATTGTCAGATTGGCCAGACAATTCATGTCTTCTTTAGAAGGAACCTGCATTTTACAGAGTTCCTGTGGATGCTACATTTAAGGTTGATAATTGACCCAAAGGACAGTTACTTTGAACAAAAATACATGTAAGATCAATCATGTTTTATTGCGGCTATTTCACTTGTTTATATAGTGTAGGGGTTATTTCAGGTTAAAAATTAGCCTAAAATATATTTCTTTCAACAAATTCAGAGATTCTGGCTAAGAAAATAACGCTGCCTTGGCTAAAACAATAGCTTGCAATAAACATAGTTAAGATTCAAATAGAGACAAATGAGCTTAAAATATGTAGAGTGGTGGCAGATTTATTACAGTTTTAGTAACATTATTCAAAAAATATTGTCGGTTTAGTATGCAATCCACTGTACATCTCTCAATGAATGTGCCACCCACCTACTCTTGAGAATATTCATGACACTGCTGCTAGACTGTATAAAGTCACTGTCACTAAACTACACTGGGGAACAAAGAAGGTTGACATTCTCACGCGCAGCTCTGCAAATCACATCGTATTTGACATAGACTGCAGTTGATGCAATCATTTATACTTTGAGTCCAACACAGTATTAACTCTTTTCTTGCTGATGGGATGTTTATGATTATTGTGTCTTCAGTAGATTTTTAAAAATGTTTAGCCAGACTTAAATCATAACAAATGAGCGATTTGAGATCTTATACACAGACAGAATACCCAAAGCAGACCAAAGAGTAGAGGAGGACACCAAAGACTAGCCTTTTGCTTTGAAATTAGTGTGATGACACAGCCTAATATCACGACATTATAAGACTCTGACATCACAATGCATTTCAATATGCATTCTAATAATGTAGGGTCTAATAATCCTCTTCTTAGGATCATTTGACCTAGAGCTTCTCCTCAGTCCTTGTGCTGAGCAGGTCCTTGCTGGGGACGCAGAGCTGCACAGAAAGTCTCTCAGCCCAGCTGGGAAATATCCCTTTTAGAGGATATTAACATTTGACTAAGCTGTTGCTCTCTACCAAAACCTAAACCTTTCATTTGTTTGTTTGTTTTGTTCAGCTTTAATTAAGGTTTGACAGCAGTGTTAAATGCAGGCTTGGGATTTAGTTATAGCTTGAAAAAAACCTATGTTTTGAATAGGTTTTCAGGTAGGGTTTAGGTGTAGTGTGACTCGCTGTAGCTCTATTTAAATGGGAACACCACTGAGGAAATGTATGTCTCACTTGAAATTCATCTTGGAGTTTTCAGTTTGCCTTTGCAAAGGGCAATGGTAATAATTAAAACAACCCCTCTTCCCTAAAAAAAAAACCAGTCTCTGGTCTGGAACGCAGCTACCTGAGAGGCAGTGAATTGCCTTTCACACTGCCACAGCTTTGGGGAACTAAAGTTGCCTTGCACCATCTTGTCATCTGCTTCTGAAATTTAACTCTAGAATTTCCAGTAGGGCAACTGACGGATATTGTTTATCTTCGAAACTCACACAGGGTTTATCAAAATATAATGTATGAGTATTTCGATTAGCCTATGGTAAATTCACAGTTTCTAGTCATCCTTGTGAAAATGAAACAAATGCTCTGACTGAAGCTTTAGTACTGATGTCTTATTATACAGTATGTTCTTAGAAACAATGGTGCACCACTAAGCTTTCGTGCAAAGGAAATAGGTGTAATGAAAGTTAATACATAACAAAACAAAACTACTGAAAAGAATGTGAATCCCAAGGCTCTGGATCTGTGAGAAAAACAGGCCTTTTTAAAGAGCCAGCAAGAGAGGAAGAAGGAAAAAAAGGTGATTCATGCAGTCTTGTCTAGAATGCAGAATAAGCTTGTAACTTAGTTTCTGTGCATGAGAAATCTCTCCAGAAAGCATTTTCTTATATATTACTGACCAAAGTGTCACAGTCAGCTACAAAAAAAATTGGATTGCTAGAGACAGAAGATTTTAAATCAGTCTTCTATTATTCTTCAGAACATCAACTGAGACATAGCACAATATGGCTTTGGTTTGTAGAGAATTTCAGAGACGATTACCTTATTGTTTTCAAAAATGTTTTTTTCTTTTGTACCTCCAAAAAAGGGGACAAATTATTATCAGACAGCTAATAGGAAAAAGTTGTTAATACAATTTATGCTTGAGAAATATCAATCCAGGAAAAAGAGCCAGTCTTCAGCTATATAAGTTGTTCATTGAAGTCTTGGGACCTCATTGTGCCCTATTAATCAGATGTCCTAACCTGTTTTTCAACCTGGTAAGGGTGCTTTTTTCCAACAAAGAACAAGAAAGAAAGGCTTTATATATAGCTACATTTAAAGACTATTTGAAAGCCATCCATGTTTGACTAGGAAACTTAGGACATGGACTGGATTGAACCTAGTTAACTCTTCAGCACTTACCTGAGGCAGTTAGAGTTGCTTCCAGTTATCCAAGGCTCCTTGAAAGATAGACATCTCCAGAGGGCAATTCAATTGACTTGGGATCTCTCTCTATAGTTCCACTGTTATTATAGTGTTTTTAAACATTACACGATATTTATGTCTGTTTACATAAATTATCCAAATTTTTCTCTGTAGAA
This sequence comes from Limnodromus scolopaceus, assembly GCA_028565335.1. NCBI lineage: Eukaryota > Metazoa > Chordata > Aves > Charadriiformes > Scolopacidae > Limnodromus > Limnodromus scolopaceus. The sequence continues at coordinate 58,083,702 of JAOXNO010000033.1, read as the reverse complement.
TTGGGTACCAAATTCTCCTCTTTGTGAATTGGTCTGAAGATACAACCTGGGGAAAACAGAATGAGCATTGACGAGTTTTCAGAGTTTTCAGAGGAAATGAGCTATAATGTGGGATTTTTTAAACAAATATTAGTTAGAGTGAAAGTTTTAAAATAAATTATAGGAACTTTTAGATTGGGAGGTGTATAAAGGGGATTTGTTAACAGTAAAACATAAGAAAACTGGAAGACATGAATAATTTAGAAACAGAAGTTGCTCTCACTGTGTAGAAAACAGAAGTTGCTCTCACTGGCAAGAGAAGAAATCTTGTGTGGCTTCTTGTCTTTCTATTTTCTTTCTTGTTATAGTAAGGAAAAACCCCTAGACTAAGAAATGTAAATCTCTTGTATATGACAATAAGATTGCAATTTTTTTCTTTCCCTTTCTCACTTCATCATCCAAATCTAAACTCTAGATCTAAAACTCAGAAAGTCTGACAAAGATGAGCTCTATTCACATTTTGTAAATCAGTGATTTAAAATAAAGTCAGAGTTTCTCTTTCTGGTAAAGTAACTAGTTTGTTTGGGCATTCTGTCCTTCCTGCTTCCCCATACATTTTTGACAATATTCTGGAAATAATTAGGAGGCCTTGGAACCCTTTGGATGCCAGGTTAAAATCCCTGGGACACCCTCTTCCCAGTAAGCAGTGTCAGTAAATTACAGGGCTCAGTAGGTGGTTTATGGTTAAAGATTCCCATAAAACAGCCTGCAGCTTCTTGCTTCAGAAACAGTTAGGTTTCTTGTGTGTTATTTAATTTCGCCTTCCAAACCATAGGAAGAGAACTGGAATCATGAAACAATGACTGGTTGGTTGGTTTTTGTTGTTTTTGGGGTTTTTTTATTACAACAGATCTTGCTATTCAATTAATTGGTAGTGTGCAGACAGAATTGCCACTTTCTGTATTAACGCTCTGATAGTGCCAAGACATACAAATTCCGGTCACAGTGTTTAGGTCAGAGTGACAAGTCAGTCACATGTCAAAGTAGGTTCATAGTAGCTCCACAGAAAATAGTAATAATCAAATCTTCAAAATAAAATAACAGTGGACATATCTTAGCCGAGTTAAAAAAAAACACAGAGTTTTGCTGGGGATCTGTGGAGAGGGGGCAACTGATGTCAGCTGTTATTTATGTTACAAAGTGTTAGTGAAGGGGAAGCATCAATGCCTTGTGAGAATAGAGTAATTGCTGCTGATATAAACATCATTCTTTGCAGCATGCACTGTTGACCTGGGCACCTACGACAAGTGAAGATCTATTTTCCATGCATACGCAACATATCAAGAGATATGTGGCAGAAGTTTTTCGGGAGCAAGTACCCCTAAAGTGTAAATTTCATTTTTTTACACTGATAGCTCAGACCTGGCTGAGTGATAAGAGGTGTGAGGAGAGATACTGAATATGAGCTCTTCGCTGCTGTGTAAAGAGAAGGAAAAAGAAAACCAAGCAAAGCCCCATGGGAATCCAACCAGTTCTTGGGTTGTTACTGTAGTTTTCCATGAGCATCTGCAGTTTCCTAGGGCTAATCAGATATTAGAGGGACATCTGCAGTTCATGGAGGGCTTGTAGAAGCTGAATGGAGCTTCTTTGTTCATTCTTGTTCCTGACCTAACATTTATGGGTGGGAGTGTTTGCATGTTATTTGAATATGGCATTTGAGCATTTCATAAGAAAATGAGTCTTCTGACACCATCATGTCTGTGTGTTTGAAGCTGTTGACAGATTTAAACAAGATTTGACAGACAAAAGTTTCAGATATATTAGATTTCTCCAAGTTTCCCAAAAACTATGTTAGATGGAGGAGGGAGACTCTTTGGGCATGATTTACTTGCCTGAGCATGGGCTGTACTAATATTTGCGCTATTCTTGAGTTTCCTGCCTTGCCTCCAGCTACCATAACAGAAGTGCCCTTTCTGACTGTATCAGATACGAGGATATCTCAGAAAGCTTTAGAAGCCTGTGTTTAGGTATACGCTCTAAATCTCCAACACAACTTTCCAAAACAATGCAAAACCAGCATCATAACTCAGATATTATTAAACACTTGAGAATGTACACAGAACAGACCTCTTAGAAGTGCTTCAACTACTCAGAAAAACTCTAGTTAAAATTTGCAGCTACCTAGAAAAAAAGTCTATAGGAAATCTTGTTTCATGTAAAACTTCGCCAAGGGGATTAGTAAATTTAAATATATTCTCTGGTTTACAAAAGAGGATTATCAAATATCATGAAATTTCCAAGTTCACAAATATATGTTGTTTTCTGGAATGGGTCATTCCCATAAAAAAGTTTAAATTTGTTTATTTTCAGTTTATTGTATACAACTGGTCATAAAACTACTTTTTGCTTCTCAGTTTCACCACTTGAGAAGGGTATCTAACTAAATTTCTTCTAAGTAAACTCCTTCTGTTTGTGTTTTAATTTGTGATTTCCAGGCAGCATGTTACTTTTATATTTATGTTTGATTTGAGACCCCCTCGTTTAAGGACTTTTCCAGTTTCCCTGACTCCATTATGTGCAGTTCTCATCAAGGACTGTCTGGATGTAGAATACTTAACCACTTTTTTTTTACATTGTTCTAAACACATACACACATTCACATATGTATTTATATATGTGTGTGATATATATATATCACACACACACACACATATATATATAAAGTGAAGATTGCTGGGGAGACTGACAACATGGATTCATGCCAGAGGAAGTCCAGTTTTGTCCGTCACATCCACAGT
>JAOXNO010000033.1:58063881-58079803 GCA_028565335.1 Limnodromus scolopaceus | reverse complement strand
CAGTCCTGAGTGATGTGCTCTGGGCAACCCTGCTTTGGCAGGGGAGTTGGACTAGATGATCTCTAGAGGTCCCTTCCGTCTCTAATTCCGTGATTCCGTGATTCATGCTGCTGCTTTTAGGGAAAAGGGGAAAGAATAGTATTCGTCCTTCCTGGAATACAACAAAAGAACAGACAAAGATGGAAATCTAAAGCAGGCTGATGAAAATGTGACAGATTTAAGACTAAAAGACACTTTACTCAGCCTTTATTCCTTTGAAGTTCCTCAGATATGCAGATCACATTGGCACTCGCACTGACACACGACTGGGTTTCAAGAAAGAGGTGTTTGCAATTCTTATTGTTGTTTTTTTTTTCCTCACAGCAACAAAATAGACAGACAGAGCAGAGGGGCAGTGTGTCATGCTTGTGAACCAGATGAAGCTGGTAGATTTAATTTTAGGCTTACCAGTCTTAACAGTGTCCCTTCAATATTTATAAGGCTGGTACAAGTTAGGACAAGTTAAAGAAAAAGAGATAGAGTGGAAATTTGTCCATCAAGCTGAGCTGGAAAAAGTCTTTTTATGTAATCCATATCTTTAGGGAGAGGAACAAGATCTTACTGCATTCATATCCTGGAATTCTTGCAGAGTGATAATGTTGTGACATGAAGCAAGAATTATTAACAGGACCTGTGAAAGCTGGTATCTTTCCAGCTCTCTATACTTTAATCTTCTGTCTATTAACTGCTGCAAGTGCTGCCTTGGCATATATTACAGCCACATATTAATTTCTCATTTTCTCTCTAGTAGCTCCCCCAGTGGGATATACTACAATATTGCTATTTTACCTGACTATGGCATATGACAAGGTAGATCATACCCTTCAGTTGCCAAAAAATCCTAAACTGATGATCAAAAGAACATCAATAATTCATTGCTAAAGTATCCATGAAGCGGAAGCAGATTGGCTTGTTACACTGGATTACTTCTAGTTTAGTACAGAAGAAAAACAGCAACAAAAAAGTACCTCATGGCTTACGACTTGGTCTTTTTCATCTTCTGCTTTGTGCACAATGTCTCCTTCATTGCTGGCAAATGATACACCATTACTGGAAAGACTCAGTATAACTTGATCTTAATGAAGCACAGATTTGCGGTCAAGCAGTGAATTGTACAGCTAAAACACAGAACAATATGACTTTCTTGGATCACCTAATGAACTAGATTCTTTCCTCCGTTATGTATTTACAGATCAAGATAAAGCCCAAACTGAATTAAATTATCTGTACCTAAGTAATTTAAAAAAATAAAGCAATTGCATTGTTTTCTTCCTTAAATCCTTGCACTGAACGAAACTTTCAGGTAATATTGGTAACATATCAGCATTTCACTCAGCTGATTTTTTAATGATCTCTTCCTTGTTAAAATTAGAAGGCATTTCTTGGATACTGTTTAAGTGTGTTATGTTTATGAATAGAAAGTTAGGAGACAGTTGTACACTCTAGCAAAGGAAAAGGTGCTAGGTGAGCTAAGAACATTCACATGCCTATTTTGTAGGTCTACCAATATCCAGAACCAGAATGACAAGATTCAGATAATGTTGCCTAATTATGTAGTAAAATGAAACAGTCTGAGTGTTTCATGACATTATTAGTGTTTAATGGTGATTTTAGGAAGAAATTATTCAGACTTGATAGTGAAGAAGGATCCAGAATTGGTATCTAGAGAATGGAGATGATGATCATGTGTTTTCTGAAGAGCTGTGAAAAGTGCTTTTATATGTACATATAGAATCATAGAATGGTTAGAGTTGGAAAGGATCTTAAAGATCATCGAGTTCCAAAACCCCCTGCCATGAGCAGGGACACCTCCCACTAGACAAGGTTGCTCAAATCTTTCAATACCGCAAGATATTATTGATATGGCATTTTTATGATCTATAATGTGGCTGATAGAGCCATCTATCATTAAATTCCCTAATTCTGTGGGCCTCCTGAGTGACATAAGTAATACTTTAAATACATTATTATGAATACTGTCAAAGCTGAGCTATGAATATACTGGAACCGGAGAGAGTGGAATATTCCACGTCCTGCATTGCGTAGCTGTAACAGGTAGGGTATTCTAATCCTATTGAGGATGTTTGGTTGTAAAAGCTACATACGTTGGCTGTGTTCTTTACTGAGTCTAGTTTAGGATGATATTTCAAATGAACATATGAGGGTGTAGCAGGGAAAAATTAAGGCGTGAAAGAAATCAGTAAAACTATATGACTCAAGGAAGATAATAAGGGGTGTAAGATGTATAAACAAAATTAAATAGCTTTGATTCAATGTCATTACTGCTATAAAATGCCAGCATCAGCAGGCACATATATCTTTCATTCTAAAAGTTCCATTCTTAGCCACATTCAGTCAGAAATTCACAGAGGTTGTACTTTAGGAAAGCCTTCCACTTGGGTTCATCAACTTTATTTAAATTTAAATTGAGCAACTATTTCAGTGTGAGGAACATTCTAAGCACTTCTCCCCAAAATTAATTTCTGTGTTCTGATGTGACTTATCCATTTTTGTTTTCATTCAACACAACTTCCAGAGGTAAAAAGTCCTTTTTTTTTTTTTTTTTGCTATAGACATTCATTGTCTCAAACAGTCGAGGTAGAGCTGTTAGACACTACAGAAACAATAGCAATGATGATGATGATAATAAGAATAAAATTACAAAAGTGTGTTTCAGGATCTAGGCGGAGAGAAAAACAGATGAACAAACACAAACTGAAATCCTGTTGTTTAGGTTTACTTTCACTGTTTGGAAAGACATTAAACATCTATTACCCTAAAATCAATAAGCTAATAATTAATAAATTAATAAGTAACATTTCAGTCAAAAGGAGAGAACAAAGTAGTTAATTCCACTAGGGTAAATTGTTACATTTTGCTTTCAATAGCCTGGAGGAAGCCTTTTAACCACAAACCATTTCTTTTTTCTATCACATTTCAACATTTTATAATGAGCATTTGTGCCCCCACAGCCAGCATACTAATATGGTCACTATTGTTTTTTCCAAGTTAGTAATTAAAGACACAGATGTGTTCCACAGACCAGTGACATCTCACTCGACTGATGTGACTTATATTGGGTTTGGACCGAGTGGGAAAAGCCTGCTGACGTGCTGGAGCGACCCTCCTCCCCCTGCTCCTATTAGTTATCATTCAGAGAACAGCAGCGTGCCTTGGGGAAGGCAGCAGGCACGTCATTCCTGCTTGCCATGGTTAGAAGCACAACAGCTGTTTACCCCCTAATTCGTTGTACGGGCTCTGGCAGGCTTTTCAGGACTGAAAATGACAATTTTCTTTTGCAATCTGTGCATATGTAGGAGCAGTGGGAAGATCTGGTCTCCATTTGGAATGAGACGGGCTTGAGGTTCAAACTTCAAGGCTGAGTTTGAATCCGAACCTCCCCCAGTGTTGAGTGCTCAGGATAATCAATATCTTGTGGATTATTACACACAATAAAAACAACAAAAAAACCCCCTGTATTTTATCTGTTGTTCAAATTACTATTTTCCCATTTTCATCCTGTCTTCCTTTCTTGTGTTAATGGTTTTCTTTTCTGTCATACTCCTCCTCCTGCCCTGCAGGGTAGCTTTAGGGAGCATTACACAAGTAAGACTTTTCAATGAGATACAGGTGAATACAGTGACTTGTAAACTTTACCAGAAGTTTTGAATTTACCCCAGGATATGGAATTTTTTTTTGGTGGCTAAAAAGATTAAGAAGCGAAAGGCAGCAAAGAAATTAACAGAAGCACAGAGCTCCCTGAACTCAGGATAATGGAGACTTCCCAGGATTCACACTAATATTTTTCTAAGACCAGAAGCCCACAAGAAAGTGATCACATGGAAAGATTAGAAGCTTTCTGCAGATTTTCACTCTTCTTCTATTCAGGAAAAGATTGGTGTGTTGTACTGCAATTTCTTACTTTTTGCTACCAAGCCATAATTGAACTAGAAAAATTCTCACAGAGCATCTTGTTATTCCACTGTTGCGCTTTTAATATTCTAATTACCTTACTTCGTTAAACCAAAGACATACCTCCTGGCTCCCTTCCAAGTTATTAATATTGTGTTGGGAAGGAACAAAATTGAGACACGGAAACAAAAGCTGAGATGAGGAGAGGCAAACCACCACTTGGGAGTTATTGAGGGTGTTATTTCAGAGAAAACTGTATTCAACCAAAACCTGTTTCCTGAGTGTTTACATAAAAAATATCCAAACCAGTAAGTTTTCAAAATTAATACGTTTCTCCTTTCGACTTACTATGATGACACAAGTAAATTATATATTTTGGAAAATTATACTTTGTTATACTGAAAGCTTTGAAAAACAAAAATCAATTTATCTAAAGAAATAGAAGCAGCGTTTGAAGTTCTCAAGTTTTGTTTTTCTTTCAGTGACAAAGCATTTGCTGAGTATTTTTGCTTTGTACCTCCCCTCATCTTTTCCACTTAGCCTTTTGACACATCTATTGTAACATCATGGCTAAGGACGGTTGTTATCATCTTTTTAGGTAATAAGCTGTGGGTCAGTGAAGTCATCTTTTCTAATGAAGGCGCCTAGGAGTTAATTAAATATTTATTTTTATATTTAATTTATAATTAATATATTTAATATATAATTTAATTATCTAATTAAATATATATTTTCAACTTTATGCCTCATGGACAACCACAATGTTTTTAGGTTCTACTGGATACTAAACACAATATATTGAATTTACTCTCATATAGTGTTGCAGATTTGAGCTTATGTGGTGATTCACCGAAGTAAATAACAGTTCTCCCATTTACTTCAATGAGCAAAGGACCTGCCTGCTGTTAAAAAATGTCTTTGGTTGCCATGCTATTTTTCCAAGAGCACTTACAAATTCTATATTCCTATTTAAATACAGATTTATTTTGCTTTAGATTAAATCAGGGATATCTGTAGTATAAGTGTGAATTTGCAGGTTGCTTTTCTATACTGTGAATGTGAATTTCTTATTTTAGGAAAAGCATAATTAAGAAAATCAGTATCAGCATATTTACTGATCCACATTACAATCAACAGGCTGATAAACACTGGCACGGGAATCCTTTGCAAGGTTTGCTAGATCTATAGTGTTTAAGTTTTACAGCATCTGATCTGTTCGGCTTTCAGAGAAAAAATAAAACACCACCGCTTACGAGTTTCACAATTCATTAATATGTGAGTTTATGTTTGTGGTGGGTTGACCTAGGCTGGTTGCCAGATGCACACCCAGCTGCTCTCTTACTGCCTCTCCTCAACAGGACAGAGGGAGAAAATATGATGGAAAAGCTGGGGGTCTGGATAAAGACAGAGAGAACACTTACCAATTACTGTCATGGGCAAAACAGACTTGCCGTGGGGAAATCAATCTAACTTATTGTCAATTAAAATCAAGATGGATGTTGAGAAACAAAGACAAAACTTAAAACACCTTCCCCCATCCCTCGCCTTTTTCCCAGGGTCAACTTCACACCTTCATTCGCATCTCCACTACTTCCCACCTGCCCTGAGCAGTGCAGGGGGACAGGGAATAGGGTTGGTTGTCAGTCCATAATAGTTCCTCTCTGCTGCTGCTTTCTCCTCACACCTTTCCTCTGCTCCAGCATGGGTCCTCCATGCAGCACAGTTTCTCTGTGTCTGCTCTGATTTAGGGTCCTCCATGGACTGCAGAGCCAATGTCTGTTGCAGGGTCCTCTCCATAGGCTGCAGGGGAATATTTGCTCTGGCACCCTGAGCACTTCCTCCCCTTCTTTCTCCAGTGACCACTGTGCTCCCTCTATAAGTCTCACCCCTTTTTTTAACTCACTCCCCACATTGCTATGCAGTGTTTTGCCCTTTCTTAAATACGTTTTCCCAGAGGAACCACCCACTTTGCTGATGGGCTCAGCTGTGTCCTGCGGTGGGTCTGTTGGAGTCAGCTGGAACCAGCTGTGTCCAGCAAAGGGCAGCCCCTGGTCTCTTCTCACAAAGCCCACCCCCACAAACCCCCTGCTGCCAACACCTTGCCATGTAAATCCAATGCAAATTTCTCCAAGAAACATGAGAAAGCTAAAAAGATTGGTGTTGTTGACTCAATAGGTTACATCATCTTAAGTAGCCAGTGCAAGTCCAGTGTCCCAGAAGCTGTTTTCACATTAGCCAAGCTGTGAAATCAGAGACCTTCAACATTTGTGGTCGCTGATGAGACCTTATTATGTTAAGAATTAGTAATAATTCCCATTAAATTATTATATTGGCTATTACACAGTGCTAACAATTTGCTGCCCAGCTCTAAATCTCTGTCCTGCATTGACTTTGTGTTCTGCTAGCTTTTACTGCAGAAATGGCTCTTACTCATGCCAGACACCAGGCAAGGTGGGAATTTCATGTCATAAGCTAGACCAGAAGGCAGATAATCTGTCTTCTAAAGCACAGATCTATAGCACTGGTCTCAGAGAATTTCAAACTATTGACAAGCCGAAGACTTACACTTGAGCTGTCCTGAGAGCAGTGATGCTTACAAATTTAGTAATTACTGTAGAGTTGTTCAAGAATGCCTGCTGGATTAGTAGATGTCTGAGGCAGCTTTTCTGTGAGCCCAAAATATTTTCCATCATATCTATGGGCTTACAAACATTGAATGCTTGTGAAAAGTTTAAAAGATATTCTTAACTGATAGCGGATTTTTTTGGTGGGTTTTTTTGTGTGTTTTTTTTCTTTTTTTTTTTTTTTTTTTAATTTTGGTTTTGTTTTCTTTGGGTCTTTTTTTGAGGCTTGTAACATTTGAAGGATGTAGATTTTATTTATTTTTTCTACTTGTGCAAAATGGAATACTGTAGAAATGTTGAAGAAATCCAGAAAGGGGAAGTAAAGCTTTTTTCCAATTCTGCAGAGCATTACAGGAGGTATTTACTTCTGTGAATGCCTCTTTGGCCATAATGATGCACATTTTCCTTTTGTTCTCCCTCCTCAGCAGAGATTCTGAATTCAATGTTAAATTGAAGTAAGACAAACATATTACCTTATCTCCATGTAAATGTTGGCAAGAAGTGCTCAATAAAATAAAAAACTTAGGGATTATTTATCTTTTATATATTTAAATATGTAACAATTCTGAGTGATCACAGCATTTTCAAAATTGTTTAGACTACGAATTAAATCATCTGTTATTCTTAGACTCCAAAATCTACTTGTCCCTCAGGTAACACTTGGGTAAGGATTTCCAAAAATGCATCTATTCTGTGAAACATAAAATAAACCAAAACTGAACTAGACAATACCTCACTGTACCACTTCTTCAACTGCTTGTGTTCACCTTTTGTATTTTTGTTAGAAATTCTTTTGAAAGGGTACTGGTTTTAGATTAGGGTCTTAAACCATATGTAATAAAAAGAATTCCTGATCTTTGCTCTCATCTCCTTAGTACCATAGCACAAATAATAAATAATGTCAGTAAAGTAGTATATTGATGAGTATTTCATAAAATCTCATCTTGGATAAAAAGATGACATTTTTGTTTGCACGTGTAATTTCCTTGTATCTGGGAAATGGTTCCATCATATGACCCTGTTTTTGATAAATAATGAACTTGATAGAGTTGATGTATTTTGGTGGTAAAAGAATGCAAGATTGAAAAAGAGAACCTGCATCAGCAAGCTTATCAGGCATAAGTCAGCAACCATGCAACATGCAATAGTTTTGATAAAACCACAAAATATCTACTTTACTTAGCATCTCCCAAGAGTGTCCGTGAAGTACATCCCAATGTCCTGTAACAAATTTAAGCCTGCAGTAAAAGACCAAAGTCACAACACTAGTAGATCATAGGAAGACAGTATAGGTGACAGTTATCATTAGTGTCCTATAGTCCCACAAATGTGAAGAATTTGCCGACAAATTTCACAGACTAACTGAGGAAGTAGACCACATTTTACACTGAAACGAGATTAATGCCATCTTCCAATGTTTCCTGACTGTAACACCACTGTCCCAGTCTTTAAATCAAACCTCTTGACTTAGATTTGCTATCTGAAGACTCACACTGTACACTTAATTTCTTACCTCTTTTCACCAATTTCATAAGCATACCAAACTCCATCTTGAAATCATTCAGATTTCTTTTATCTAATTGGAACACTTCCAGCATATCACTCTTCACATGGTTAGAAACTGTCTTCTAATTTGCTGTCAAAATGTATTCATGATTAATTTATGACGTTTTTGATCTTCTGTTGGTGTTATTTTGTAATCTAAGTAGTTCGTCTGTATCTTGATGTTTCTCCTCCAAAAGTGTTTGAAATGCCATCATACGCTCTTCTTAAGGCCTTTGTTTTAAGAAGTGAAGCCATGTAACCCTGCAAATCTCTCTCCACAAAATAGAGAGAATACATGACTTTTCACTTTGTGCTATTCAATTTCATTCTATTTTGCATGAGTTAACACTGTCATTTAGTTCATCCTCTACAATGATGCTGTCATCTTCTGTGTTTGTGGAAAGTCCCAACTAATGCAGTCCACGAATTATAAAAACTCTCAGCTATTTGCCTCTCTGGGTATCTTCCCTGTTTTGTAGCACTCATTAATGCAGGCATTTCTACTTGAAATAAGAACCCGCTATGGGGCACTATCTAATTTCTGTACCTGAATTTGAATAGATTAACTCCACAGCATCAAGCCATCTAACAAATATTATCAGAGAAAATGATACTGTATCATACAATAAAACCTTCATAAAAATCATGCTAGAAATGTGTCATACTCTATTTACCATCATATTCTAAATTATTATTTCCTTCAAAATTCATTGTATGACTTAAAGTAGTGTTGAAGTCAAGCTAACAGACTAATAGTTGCTTGAAACTCTGTTGATTTTGTGGGTTTTTTGGGGTTTTTTGTGTGTATTTATGAATAGAGGTACTGATCTTCTCCAGTCATAGGTTATTTACAGATTAGTTACAACTCATGTAACTCTGGCATTTTTATTCCAGCCAACACCCACCCATCCTCACCGTGCACGTCTCCTGTGAAAGTCGAAGAAAATAGAAAGTAGGGGAGAAGATTTTGGATTGAGATAAAGACAGATTAATCGGGAAAGCAAATGTCAGAATGATCACTTTAGCCACAAACGGAAGCACAGCATCATACAGGCTGCTATGAAGGAAGTCAGCTCACTCCCAGTCACACAAGTTGCACAGAGTAAATTCTCCAGCAAGCACAGCCCTAAGAAGAGAGGAATTTGTGTTAACAACCTTAGAAACTGAGCGCTTGAACTAATTACATATTCTGCAGTTAACTATAGACTGATGATGGATTATACAAAGGTATTTGTTCATTATTCTCAAGAAAAAATATTCTTTTCCTGATAGGTAATTCACCTTTGAGTAGCTGGAATTCAAATTCAAAGCTTATGGTTAGTAGCAAAAATTGTAAGCTTGGTCGTATATTTGCTGAGAAAGGGACCTAATTATTACAAAGAGAAATGCAAGTGCAAGTTCATTAGAAAATGTAACATAGCAAGGGATAAGCAGTACCTGCAACTATCAGAATACTTAAAACATGTTCCTATCTTCCTTTGCTCAGGCAGAACTGTATTACAATTGTATTCGTGCAGCACATTTAAACGTATTTGTATGCATTCTTGATTAAAGCAAAAAGAAATTAATCATTTATTTTCAATTTGTATGTTTTGTTTTTTCATTTTTAGACAAGATATCCAAGTTAGTAAATTCTACTATGAATACTCTCACAAAAATGTACCAATTAATATATAAATACCATGTATGAATAAATGCAACCTCATTTGTAGGTACTTTTGGAAAACCAAATCATTTTCACAAATGCAACTGGTAATAAAAGATGAGAACTTGTTTATAGTGAATATCTCATCAGATAAAATAATCAAAAGAACTGTTACTTTCACTTTTGTCATTCAGAGGAATACTTAATATCTTTTCTACTCTGTAACTCCTGTTAAATCAAACCATATTTCAAAATTAGGATTTTGCTCTACCAATTACCAACTCTTGCTTGGCTTCTACTTCTTTAACATTTCGTCTGTGTTCATGGAAAAAAAGTGTTAATGCTTACCTTCAGTTCCCTTAGTTTAAGGTGTGGATAGGTCTAAAATTATCTAAAAGCAGGGGAAAAGAAAACTGTATTCATGTGTTGATTATCTACTGTTGAGAAAGGGGCATTCTCAGGTGAGAAGCCCTGAGTAAAGCTTGCAAGAAGAGCCCGTTAAACTTTGTCCCTTTTTGCTTGTAAAATTTCCTAACCTGATAGGCTACAGATATAGAATTCTGGATTTAATTGACTTGACTTTCCTTCAGCTAAAAATTTAATCTTTTTCAACTGTATAGCACCAATAAAGTGATGAAATGTATTGCAGGTTTGTGTTGTATTAAAACACATGAATTTTAATTATTTTCTTTGTAACTTTTATCGCACAGCTTTGGAAAAGGTGAACACATAATGCATTATCTATTTAATTAATTTTTTGTCTCTAGGATGATGAAGTTCTAGATTTCTTAAGGAAAGTACCCCATTCTAACTCCTTTTATAACTATTCTTTCTGAACCAAGAATTTCTGAGGTTTACATTAGGAATATTAAATTGGAAGTGAATATGACATTGGCAGATCAACAAAGTATCTATTTGACAATAATGTTTCTGTGGTAGATTATCATGAATAATACATATTTAACTGATTTAGTGCAGTCTGAAAAGTTATGCAAGTGACATTAGTAAATTGCCTACAATTTTAGTTGTTTTGACAGAGAAGGTAAACTGTCTTAGCTGATACCACACAAAGGTGATGTACAGGTTACCCATAGTAAATCTTTAGGATTCTTTTTAATCAAAAGATCTGGATTTTTCTTATTAAAAGCTATTGTTTCTATAAAATGTTTATACAGTTGGAAACTGTATGCGCAATAGAGAACATACAAATTTTTTTTTTCATAATATAATATTCAAATTTAATGTTTATGTTGCTGTCATTCCTGCTGTTCTCTAAAATCAAGTACTCTAAAATCATGTCTGAGGTATAGTAGTTTAAGGTGTTAAGAATCTTGCTTTAGATTTGAGATATTTTCTATGTGTAAATTATTTCTTTGTTACAATAATCTGTAGTCTATTCCAGATATGAAAAAAAAATCACTTCCAAAAAAAAAGGAAAAGAAACAAAAAAAATGAAGAAAAAGAAAAAAGAAGAAAGAAAGGAAGGAAAAAAAAATAAGAAAGAGATTTACTTTTATTATCAAGGAGAAAAAGTGACCATAATAAATTGCAGAACATACAGTCAGAAATAACTCCTGCTGCAACTCATTTAATGTTATTACATGCGGAAAAAAGAACCATAGGCTGAAATCACCTTTATTCTAGCTTACATAAAGAACTAGCTATTTTAAGTGGTGCTGAAATAAGCATAACCAATTGCAGTGCCAAGTATTACAGCAGTGAATTTGGCATATAGAGTTATTGCGTGTGATACATAATCTAACAAATTTCCAAACAAACATTCTGGAAACAATTACAAGTAAGCAAGCAACCCTGAGCAAATACCATAGAAGTTTTAAATTGCATTTTGGTCACCCACGACCATTTAAAAAAAATGTTCCGCAGAATTTTTATGCCTAGAGCAAAAAAGGAGGGCTTTTGCTGTCTTGCCAAGTGAGAGTTTAATGTTGTGAATCATTAGGAAGCATACACATTAGTCTCAAAAATAATTGTTTGGTTTATAGTCACTTGAGGCTATAGTCTCAATCAGACCTCAGCTGTGGTGGGCTAGGAGAGCATACAATGCAGTATAAATACAGTTTGTTGATATATCACTGACAGAAGCATATGTTACACCACTAACTTCCAAAACAAACACATGAAATTGTTACCAAAGAAAGACAAATGCTACAGCTTTTAAAAAAAAAAATGTATTTCAAGTTACTTTAAAAATAATCTGATTAATTCATAGATGCAGGTTTTAAATTTTTACATCCATGTGACTTAAAACATATTAATAAAGTAATAAATATGTTAACAATAAATAATAATGCTCCCAGAACCTAACCTAATAATTTTTATCGTGGTTGGACATGTTCTTGGGAGGTCTAGAATGATGTCTATTCCTATTTATTCAACATGTAGCCCTTCAAATATATTCAAGGTTATTAGTAAAGAAAAAGATAAGCCTACTTTGTTGTTCTGACTAGGCATATTTCTTTGCTCTTTCGAAGGAGCTTGCCTCTTTTTAAAACCATTAGGCTCAGAAGACTCTTTCATCATAGGAAATGTTTTGAAATCATGACATCAACAGGACCAAGAACCTCAAAGCTGAGTTCCAGACTATAGGAAGAATCTTGGGTCGTTGAATAAGCTGAATAACTAATAACCAAAGGTTTGTTAAGCTTTGGTATCTTCAGCATTATCTTCTCTTTCTAAGAGAAGCCAGTTTACCCAACTAGGGAGTACCAACATTAATAATATTTTTTTAAAAAAAAAATACAGCAGTTCAACAAACAACCTCCAACCTGAAAGAGATCAAAAGATGATAGTGTAAAAGCCATAACCTGTAGAATGATTTTCAAATATAAATTCACTCCCACTCTTACTGTAACCATTGAGTTCAGTGGGAGTAGGACAAGGCAGTCATTTATGCTATTGCATTTTCTAATGATGAAAATCCCTCTCTGGATCAAGAAAAGACTATCAATGTGTCTCCTTGTGAATTTAGTAGTAGGAATAACCTTGGGGTGTACTTATAGCTCTTATGCAGAAGGAAGAAGTTCGCTCCCCAGTGTGAACACTTTGGCTCTGGTAAAGTATGTGATTGATTTTGGTTTTAGCAGTAAATTCATAGTTTATTTCCATCAGAGGAACTTTTAAAATTTCTCTGTCAGTTCCCACTATGGAAGCAGAGAGACTAGTATCAACCAAATTACACAATCATGAACCCTTGAACAGGGAATGTAGTGTTTTCTTTCTGAGATGCATCAACCAATGAATGACTTTGTTCTCTTGACATTACACTTCAGTAAACCTGTCTCGTCTATATATATATGTACCTACATACATATATAGCCTCAAGTAACCATCTATACCATCTATGTACCAAAATAATGAACAGAGGAACATAAGAATGGAAGGGAACGTAGGAATGTTGAACCTGGTTCCTACACAGCCGGAGGCAATCTCATAGTAACCACATTTAGTCTATTATATTATACCAATAATCTACAAAGATTCAAACAGTAACCATTTCACGTTTCATGCCTTACAGGTGACAGAACATTTCCTAATAATCTATAGCAAAGTCAAGTATATTAAAAGGTATAGCCACTAATAGGCACAGCTGTTAAGTCCACAGTTCTATCAATATTTAATATTCTGTTGTGAGTATAAACCAACTGCTAGCAATACAAAGTAAAATACACTATAAACAGATGGCATTAATTTTCTCATTGTAAACTTCACCTTTGTATAGGAAAGAGTAGGCATAATATATTTTCCCTTAAGTTTAAGAAAGTGTCTTCTGGAGTGAACTAGAAGTCAAAGCTGGTATCCATTGTTAATGCAACAGATGTGTTTAGATCTAAAATACTTCTTTAAAACTATACTTTATTAATAACAAACATGACTGGGTCACAAAACTGTAGTATCATTCACTGTAACGCCAACAAGCTTTTTCGCAGTTCTCTGGTTTCCTTTTCCCCTTTTATCTTGTTTACTTGTTCTCATTCCTGTATAACAAAGCCAAGGTTTTGGTTCCTGAATCTTAGCACTAAGAAAGGACGTTGAAGATCCTCCCCCTCCACCATTATCACCGTGCCAAACACATCACTCTATTGCTTTTATTTTAACCACTTGATGTTAAATTTGCAGCTAAACTGATTTTTTTTCCATGAACCAGTAGAGAGAGTTTGGAGTAAAAGGAGTCAGCTAGACAAATACAAAACAAAAATGGGATATGTTAAAATACATGAGTTTTTATCTGCATGTCCATTAAGAAAAGAAGGTACAGGGAGAAAGAATGGGAAGCTCTGTGGCCCTTGTAGAAATACATGCCAACCCTTGGAACACAGAATCCTCACTAGCAGTACTTGGACGCTTGCCTCTACCCTTCTCAGGGAGCCCCACTGCCCACCCAAAGGTGACACAACGGTGTCACCTTAAACACAGTTCCTTAAAGCAGGAATGGCTTCTGTTTATCTCAGTGAGTATAATGGTATAGAAGGCAGGTGAGACCATTTGGCTTCTTTTATGAGCACTCATCCTAGCTCTTCAGAAGTTCTTTTTCCTTTCCATTCCTTCAATGCAGTGGAAAGAAGTCTCTTAGTGCTCAAGTAGCCAGAATCCAATAATTCTGCTGTATGTTCTCTGTGTTATTCTTGGCTGAAGGGAAGTGTCATTCAATCTTCTTTTCCAAGCCTATCCTCTTTCTAACCCTACAAGATATGCAGTCTGAGAGTTTGCTGAAGAACGGGGTTTCAGGGTGCTCATTGTTCAGCAGCTGCTGGAAGCTGTTTGAAGTAATGTCATTACTTTTTCTCTCATCATTTCTCTGGCATACATTTGGACCTTTTATCAAGCAACGCTTTTTACATCTAAGACTATTTATGAAGTAACAATTCATCTTAGTCGTCTTGTAGTTTAACCCCATTTAAGAAAAGTATCCCACAAGGCTTCTCACAATTATAGCAGAAACACAAATATTTCCTGTTACTTCAGCAATCACACACCAGTGGCAATAAGCTACCTTGTCAGATCAGTGTTTTTGCAGTTTATAATGTTTTTATTGTGAATTGTTGTGCAGAGAACACAATTCTTGGGCAGGGGAAGGAGCA
Organism: Limnodromus scolopaceus; assembly: GCA_028565335.1. Classification (NCBI taxonomy): domain Eukaryota; kingdom Metazoa; phylum Chordata; class Aves; order Charadriiformes; family Scolopacidae; genus Limnodromus; species Limnodromus scolopaceus. The sequence goes on along the minus strand of JAOXNO010000033.1, from coordinate 58,064,939 downwards.
CATTGTAAATAAAACTGTTTTCTAAAGCATAAATTCACTGATGAACCATATGAAAAGTATTCAAAGCACAAATTTTTCCTACTTCCCTTTCTAACCAAAGAATCGGGAGTTAAAATGACCCCAGAAGACTAAAATGAAATAAAAAATCCTCCAAGAGCCTGAGAGCTGTATGAAGTTTGATAAGTGTATACCCAGTCCCTGACTCAACAGATTTTTCGAAGTCCTCACAAAGGCAACTTGGATTCAAGTGGCTGAACATTTATGCTCCTTGTAACTTGAAAGGACCTGGACTAACATGCCAGGGAGCAACAAGTGCCATTCTGCTCCATGAGGGAGGATGAGCCAGGAGCCAAGGGTGACCCAGCACAGGTGGTGCCCTCTCCAAGAAGCACCTGACCATGATGGGTAGAGAAAGGTGCCACTGACAAGGTTCCTCAACAGACACAGCAAGGAGAAAAAGCAGGCCCAGGATCTGTCCAGGAGGAACAGAAGACAAGAATCAGATACTGGCACTCCTCCAGGATCTCTGGGGCAGGAACTGGTGGTCCCAGCTGTGATGAAATGGGGCCATGGGCAGGATGGGGAGAGGTCCAGGTGAGGCTAGACAAGGACAGTAAGTGCCTTCACAGTGGATACTATGGCCCCGAGGGTTTAAATGGGATTTGAGGACCACACTACGGCGGTGTTGATTCTGCTGAATCCCATCCTGAGCAGCTGGAGTGGTAATTATGTGCTCTGTACAACTATTTTTAAATTAATTGCTTTTCATCTTAATGTAATGATACTTTAATGTAAACCATCTTTTAAGCTTGGAGTTACATATAAATACATAGAATAATCAATTTGAAATAGATTATATGAACTTCAGTTGAGGATTTGCCACAAGCCTGAAAGGGAGATTTTATCTTCCTTACTAAATGGTGTTGCTACAGAGCCATGTTACATTCATTTATACATATATACATATATATGTATATGAGAAAAAAACTTCTTTACAGTGAGGGTGCCAGAGCCCTGGAACAGGCTGCCCAGGGAGGGTGTGGAGTCCCCTTCTTTGG
>JAOXNO010000033.1:58025973-58043620 GCA_028565335.1 Limnodromus scolopaceus | reverse complement strand
GGCTTTGAGCAACCTGGTCTGGTGGGAGGTGTCCCTGCCCATGGCAGGGGGGTTGGAACTCAATGATCTTTAAGGTCTCTTCCAACCTGAACTATTCTATGAAATAAATGGTGATCTCCTACTTCCAGGAGGCCAACCCTTCTCTCATCAGCACACAAGGTCAACATTAAACTGAACTGTGTCACTAGTCAGAACTAGCCAGGAAAATTATAAGCCTGTTGACATCAGTGTTTGGGTGTTTTTACATGTGTTTACATATTTCTGTGTAAATCAGCTAAACAAGTTTTCTCACATATATATCACACCAGTTTAAACAAGATATTGACTTTATTCTCATTCATCATACATCATACATCAAAATCATACATACATCATGATCATTCATCATACATCAAAATGAAAATATTGCTAGATATTTGGTGCACCCTTATTCCTGGGATGAAATAGGTGCTACCTTACAGCTATTTAAGATATGAAAGTGTATTCAATCAAATTACATTGCAATTAAAAATATACACATATACACAGTACAGCATTGTATTAAACTGTCCTCCCCCACAATTCCACTTAAAGACTAAGCAGAAGGAAAAGAGACTGTAATACAATAAATGCTTTCTCTGGAAATTAACAAGCAAGACCAAGCTTCTCTCAGACAAAACTCTTTTATGCAAGGCTTTCTTCTGAGGGCAGGAGTACCACCCATCTCTTCTTTTCACCTTTTCTCTGCAAGTTTATACCGTGGACTGCTCAGGAAATCAAGTTTTGTTACCAATACAGCTTGTTGACATTTCTATGGTGAAAAAGCAAGCCCTGCTATCAGCACTGAATTCTGGTCATGCTTTTGTGTGTTTAAGTGTCTTGGGATTTTTTTATTTTTTATTTTTTTTGTTTGTTTGCCAGAACATCTTGTTTTGCTCTGATGATAAATTTATGAAGATTAAATTCCCACAAACTTCTAAGGCACACGGTTAAACCCACAGGCTATTATTTCTCATGGGATTAAAGAATATCCTTTATGATGGTAAATTAGTGATTGAAGAGAAGAGCTTTTCTGTTTCTCAGTGCACAAGTCAGATGCACAAACTCACTGATAATAATTTCAGTGGCTCTTGACAAATTCAAGAGCATAAGGTCAGCCACATCATGTCCATGTCTGTGTAACTCACCGGTGAACGTGTATTACAGGTCTCCATCTGTGCTTACTCTCCACAGGCTGTGTTTGTACTAATCCGTACCAGAAAGCTTGATTACAAGCTTCAGCAGGTTTTGCTCTGAGTGCTGGAGCTCCTCTTCCAGTCCCCCGTATGACAACCGTGACAGCAGCTGTCACAATCGGCATGTAGCACCAGCAGATCTCCGCAGACCAGCTAGCACTTCTGATGAAATAACAGAGGCAATGGTTTCTGAGGTGTCCTATCCCACCACCTGCAAGAATCAGCACAGAAGAACTTGGAAAAATTCCACCTATATATCCTACACCCTCTCCTTTTGGGGACCACTTGAAGGTCCACCATTTCTCTCTCAAAGGACCACCTTTTGGCCCTTGTATTGGCAGTACATGTCTGCTTCCAGGCTTGTGCTTTTTATTTGTTCTCCCAGACCTTAAATCCCTTTAAAGCATTTCCACTGGCTTCAGAGGGTTAAAGACCAGGTACTGAAACTTACCCAGCTATTTTCTCTTGCTGGACAATCCCCAGTGAACAATCTTTCTACTTTCCAGCCATACTCTTTTCCATGATTCTTTGGCTGCGGGTTTGGCCAAATTGTTATACTTTTAAGTTAATTTAAAATGTTCAAATCAGTTAATTTTCTATGCATTTGGAGCCGTACCATCACCACTTCTCTAGGCAAGTTGTGAGCAACTATCCCGAAGTTGCACTGGCCAAGGTTGGGAAAGGTTTTTGTCAAACTTGCAGTTTTTCCATGCACTTTTCCATATCTCTTTCAATCTCTCTACTCTTGCTTTTTACGTTGTATCCCTGAACTCAGGGCAACTAAGACATCAGAGAGTTGACGCTATTCCTCTGCACCTGGAATAGGTTATACCCAAGAGTTGGTTGTGGAATTTTTCAAAGTGACAACCTCCTGCTTCCAAACATGGGAACAAAACATGGAATCTTGTTACTGAGTAGTAACTGCGGGCAACTCAAATTTTGTATGGCAAGTACCATGCAGGGAATCACCAAAGGCAGCCCATCCTCATGAGATTTCTTGTTCAAACATACAGATCCATTAAGTCTGGCTGCATTCTGAGTGATTTTCCTATGATAGTTTACATCTCAAAGCTTTTGAAATTCTTTTCATATGCAAGGTAGAAATGACAATTCCATATCATATTGTATTTTCCTTCTGAAAAACACCTTTTTTCTTTTTGTAAGAAGTACCAGAATAGTCATTCTCATATTTATTGTGTCTAATTGTGCTAGAGTGAGCACATTATTCTGAAGTGCTAAGCTCAAGGTTACTAAGGAAGAAAAAATATTTTTTTTTTAATCTTGACAGTGCCTGAATAATTGCTATGGTACTAGCACATGGATCCCCTATAAATTAGAAATGAAAAATCGTAGGCGTTTTTTGTTTTGTTTTTCTGGTGAAGATAAGACAAATTGGCATTAAATTACTAATTTGATGCCATGGTTACTTCTAGTTATTCAGATTGTTTTAATGACAAACATGTTGATTTTGCTTTAACCTGTTCCTACTCTGCTACCACCATATCTACAGATTTCAGGGGGAGGTGGGAGTGGAGTCTTGGTGGGTTTTGGGTTTTTTTCTAGCTTTAGTTCTTATATTTAGTCAATTTTCATAGCTGATAGAACATGTCAGCATTACAGAGACTACAGGAAAAATTGTTTACCAACCATGTAAATGGTGGAAAATATATTGGTTATAGGGAGTAAAACCATATTTAAAAGCAATGATCAGAGGCTATAAGCTTAGGACAATGTAATTTATTTTGATTTTCAGAAAATCCTTTGGAATAAAAAGCTATTTAGTATAATTCCATTGACATAAAACTGATAAATGAAGAGGAGAATCAAGTTCACAGACTAAGAATATATTATTAATTTCCAGCATGGAAAATGTTCAACAGTGGGAAATCTCATGCTCCTGTTTTAAGTACAATGTTTTTTTGTCATATTGAGCAATCATCAGGGGAAGATGATGAATAATATAATAGAAAATATCTCAGAACTCTTTAAGCCTTAAGAGAATCTGCATGGGTTCTGAGCATTTTGGCTGTGATCCAGTAAAGCTCTTAGCACTTGCTTAATTTTAAGCCCCTGAGTGGTCTCATTGCAAAAATCCTGGGTATGGAGTATTCTGTTGTGTGCTTGTTAGACGTTGTTAAAACTCAAGATTTTTTCTTTATAAAAGCTTGTTAACAATTTTTTTTTTTTTTGTTAAAAAGTGAGTAGCTGTACTATTTATTCAGATAATGATTTTTATTGCTTTGAAGTTCCCTCTTTAAAAACATAACTAACCTAAACGCTTCCTCAAAAGTTCACAGCATCAAAAGTTATAGGAATGAATTCATTCTTCCAAATCCCCTAATGTGGGAAGGAAATAATGCTGATAACGTTATCAGCAAAAGCCACAATCTGAAACTGTCTTCCACTTTAAATGAGTGTAGGAAAAGCATATGCAGTACAAACAGTATCATCGTTCATCTGGAGGGCTCTGCATCACTGTTGGTCTGTCACAGACCTAATTCTGGTCTCATTTACAGCAGCATAACTCTGCTGACGTCAGTGCAAACAGCACCACTGGCATTACCAAGGAGATTGTTTGTAACTGAAAACAGTAAAAAGACACAGAGCACAAAGAAGAGGTTAAAAGTAAATGACAACTCCATTATTACCTTGTGAATAATATTGCTTCCCAAGGATAACCTTTTTCGTTTGCAATCCATGATTACATACTAAGATACAGACTCAGTGAAAAGGTCTCATCTTCTCTAGTACTGCTCAGTCCACGCGGTAATACATATGCATTCTGAAAGATATCACAGGATTTGGTATACTATATATCCTGCCACCAATACTGGGTTTGGCCCCACGCGTTGACGTGAGTTTGATTTGGCAATGTCTACAGTCAGTGGTTTTTATTATTTTTTGCTTTTAGTCTATCTATCTGCAGTACAAACACCTGAAGGGAAGCAAGGGCAAACACATGCAGCCAAATAAAAAAGTCTTTTGCTGTCACAGTTCTGTATGTGATGGCCATACAGGGGCCAGGGTATTTCCACCCTTGGCATTTCTGAGCACGCTGTGTAGGTACAACAAAGGGTCTGCCTGCCCTTTGTAACATCCGCTGAAGTTGCTGACATTTGCCCACTCATTGCCATGGAGTTTTTTGTGCAGATCGAACAAGACTCCATATTTGCATAGCCAAATTTGGGCTGTAGTCAATGCAGCGGTGGTGTTACACTCTCGGTTTCCTAAGAAGGAGAAGAGTGTGGGTGCGCACGCATGCGCGCGCATGTGTTTGTGAGGAGAAATGTTTTAACAAAATGCATCTCAGTATGTTTCAGTGCTATGATAGTATGCAAAATAAATAGGTGTTGAACTCAGAAAACTCAGAGGCTGGGTTCTGGACATGTAGGAGAGAGGACTGTAAAAAAACCCCTTACTCTCCAGGAGATCCAGATAGGCTCCTTTCAAGTTTTACTTATTGTTAGCCTGAGGGTCCAAATTTTATTTATTCTATTTTGGAAGTATTCAACCTGAAATTATCATTCAATGTTAAAAGATCTAACAAAAAAGCTGGGGAACTTTATGCATACTCATTTTCCAGTAAAATTGTTTTCAGAGCTCACATACCTCACTGCTAAATGCCATAACTTTTCACACATTTCTCTACTGTGAAATGGGATCTGAGATAGCTATAATTTTCTGCTACCACAGATTCATTTCTTGCATGAGATCCTTTGAATGCTACAGCTTTCTCATAACACTAAGAACTTTACATTTCAGTTGAGGCCCTTTATTTTCATCAAGTAGTCAGGTGCATTGCCATACAGCACATATTGTGTGTCTACTGATAAGGGCTTATGAATTACAGTTCCTTAGATCTCTCTGCCTTGGCCTTCTGCCTTAGCATTTGGACCGTAGTGTTACACTGTTGGTTATGATCATTCTAATACCTGCAGTAATTTACTTAACAAAAATCTTTTGTATCTGCATGTGTCTCTATTGTATATGTTAACCAGCGGGTTTTCAATTATAAGGATCGGCTATAAGGATATATAGGTGATTTCGAAACTATGAAATGAAATCTTATTTAGCACCAATTAAATGTGTAAGGAAAAATGGCAAGCTAGACTTATGAAATAGAACTTTAATGTGATTCTTAATTACTAGTACTTGTTCACTAGCGCTCAAGAATCTGAACCCTGATTATGGACCATTTATAGCAGTAGTTCTAGGATATGAGTTCCTTAAAATGCAAGCTGGAGATGTTACTCTTGTTCACACAGCTACTTAGTGACACCTCCTTTCAGAAGAGCAAATATGATAAAACAGTCCTTTTAAAAAGACCTTCACATGTTACAGCATTTCACTGTGTATGGTTGCCTTTTTGGTATACGAAACAGATACATAATTCCTAACGGGAGAGAAAAAAAATCAGTGTATGGAACCCAGTTAAGGTCACTACTTCTAATCGTATTTTTAACATTTCATGAAACATGGCCTACTATTGAGCTAAGAGAGTAGATACACAGTTTCACAGCTAAACTAAACCTACCAGTAGTTTTTTCACTCTAGACAAATAATGTTAGAAGTTTTTTAGCATTTTCAAGATTTGGGCAGATAGTGTGGCAAATGCTAAAATTTTACTGGAGGAAGTTCATATAGACATTAAATAAATATTAATTGTATGGGTTTTTTCCTTAATTGGTATTTGTCAACTCAGAGTTTACATTGTTATTTCTTGTTGAAATGTTTTTAAACACAACTGAAAAAACTCATAAGTTCAACCTTTCTCTTCTGCTGAAAGAGCTTCATGTAGCCAGCAAGCACTTTAGTGTTCTTTTGCTGGGCAATGGATGTCAAATTTCAGGAACTTCCTCCCTTTCTTATGACAGAAGGTGAAAAGTCTTAAATGCATAAAAAAGTCTGAAATTTAACAAGTAGAAAGTTCAGGAATGTCTCCTTCAGCAGATGGCTGAAAACTGGGAGCTCAGAAAATAATTTTCCATTTATTACCATTGTATCACAGGTAATGCATAATCTCATAGACACCTTTTAACTTTTTCTGGATGTAATGCATTTAAATTGTTGGTTAATGTTGGTGCTGTGAAAAGAATTTTATCAGAGATCCCATCAACAATTCGTCTTACTTTTTTTTGTAACTGTATGACACCTGAGAAAGACCATATGAGAGTAATCAGAATAGCATTAGCATTATCATGAGAGTGTATTTGATGTTTACCATTCATTCTTCTCTTTTCAGTTCTTTCTACAAGAATGAAATTAATTTTTGTGTATTTTCCTGGCCTCGAGACTATCATGACAATCTTGAATCAAAACTGCAAAGCTTAGATACTAGTGTTAACAAGTAATCTGACAAAAAAAAAAACATGACATTTATTCACAAATTTTGGTTGCTGCTCTAGGGGAGACAGCATACATATGAGCCAAAATCCCTTCTAATTTCTTGGTAGCATTCTCTTTCTCTCCGGATTTTGCTTTGATGATTATTCTTAGTACTTCTATTCATGGTTGTGTGCAGTTATAGCTGCTTAACAGTGTGAAAGGTCTCATCCTAGTAACAACCAACCAACAACGTATTCTGGCTTAACTTCTTGAAGTGTGCTATTCTATCAATAGCACAGAATCAATCCTTGAAATAGTAGAAAGATGCAATATATTTCAATGCCTCTTCCTGAGCACCCGAAACTTTCTTTAATATTGTCATAATATCCTCAGCAACATTTTTAAGCAGAAAGATGGGTCTTCTAACCAAGAGATGATTTATATGTGGTAAAAAGGTAAAAGTGCATAGTTTCACTACAACCAGAAAAACCATCCTGATTTATACTGACAAAAGGTCCAGCTCAAAACAACAACAAACAAACACACAGACACCCAATAAGAAAGAAAAATCCAAAATAAACTAAGAATTGATCTATTTCATATACAAGGTTTGGTTTGGGTTTTAATTTCTCTGAAACGATAAGGCTCATTTTGTCTCAAATGACATTTTGAGCACTGAGAAGGTTTGACTGAAAACCAATCAGATATTAGTTAAATGAGAATACTATTTGTCTTGGGCAGGATGATTACAATTAATACCAACTGATTAGAACATAGGATATTCAAATGTTTGGCTTGAGGTTTTATATCTAAGTGTTTTTAAGGGTTACCTCATATCTTTGGCACAAAGAACTCATTCATACTGTTACTGATTTAAGTATTAATGTCATAAAAAAAAAAGAAAAGTAAAAACCCAATCTATGTCATGGAAAACATAATACTTTAGAGATTATTTTCTCTGCTTATGTTATGAAGATAAAGCAGTCTCACAGCCTGCCTCTGCTTTCCTGACTCAGAGCCAGATTTTCAATGATATCTCACTGCCTAAAGTTTCAGACTGGCATTAAGATTCATTGTTTTCTCTTCTAGATATACTCTTGTGGAAAATAAAGCATTTGAGGAGTCACTCCTCATGAAATTATTTCCTTAAAAGGCTAAGGATATCCCAAATCAAAGAGGTTCTATGGTAGTTCCCTGGCATCTGTACAAACCAGGGGTATTCCGATACATCAGTTTAGCTGAGCTGCTCACTCTAGAAGCTCAGGACACTCTAATATCAACTGTCTCTGTTTCTCCTATGATAATATAATCAATGTATAAGGAGGAATTCCTAAGCTGAGAACAATGACATGACATTTTCCTTTGAACTCAAAGGCTGAGTGTATACTCTTCATCCACTTGCAACCCAAGTACATTAAAAGTGCCTAATGGGGTGGGGAATCTAGTTCTTCTAGTGGTGTCTCATAAGATACCTGGTGATAATAGTTGTAACAGACATAGCAGCCAAGGTGCTGTACCCATAAATGAGCTTTATATCTGTTTCCTTGCATTCAGTTCCTAGCCAGACTTCACAACCCACGTACCTAAGTTTGGTTAATGTAAGTAGTTATGGCATAAGATATTTAGACTTGCAGTTAAGAGTCATTTAATCAAGAAAGTTGTTTTGTTGTTTTAAAGAAAAATGAGACAATTTTTTGTTGCTTTCAGTTGAAACCAGAAGCAGTTTGTAAAGTTAAGCATCCTACATGATACGTTTGGATTCTTAGTGTGGACAGAAGATGTGTTAAATCAGTTATAATAGAGAATGTTGGAGGGAATCAGATACATGCATACACTTGAGAATGTGTTTTGGTGTTTTCTCAGTTAAAGAACAGTGATGAAAAAAAAAGAATGATTGTGCATCAACCACCTAGCATTAAAATAAAAAAAAAATAATTAAAATCATTATATTTGTGGCTTAACTAGCTGGTGCCAACAATATATCTCCAATATGTTTACACAATTGATTCATTAAACTGTTTCAATTAGCACATATGAAAATCACTGTGCAGAAAAAAAGAATACCTTCAGCAAGTAAAGTGCTTTAAATCTGTTAATCAACACTGATCAATAAAGTACATAATCTTTGCAACTATCCCTTTCATGTCAGACAAAGCCAATAGCTTATTAAGGACATAAATCAGTACAGATCTCTCCCTGCACCACTACAATGTGCACCTTTAATAGGAAATGCTAAAATAAAATATTTACTGTCAATGAAAACACATGCTTGGTATGTTGTATATGATTACTAGCTTTCTATTCATATTTACTTTGCGGGTACCTGAAAGTGATCAATAAATTGCAATATATTTTGAAAAAAGTTTATCCATCAAACATTTTTTTTTTATTTGCTGTCTGGTACAATAATTATCACATAGCATACCTTTGTAAATAAATATCTTCCTTGTAAAGACCTATTCTTAGCAGCTAATTGCTTTGATTTTTAGTGTAATGGATTTTACTACAACCCTACAGTTCAAGTAAATTGGATTTTAATTCTAACAGATGCAGAATCTTAAGAAAAAGAAACAAAATCTGTCCTGCCACACTAATACAAACCTCTCAGTCACTCAGCCAGATTTACCAAGTACCACTGAGACATATCCCCCGGCACTCTTAGATCACTGAAAGGGTTCATAAAAAGACAAATTAAAATCCAGCAGGCCCTTAGTATTTTCTTCAACTTTTAATTGGACAAACTTCCATTCTAAAGAGGAGATAATTCAAGAAAGGCATGAGGATAATGATCAGATAGATAGCCTATTCCTTCCCACAGACAGTGCAATGAGGAATGGGAAGACTGAAAATATGCCTGATTTTGTGAGAGAGTACACTATCACCTGGGCTAAAAACCAAATAAGAGCAAAAGAATTTCACTCTCTCTAAGAATCTATCTACCCTGATGATCACCCAAGTCAGGGTAGTGTTTGCAGCCCATACAGACATGGCTGAACTGCTGACTTCAAGAGCCGTATCAAATGCTCATACTTGCTGAGACACTCAGCTGATGTTGCTCTCTCTACCGCTATTGACACTCAAGCATTTTTAAAACTAACTCAGGTTTGTCTTCAAGCTACAACCAGATATCTGGGCTGTAGCAGAAGCAGAGAGGCAGCTAAAGAATGGAACATCTGTGAAAATTAAGAGCAGAAGCAGCCGTTTCTAATCAATCTCAGGGCATGTCTATACTGGCAGACTGAAGCGTGATGGAGAGATACTGAAAATAACAAAGGTTCTGGAATGAGAATAGTAACAGTATGTGAGAGCATCTACATGGATGCTAACTGCCTCGTAATATAGCATTGAATTCATGCTTTTAATATAATCTTAACTGAATTTTTCTGTGGATGATAAATCAGGAAGAAATACTCTGGTGAGGATAGTTTTAATAGCTACAAGTCAATGTCTGAGGAGAAAAAAAATCTCTTGGGAAAAGAAGAATCTGAACATGGGAGAATTTGGGCCAAGAAAGATCTGGGCCCTGGCGCCATAAAAAGAGTCTGGGCTCTCCACAGTGGAAGAAGACTAAAAATGTTTTGCAAAACAGGCTTTATGGGGAAGTGAGATGAAAAATAAATGAGTGGGAAGGAGAAAAGGGAATATCATACATCTTTTCACCAACTACTATAGTCTTTGTTTCTTACTCCCCCTCATTGTTTCTGTGGTGATTGGGTCACTCTGGTCCACAGAGCAGCAACTTGATGATACTAATAATGTAGTGACAGCTTCCCCTGGAGTCTTTATCTGGCTCACTCCAGCAAAACTTTCCATTGGAGGGCTGCCTTTTTGGCATTTCAAACACTTTGAGCTACTTTCAGTTTTACAGTTCAAAATGGTTTAAGTTTCTCAAAGGCAGTTTATGAATTCAAATTTTTTAGTTGCATCCTGTAGGCTGAGCGGGTGTTGTTTCTGAAGTGTTCTTCCTCTGAAGCTCTGGAAGTTCAGTCATATTACTAGTAAAGTCAGGACTTTTGTGAACTCCTGATAATCAGTGTGAGCAGGTGAGAACGTGTTTCTCATGGTTTCTGAACTGTCGATAAACCTTACTGCTACACCAGGATGAGTCCAGAGCAGAGATTCTGGGCAAAGAGAAAAAATAGAGATTTTTCCAGGCAATTTCCATCATATATGCAGCAAATAATCTCATTCTATTCTAATAACCAAGAAAACAACTTTAAGTCTAATATTTTGAGGATTTTATTTTTTGTAATTTTGAAGGAGTAAATGACTAAATCACTTTATTTTAAAAACAATATAGTATCTCGTCTGTTTTGTCCCCCAAGTCTTCATTAACTTCCAATGGAGTCACTAGCCCTTTGTTGACCATCTTCATGAAAATTCCTCTGGCCAGAAAGTCCTATGAGATGTCAAGTGGCCTAAAAGTGTTAGGAGGAGGCTCAAACAGTCACAAGTCAGAAGATTTAAAAAAAACTTTCATGCTTCTTGTCCAAACATACTTGCCAAGATCAATTGGAGAACAGAAAATTCCGTCCTCTAAGCTGCAAAGTCTTACTCAAACCAGTGTCATGGGACAAAACGCATATGTGAGACCATTCATTCATATGTGCTTAGAAGTTTAAAGACACCAACTACCAAGTTCTAGGCATATTGTTTGGCTTTTCCCACCCCAATGTGTTTCCTCTGTATGAACTGTCACAAAACTATGTTATGAAAATTAGATTGGAAACTAAAAAACTTAAGGCATAATCCATTACATTGGCCAGCATACTTTTATCTAGGTGTATCACTTTATTTATGTTTCCAAGGAACTCTACAGGTGGGCAAACCATTTGCGCTGCCAGGGATTTACTTGCTTGCAACAGTTAATGCAGGAGACATGATACTTCAGGGTTGTTAATGAAGTATTCTTGAAGTAATCTTTTCAAAGAAGAAAGACATCAAAAAGAAATTTCAAGTGATATTTTAGACTTCTGTTTCTTCTGTCTTAGACTTTTTGTTAGGTTCCCTCAGCTAGGTCTCTCTGAATCATTAATTAATTTATCTTTGCCTGTAAGACTTTGCTCTCTTTCTGGGTCTAGTGCAGCCCACAACTGATGCTTAAAACATTCCCTATTGTCACTTGTTTTGCTACAGATGTAAAAAAATTGATCACTTATTTTACCAGGATTGCTGCCTTTTAAGAGTTTCTGTTGAAAAATGTTCTTAAACTTGGCTAAGGAAAATAGAAAATATTTTTCTGAAAACTGGGCTAGTTTTGGTTTTGTTGTTGTTTTTGCACCATGTGTAGGTAGAGGTTGTCTAGAATATGACTGAAGTGGCAACTGAGCATTTCTCTGATTTGCTCTTGCTTCCCTCCACATGTTCTCTAAAACACTGGAAGCATGCTGGAACTGTTTGCAAATGTTTTTCATGAGTGGATGAATTCTGCTATGGTCTAGTGATCCTTAAACATTACATCTTCAGGGAATAAATCCACCTTTGCTATTATTTTATAACCTTCAGTCAAGCTGAACTTAATGACCTGATCAGTTGTTTCTATGCCCTAGAGGGGAAAAAAACCCATGACCTAGCGATCGTTCATAGAGAAGGTTTTAATGTATCAAGACATTGTATATTTTACTCTACCTTGTTCTCATGCAGACACTACAGTAATCCATATTTTACCTGATAAACTGGAATATGGTGCATGGTTCCCATAACCTTGTGTGAAGCCACCTGTGAAATCACGGTTGCACAGCAGAGCACCAGGCTCAGTAGAGCTCAGTACACTGCCTTACAGCAGGACGTTTGTCCATCCACCTCAGAGAAGCCCTCCACAAAACTGTCTATGAAGCTATCAGATATTCAGCCATGAGCAGAGCCAGAGCCTGCCTCACCTTCACAAGGGTCACTAGAGAACTACCCAAAAGAGAAACAGCACAGCTACAGCTCTCACAACTTGATCACCCTTTGGCTTTTCAGTCATAACTCCTTCTTTCATTTGGAGTCTTTCCTCTGACACTACTGGCAAAACCTCAAGGTGAGAGCTGCCAAAAGATCCAAATCTCTCAGCTATAAGCCACAGGCAGAGCCCAGAATGGCCCCTCCAGCCACAGTGCTCCAGCTGGCTTCTCCACACACATGAATGCTCCTGTCGCCATCAGACTGTTTGGAAAACCACCCAGTGTGGCTGTGCTTGCTCGACCAACCGATTCCTGCCCTGCCTCTCTTGCCACAGTGAAAACAGGCTGCTTTGGGCAGCAGCAATGTTTCCAAGCTACTCGTGCTAGAAGAACATGCTAGAAGAAGAGAACGAGAGAGGAAAAAAAAAGTAAAAATAAAAACCAAGCCAAAACAAAAAATAGAAACCTACACCCAGAGGAAAAAGTCTGTAGAGCTCACATGAGCTTCCTGTTTTGTGTCTCCTGAATACAAAACATTCCTCAGGCTGTTCCAGGCTAGCACTGAGCACGCTCCTGACCTTGGTTATAGTTTCAGCATGCTACAAGAGAAGCAAGATAACTCCTGTGAGCTGGGGCAGCCACTATTCAGCACAGCTCTCTTGCACAGAAGAAACACAAGAAGAAACACAACTAAGTTGTCCCAGTAGGGCATAGTTTTAGGATCGACATGAACAACCTTAAGGACAACGCTCCAATACCGTGTTACTTGTAAGAATGCTTTGCCACCTTCATGTTGCCATTACATCCTTGATCTCTACTGTGAACAGGTCCTCTCATGGGCTGGTCCAGTTTTTACATGTGTATTAGTCATCTGAGAGTAAATTTTTAAGGAAGAGGTGAGGCAGTGATGTTGACCTGGTGTGAGGAGGGGAAGGGAAGGACAGCACGGAACTTGTGCTGAGTATGTCTCACTGTCTATGCTGGAATAGGGGTAGCAACCGAACTTCTGGTTCCAGCTCTTTCAAAAACTATGCCTAACAGCTTGAGAGGGGCACCGGGTCTACTGCTTGTCCAGCCTCTCTCACTGCGAAAAGACATCTGCAAAGAGAGCAGCAATAGCAAACTAGCAGCTGGAAAGTGAGTGAGTTCTGGAGGATAACTGAGTGCAGGAGGTATCTGTTCCTTCTTAAGGAAGGGTGGACACACACAGATATTTCACCCAAAGGTTAAAACAGCTACTCACATAGTTCTTATTTTCTCAGCATTCTCAAATTTAACATTTTTTAATCTGATGACCTCAGGGGCTAAACACATAGAGAACAACAACAATTACTCTGCAGGCAGCAATTCTGGCACTGCAATATCTTGTCCAAAGAACCGATTCTCTTTCCCCATTCTCCTGTTCTTTTTATGGACATAATCAGGCCACTTCCAAGATAGTGATCTCCACCCGTCCCCTCCTCAGTTTTCCTGTACCAGGGCCTCACCATCAAGCTGTCATGTCAGACAAAAAGAAGAGGCAGGAGGGAGGTAGAGTCATTCAGTCACACCTCACAGGCTTGCTCTTCCCAAAAGGACAAACTTTCTTTTCTTCTGAAAAAAACCCAGAGAAATTCCTTAAAACATTTAGCAATGATTAGGGCGATCAAAAAGAACATTTTCAGAGCTGCTTTGAAATATTGTCAAAATCACAGCAAATATGGGAACAGCTGGCATGACTCAGGAGCTTGAGACTGGAAAAAAAAGACTGAAAGTGCGCAAAGGCCAAGGCCAGTATTCCTTGAGGAGTGGTTGCTGGACTACTGGATATACATGCTCAATAGAAGTCTGGAAGTTAAGCTGGACAGTTGAAGAAGCTTGTGGATTTTCTGAGATTTCTGTTAGCTAGTGTCAGAAGCTTTTGACACTTCAGCAATGCACTTGGTGCAGAAATTCCTCTTGATATTTCCTGTCTACCATTGGCACAGATGGTCTAAGCCTGACTTTATTTCAGAAGGTCACCGTTATTCCACAGCAATGAAAAAGATAGTGTCCTTTCTATCAAACACCTGGGTTTGTTTCTACAGGACCAGCAGGCAAAGATCCTACTGGAGTATCCTTTCTTGATGACTGTGAATGCTCCTGTCAGAAATAAAGCAGGAGGTAGCCAATGTTTGCCTCCTGATTTGATCCCCTAAGGAAGGAACATTATCATATTTTTGTCCATCATACTCAGATGCAAGAAGGATAATTCTCCGCCATCCCTGTTGTTGATTTTTTGACATGGAAAAGGCCTCTGAGACCTTGGATGAATGCTAAGGAGAGGTAAACATCAGAGCACAGGATATGTGTGTACTGTGGATGTGGACTTCCCTGGAAGAAAGAGCTGTTTTCTTATGTCCTACCTGTTGTCTGTCCTCAAAGCCACCTAAAGAGTACTGGGAGAGGCTGATGACCAAAAGGTTTGAGTTTGGTCTCACTCATGTTGCTAATTTTGAGAATGTATCACAGCCCTTTCAGTGTCGTGGCCTGGGTTCTCTGTTTGACAAGGAACATCGTTGTTGAATTGGAAGGGCCCTATGAAACCCTTAAAGAGTGGGAGCAATATGTGATGCCACAAGAGGCAGTGTATATGTAATCATACTTCTTCCTATACCCTGTATTGCAGAATGGATGTTCTTATCTGCAATCCCTGACACTTTTTGAATGATGGAACAGTGTAATTGTCTTAAGAAAGTTTCTCAAGTGATGAAGTTTTTGGTCCTTTTCCAAAAGCGGACAAATCTCAAACTGGTGACTTGGCCATTATTAGTTACAAGATTGTATGGCAGTACAAACACTTAAGGTAATGGTAGTCAGTGATGGACAATACTATCAATAGGGATAATGTTGTTTAGCAGCTAAATGCAATTTGGTTCTGACAGGTAGTCAGTTATAATGTCAATTATACCTGTTTCAAAATGTCAAACATAAGTAAAGAAAACCCAAGCAGAACAGTTATCATTCTTGAAAACTGCATGGCATTTTTAAGGAGAGCTATTGCCTTTTTAAATTTCAGCAGCTTAAAGTACAGAACAGCTGTTCAGTCACAAAGTGTGCTGGTTTGTGAATTTTCTTGGTGGTTTTGAACTGTGGAGGTATTTATCTGTCTTAGCTGGAGAATATCATAAAAAGTATTCTTCCAGTTATTCGCAAAATACAGTACTTTAGAAGTACAATCTGAAAGTGAACTCACTAGAAGTAATCACCATCTGTGTTTTCCTGCTACTTAAACAGAAGAAAAGTCCTTTCCATGTGGCAATTAAAATCATTCATTTGTTTTACATAATAGTAATGGATCCCTCTTACACTTGTTCTTTAGTTTCCTCCTGTGCAAGCTACTACATTGCTCAGAACAGAATCTACCGAAAAGCAAAATACTCATTCCCTTTATATGAAACTGCTGTTTATGAAAGTGACGCAAAGGTAACCTAAAAGTGCTTTGACACAAAGCAGACAAACCCTTTAGCATGCACTTTGATGCAGAGCGGACAAACCCAACACGTAGCTGATAATTCATCCAAAGGCACAGACTGAGCTGGCAACAGCTATTGCCAATGCTGTGCTCTGCAGAATGTTGCCACTTTCTGTGGCCAGCTCACAAAAGTGAGTGAGAGAAGAACGAGATTATTATCTATGTGGGTTTTTTAGTCATGAAATGGGTCCTTGGCTTCTTGTAACGTGTCAGCTGAAAGCAGCAAAGAAGGTGTGATGAAATGGACAACTTTCTTCCTATTAACATATATGCTTTGCTTCTAAGGAGCATGTAATGATAAAGCAGGTTACAACAGAAGAAATACTGTTTCTGATGAGATCTAGGACTTTTAAAGGTCTAAAGAGAAGGCAGGTGGCTAAACTGGGACTTGCACTGAAGTTCAGTATCTTAGTCAAGAACCATGGTCTGAAAATTGTAGCTTTACATGCCTTTCTTTTTACAGTTTTAAAGTTCCCAAACACCTTAGTCTTGTCAGAGGCAAGCAGCTCGGTGTTTATCTTACACCCCAATTGCTCTGGTTCTGATCCTGATCCCTCATCCAACTGCCTCCTTTGAGAAGTTCATTACAGCAGGTGAGCTGTTTAAATAACTGTTTTTTGGTTTTAGTCTGAGCCTACAGCTTTCACATGCTGTTACATTCAGCACTTATACAGGTGTGGAAGTTCCAGGTCATGTCTCCGTTTGTTGTCTTAAAGGATTAAACCTCTGTTCAACACTTCCCTGAGGAAAATGGTACGCGTCATGCAATGATCCATTCTAAGCACAGAGTTCTCATGTTTTTTTAAAGTTTGGGTTTGTTGCAGAAAGGAATTCAAAACTTGTGGGTTGAAAGGAAAGAATAAGAATAGTCTTTATGTAGCCTTCAGCTTAGAGTACATGGCTAGAAGGGAAGAAAGGAATTTTACTGAAGGGATAGCTATGGATTTCCCTCAGTTCCAGGGTCTTTTGCCACCTGCTAGGTTACCTGCAAGGAGTCCTGCTAGTTCTTGTGTTGTTTCTGATGCAAAGAATTTGTGTAAGTTTTATCAGAATGGGAGAGCTCCAGTGTGAAAGTATTTTGCATTCATATTTGCATGACTAAGGCAATACCTCCAAGGACATAACAGAGATCAGTCTTAGTCCTTCAAGGGAAAAGGGAAATAAATTGCAATGAGAGTCAGTCATAGCAAGCTGCTCCGGAAAGTAAGCAAAAAATGATGGTGCCATTGCAAGGATAGTAACTTATTTTAGTCTCATTGGTTTGCAGCAACATCCAGTATTGTACCAGCAACAGAATGCTAATGAATGTTTATATATTTTTAAAGCTGTGGTGGATGGAAGTTGGGAATTTGAGAGGAACCATTGGAAATTTCCATAACCAGTAGAGGTGGGACATTTTAGGAGGCAGTGAGCCTCCCTTATTCAGCTGCATTGCCCTTCTGTATTCAGTTTGAGCCCATTTGGAGAACGCCTTCATTGGGGATACCATACCTGTGTATTGGAGCAGGCAGTATTAGTGGATGTGGGTTGGAGCACAAAAGTATTTCCCTACAACCCTGAGCAAATCATCTAAATCCAACAGAGCAGTGAATTTAAGACACACCTGACTCCTCAGCACTTCTCTGTTGCTTAACAACAGGTTGCCCTCCTGCTTTCATAGAATCATAGAATTGTCTAGGTTGGAAGGGACCTTAAAGATCATCTAGTCCAACCATCAACCTAACTCTGAC
>JAOXNO010000033.1:57998361-58022761 GCA_028565335.1 Limnodromus scolopaceus | reverse complement strand
TATGGTGTAGGGGAGAACTTTGTAGAGTAGGGTAGATGGTTGGACTCGATGATTCCAAGGGTCTCTTCCAACCTAGATGATTCTATGATTTATGATTCATCAGTTACAAATCAATCTCTCCAAACAAGCAAAAGCTCTTTGCCAAACAATCCCAGAGTTTGTTCTGCAGCAAAAAATTTGGAAGGGATGGAATAACCAATATGGTAGTGATGGGACAGAAAATGGAATACGGGGGAGATTCTGGGCATTGTTTCAGTCTTTGTAACAACTTGCAATTTAAACTTTCCTCTACAGTTATACAATCTCTCCTGTGTGCTGCAGCAGGCTCAGCCTCTTTTTTCTCCCTGCTTAGAGTTTCTCCATATGTATTTAGTGATACAACGTAAAATTTCAACCCTCTGTTTAGTAGAAAAAGTGAGCTGTAATTTTATCTTCTGTACAGATATTTTCTTAGAAAAACCTTTTAGACCTTTCAGTTTTCAAATATAGTCTTTATTTATCATGGAGAAACCCCAGAAAACAATTAGTTATGAGGTATTATAAAATAACATATAGGAAATCAGAAAAAAGAGAAGTTGGAGCCACACCAGACACCCTATGAGAAGCAGTGGCTTAAAGTCAGGTCTTAGACTCAGTAGCAGTGAGAATTCTACATTTGCCCATTTACTGAGGATTTTGAGACTGTTCCTGTGCAGCTGACTTTCACAAAAAGGTTTTTTCCAAGCCTGGAATTTTTTACCTTCTTCTACAGCCTTGAAAGTAGCTTGCCCAGATGATCCTAGCAGGCATCTCTCACCTAATCAATCCCCTAGCACTAGAGCAGCCATGGCAATTAATGGCACATTGGTCTCCCCTGGTTTTGCCTGAGAAATATACTTCTCTCATCTTCCAAAGACTGAAAATAGCTTTTGTCCACCCAAAATCTCATTCTGAATAGAGGTAAGTAAGGGAAATCTAACTGTGAAACAGAAGTAGTCAGATTTGTAGCCCTCAACCCTTTTGCAACAATATTTTGGGGAAGAGGCAGAGCAAGCTTTCTGTTTGTTTATTCTCAGGCATGGATACTTTACACAAGAAAAAGCAAATGTTGTTATTTTGGGGAAGGTAAAAAAGAAATAGAGCTGTGGGGCACCTGAAGTGTCACCAGATGAAATCCTTCTGTTTATTGTGCAGATGGAGGAGTATAGTTTTGACTACTTGACCTTTTGGATTCTGGATCTGAGAGTTCGATAAACAGTCATCATAAGAGAAAGTGCCTCTGAGAGCACATGGTGAAAACCACTGGTGAGACACAATATATTTATTTAATCGTCATGGCTTATATTGGATATCGGGGCTGGAAACCATAGCTTGAAGAAACGCCAGAAGGAGAAAAGTATATTTATTTAAAATATTTATATATGCCAGGGGTTCACTGCAAGCATGAGATTCTTCTGTGGGAGTGGAAAAGCAAATTGTGAATTATATATTCTAACCCTGTCACACTGAAAAAATTGTAACCCCCTTTTGGCTCTCTGGCTTTAGAATAGGGAAACAATGCAGACAAGGCATCCTTTGAAGACGACAGTGTGTCATGTTATGTAATGTCACGGGAAGGTTGCCTATCAGACAAATCTGTATAAAGTCTGACTACTGGGAATATACAAAATATAGCAATTAAATACAGAATTGTTTAATTTGAGGAATTTTTGTGCTTTTGTGTGATTTGGAAGTGTGACTATTTTATTATCCTGATTTTTTCCCTAAGTGTTGTAACAGATTGAAGCAAAAATAGCACCCTAATTTTCTGAGAATACACATATATTATCAAATTTAAAAAGTATCTAATTTTGAGCAAAAGTAATCCCTGTTTGGGGGCAAAAATGTCTTAGTCAATTTACTTAATCCTGTAGTAACAAAATTGTAATAAAACTCAGAAAGTTTGCAAATCTTGGAACATCACATGGTACATTTTGCTAGAGAAACTTCATAAGGAAAACGCTGTACAGATTTATTCATTAATTTATGCATAAGAGATCTGAAAACCAGACATGAAGTAGGCCAGGTCTAGTAACTGTACCAGTAGACCATACCTGGTAGCTCATTTTATACACTCAAAAATTTAACAGGGCAGGTGATCACCTGTTGGTTCTTTACAGACTCTCATTCAAAATACTGTACATCTGAGGCTTGCATACATACTTATGATCAGAATGAGATTTACACTTGCAACTGCTATTATTCCCTCCCTAGTCACCTGAAAATTAGTCTATTCCACATCAAAATGAGTATTTTGCGTATGATACGAGGACGAGGTTTTGCGTCCCCCTGTTTTGATCTTCAACATTATTTCTGTGTGTACCATGTAAACGGCCATGCGGCTCACACGGCAGAGTTAACATTTTGAAACGCTGTTATCTTGAGCACTCATGTTTGGTTCTCATGGGTTTAATTGTGTGCATAGTAGAAACGCTTTTTTTTTTTTTTTTTTTTACTTTCTTTGTGGAGAGTGCAGTGATGAAGCAAGAGATTTTATGTTCCTTGTGGAATGCTTTTTGCATCTTTTAAACAATGGTGATATGCATTACTGGAAGAGTTGTCATTTCCAGTTGTAATTGATTTGCATGGCTGCCATGGTGTAACATGTAAAATCACGACAGCAGGGAAATATGGGAACAGGCAAGCCACCACTGTGCTTAATCTGGGATTGTTCGTTCATCATATTTTAAAATTTAAGTTGCACTTGTCACTCGGGATCATGGACTGTCTGATCCATTAACTACTCCCAACCCTTTCACTTCCTACAGGCTGACGGCATTGGTGCGGTGCAGTGAATTTACTGGAGGACATTCTTGCCCTTCAGGGTTACGAAGACGGCAGGAAACCCTCTCTTGATTTTATTCTTTGTTGAGGGTTAAAGAAAAGAGAACTTTCAGTGTATTTTAAATACCTTAAAAGAGAAGTGGGTGTGGATCACTGGCAGTGGTGCTGCTACTGACATGTCACTCTCTCCACAAAGTTTCCCGTCTTGTTCCAATAATCCCCCATTTCCCACAGATTCTTAAACACCCAAACTGATCCTGCACTTCTCAGTACTGAGTCAGCCTGACCCAGTTTTTCCTAAAAAAGCAGCCCTAATCTGTTTGACTCCCTGCTACATTAAATATCATTCTGGCATGTTAGCAAGAAAGAATAATTTCAATCTGCTTAGAGTCAAAGTGTCAGTAGTCAGCTCCATTTGTGGGGATGCACAACTAACAATAGCACTGGTAACAGCAAGTTGTCCATGCAAGGCAGATTAAAGAAGATGTAATCTATTTATATATGTTTTCTGTAGCTGTATGGTTTCTTACCAGGGAGGTCAGAGCAATTCCCAGACAGAACTCAGGCACTCCCAGTAATTTGGCAGAACAACAGGGAGGAAAAGGAGACAGATGAGTATTGTGAAATATTCTGTTTCACTAATTTTACTTAAATATAAAAATTCTCTGAAGGAACAATAGGAGAAACAATTAAAATAGGGTGATCCAGGCAGTACTGCAATGGTTTTGAGTTATTTATACCTTTAACTAACATTGTAGACATCTCCCATGTCTTGTGGTGATGGGCTTACTGGAAATAAACACACAGATAACACAGCCTGAGTCCAGCGCATTTTTATTGCCAAGTAGCATTGACTTTCATTCCTCTCTAAGCTCCCACGTTTGCCTGTTTGTTCAAGTTTATATGCCACAGCTGAAATCTATTGATGTGACTTCATAGCTGGCTGCTTGGTGACAATTCAGCCACCACCCCCACTGACCAGAGGAACCACCCAGAAACCCTCTAGCAGCCAACGGTCCTGTGCCTAGGGACAAACATGTGATGGAGAAAGCAGGGGGCTGCTGTGGTCCCTGGGTGTCCCCACCATACCGCTGCCCAAGCTTAGTGCTGGCCTGCACATGATAAGTGTCCCCAGTTCTGCAGAAACTGCACAATCACTCTGAGCACACACAAAAGACACGCCCCATGAGTCAGCCAGATATTTTGGAGGTAGCTGGGGGAGAAACAGCATGAGGATGAGGTTAAAGTGGCTTAGGACAACCTATTGTTCCTTTCTCTGGAGCTTACCCTTTATGGGTCATACGATACAATCCAATAACCTCTGCTCTCCACTTGTGGAATGCACAAGTTTCAATGTCTCCTAGAGTCATGGTGCTGCCCCAAGGAACAGAATGAGATAGGACAAATGGGAGCAGCTGGATATTTGCAGGCGCTTGGAGATGTCTGGGTTTTCCACTGCCAACCTCCTCACATCACAGCTGCAACCTGAGCACTCACCTCTGGGAAGGACACAGGGAGGAGACCAGCAGGAAATCAGAGCAGGCTGAGAGGTGACCAAGGCAGGAGGAAATGGCAATGGATGGTGGCTGGTTTCCTAGCAATAGGAGGTTGTCCTTCCAAAACATTACACACAATAAATGGAAATGAACAGAAAGCCCAAAAGCTATGCATTCCCAGTTTCCCAATTCACACCTACTTTGCTTTTGTCTTGCTCTGTGTCTGCTTATAAACAGAAAGAAATGCAGGGCATAAACAATTTTTTTTTATGTAGTAATACAACACGGCTTTTTCTCATCCTGTAGTTTTAATGTAGATAAATGACAAATGCCTTGATGATGACACCCTTACCAGAAAAACAGTAAAAATGTAGAAGCACAGAGATTAAATACAAAACATCCTTCAGTACAGGAGTCAAGAAGGGAAGTAAAATGCAAATAAATAAGTTTCTGTTTGTTATGAAAGGAAGGTACAAACAGAATATTTGAAAATATTTTATTCTTTTTATTTTGCTTTATATACAATTTTCAACAATTTTAAAAAAAAAATAGGTACTGTGTATTAAAAATAAAAGCAAATTTTAAATTACTGTTGACTTACTATGCAGCATGTTTGACAGGTTCAACAAATCAAAAGATTTGGACTAGAAGCAAGTTCCAGTTGAGGACATTAAATGGTGTTTCCTTTTCTGGCCTCCTCTGACAGAAATGCACAATCACACAAAATGAAACAGGGTCTTCCACCTAAGCAGATTTCAGAATTACTGTGTCTGTGAAATTTAAAGTCTGCACTCTAAACTGCAACTAGAAAAATGAGTGGCAGCCCGTGTAGTGCAGGTACATTTGTTAAATAGTCATGGCAGGAAATACAGCCTGTAGCTTCCAAGTGGCAGCAAATGGTAATTGCATGTAAAACACGTTACAATAAGCTAGTTACGTGGTGACCAAGACATGGGTAGTTTGTATCTCAAAGAATGAGTTGCAGTCATCTCACCCAACACAAATGAACAAGCTTCTGGCTGAAGGAGCTACAGCAGTTGAACTTCCAGGAACAATTAGGGTCTTAACAGCAACCCTAAAGTTACCTGGGACTTGTTAGTACAAAAGTATATCTATGGAAGCCAAGAGGCACTATAAAAACTGTCACAGTTCTCTCTAGCCCCTCTTCAGGTTCTGGGTTTGTTTTTTTGGATTTTGCTTGATTTTTTTTTTTTTTTAAATGAGACTTCAGTGAGAAAATCAGAAATAGACTTCCTAAAGACCCAGTGGAAATTATTGTTTTTCTTTCTCTTTCTTTTCCTGTCTCCTCCCTCCTCCAAACAAACAGTCAACCTTTTTAATAATCTCCCTTCCTGTGTGAGTTGTATTTCTTTTCTGACTCATCTCTTTTTCTCTTTGCCTCAGACATATCCTTTGTTGTTTTTCCTGATATGAGTTTTGATCCCGCCCTGAGGACTCTGAAGTTGTATTCGGTCCTAAGGCAGTTATGAATGATGTGGATGATCTGAGTTACAGCAGACATAGTAACAAAATCCAGAAATGGTTTAAAATAAAAGAAGTTAAATAGATCTGGAAAAAAAAAAAAAAGAAAAAAAAGGAAAAACATGTTAAGCATAAGAGTTGAGTAACTGCAAAAAATATTTTTTACCAAAATCTGTAACATTTCTGTCTAGTTTCAACATGAACTAACATGAACCTCTCTCTTTTCTTCTTCCTCCCCCATTGCAGCTTGTGCAAATCAGTAACTCACACTGGGAAAAAAAATCCAGTTCTAGTTATAATTTCTTCACTTCTTTCCTTTATAATCTATGTCTACCTCCTTGCTGTTCAGTCTCTGACAGATGTGGAGTTGACAACCACGCAGGGAGCAGAACAGACTTTTTAATTAAGATTTGGTACTGGCTTCCTTTGAATTTGTTTGGAATGGCTATTTTGTAAAAGATGCCTATCTTTAAGAATAAGCTGGCTCGGGGGATGAATGTTGGTTATTTCTCGCTAACATGTCTTTACTTGTATAAGCTCATGTTATCATACTGTGTTATCATAGTGTTAGAGGGCAATGACACAGTCAAATGACACTTACCATGCTTGCTTTCAAACAAATTGTTTCAAATATTAAGTCCACATGTTTATCTTCATTTGCAATGATATGAAAAAGTCAGGAGTGATAAGAGTATTTTAAGTCACATGTACAGTCTTTCAGTAAGAGCTTTTAGATGATTAAACAATTTAGATTTTTCTAGGCAAGAAAAAAAACACTGTGTTGGCAACACATATGGTGTGGCCAATGTCTGTAACTGGCTTCTAAAGGCCAGTGGTTAACACACTTCAGTGGGTTGCAAAAGGTACTTGGCATAATAGAAAAACAGAAATCTGGCTAGAGGAATCCCTGTTTTCCCAACCACACTTGTTACAAGCTAGTGTATTAGCTTGCATTTTAATTGCTACCTGACAAGTGTTTCTCAAAGAACATTCAGAGAAGTTTAGAAAGAAATATGCAAAATCTAATAAAATAATTAGGAATTATTATGTCCAGTGTGAAAATGACTGCTCAGGTGGTTCCCTAGTGATTCATCCCTGGGATGAATCATCCTGTAAAGTTGTTGTGAAGCAAGATGCATGAAGGTATTTTTGAAATACGGATTCTCAGTGTTGTGTCTCAGCTTCAGCTTCATCAATCAAAGGATTGTCTGGGGTCAGAATTCAAGCACCCTAACTTACACATCCTTCTGGGTAGTGTTTTCTAATAGCTGGGAGCCTCTTAAATCCTAAATCCTGACATTGAAATAATAATAGTAGGATTTTGGAGACTTTAGGCTGTGGGAATCTGAGCTGTAGGGTCTAGATGATACTGGGATATGGATAAAGCCCCACCAACTGACAAACAGGCTTTAAAAACAAACAGGTAGAAATACAATAAAACGAGTGTTTCATTGTGCTGGTAATGTGTTGTTTGAGACTTAACCACGAGTCATTTTGAGTTGATGCTGGAATTTTCATAACATATTAATGTGAGAGAAATTGTAGCTTCTTCCAAGGTCAGTGGCGTTTGCTAATGGTTTACTGGTACCTGTCATCATTCTAGTATTTTCCTTCATGCTGTCCTCCCCCCTATCCCTCCTTGATGCTGGTGTCCCCCATTTGCATGCATGGGTAAAATCACCATCATACATTTGCATTTGTTGTGAGGGTTATAATTAGCTCTCTAGTGAGCATCATTCCAAAGTTATCCTCTTTTTTGTAACCTCCAGATTCTGTTACTGTAATTCGTTCAATGTGGGATTACACTTGAAGTCCGTTCAGAAGCTACAGCTGGTGTGCAAGGCAGAGGCCAGGTTGCTTGGTGATGATAGCTACAGAGAGAGTATTAAACTTCATTGGCTCCAGATTTGCTTTCAAGATGCTGCTGTGGTCTATAAATAGCTTCTTGGTTTGAGTATGTAGTGTCTGAGAATCTCCATTCTCCCTTTGCGCTGCTGTCCAGTTAAGGACAGCTGCTTATTTTGGGGGACATAGTTTCATACAACTCTCCTTTAATAAGGGCCACACATATCTTTGAACATTTTCTTTTTCTTTTTATACAGGTACAACCATACATGTTCCCTAAATGCTACCTACCTGGCTAATTTAGAAAAGCTTTATTTCTAGGAAGTTCAGTTTTTATTAGTGCAAGTTCTAATTTTTGCTTGTACTCATAGGAATAAATTAATCTTTCTTTTTTCTTTTTTCTTTTTTTTTTTCCCTTTTTAAAATATCTGTGATTGTGTAAACCCTTCCCTACTGGTGTTGACATTATAGTGTGCTGAAGTATAAACTTGTTAAGGTTGATAAATAGGGAAACCTGTGTTAGTACTGCGTCTTGGTTTCAGCTGGGACAGAGTTAAGTTTTTTACTAGCAGCTGGTATAGTGCTATGTTTTGGATTTGGGATGAGAAATACTTTTGATAGCGCACTGGTGTTTTCAGTTGTTGCTGGGCAGTGAAGGCCTTTTCTGGTCCTCACACCACCCCGCCTGTGAGTAGGCTGGGTGTGCACAGGAAGTTGGGAGGTGACAAAACCAGGACAGCTGATCCCAACTGACCAAAGGGATATTCTATACCATGTGACATCATGCTCATAATATAAAGATTGGGGGAAGAAGAAGGAAAGGGGAAACCTTTGGAGTTATGATATTTGTTTTCCCAAGTAACCGTTATGCATGAAGGATCCCTGCTTTCCTGGAGATGGCTGAACACCTGCCTGCTGATGGCAGGTAGTGAATGAATTTCTTGATTTTCTTTGCTTGCAAGTACAGCCTTTGCTTTAGTTATTAAACTGTCTTTACCTCAACCCCGGAGTTTTTCCTCACTTTTACTCTTCTGATTCTCTCCCCCGTTGCAACCGAGGGGTGTGAGAGAGCAACTGTGTGGTGGGGGTTAAACCACAACATACTGCTAATCTTCATGAACTTTGCACCCTATTTTAAACATGGTGGTGTCAGTCTTACCAACAAAGGTCAAAGGTAGCAGCAGCAACTGGTGCAGACAAATTGCTGTATGGGTATTATACTTGGCAACAGGTTTTTGCATCTTTGGATTATACTCATAATTAAAAAAAAAAAAAAGTTCTCAAAACCTTAATATGTTCAGTCAAGCCATCAACTTTCAACTCACATGTGGATATTGATTTCAAGTTTCAAACCAGTCCATGTTTTGAGACTAGTTTAGGAACCATTACACTTAAAAAACAACAAATTGGGTAGAAGTACCCCTAAGTCCCAGTTTGCTTATTTAACTAGGCACTCATGCATTCCTGCCAAATCTGGTTTTCATGAAAGTCAATTTATTTGTTCATTATGTGACATTTGAAACCATTCAAGCAATTGTGAGATGGGATTAAAGTCTCTGCTGAAATGTTTCACTGATTGGAATGTTTTGGCCATTTTTGGAGGCAACATAAGACATGGTGATAGGGTGTGAAAATGCACTGAAATATTAAAGCCACTTTATTGATAACACTGTAATTTTCTTGTGTTGATACTTTGTATTTAGGGGGAATGGCCCTGATTTATTTAGAATCTGTGGATCTGGAAGACTGAAATTTAAGCCATTTTCAAAAGAAAATTATCTGATAACATTAGCTCTGTTCCCCTGCCAAACAAAATTCCATTAACCAGCTGAAATGGGACTTAATAACAATCACGTAAACCAATTAGTCTCAATTTATAACTCCATTAGGAGTGTTATTCATCACCACATGGCTTTATAGAACTGTGCTTCCTTCTGACATTAGGCAGATTAAATAACAAATACGGCCTGGGGTGCTAAACAAAAATGTGAATGCAGATTGCCTAAGAAAGATTTACATGTCTGAAAAAAGATAATTTTGAAATCTCATACTTCTTGACATTCAAAAGAGACATTCCAGACTTGAAAACCAAAATATATCCATCTCTAAAAGTATAGACAGCAGCTGGATTAATAGTTTCACAATGTTTAAGATCAGAGAAACATCTAAATCATCTGAATGTTGTACAAATCACAGGCCATTCACTCAGCTACCAACATACTGATCCTAACAGCATTAGTAAGAAGAAAACATTCACATATTCAGTAGAAAAATGTTTTTTGTTGCGTGCATAGACACAGCCATTACTGCTGCCCCTGGGAATTGATTAGTATTATTCTGGGATGATCCTACTTAATGGATTATGATCCCTGTTGCACTAGAAGGTAAAAAAATGCTCTTTAGGGATTCCTGCCAAACTAAGTTAATGACCTGGCTGAATCTGGTGATCAGTTTGATTCTTAGATGATTAGACATAGATTTATTGGTAATAGCCTGGCCAATAGTTTTCCCATTCCATTTTCCATCTATAGCCAATCACCAATGCTCTACAGAGGAAAATTAGAGAGGAAGAGAGTGAGAGCAGGATTATTCCTGAATGGTCAGTTGCTGTGCTGAAACACAACACTTATTCACAGGTATTTCCTAAATGCAAATACTAGGGGTATTTTGAATGCAAAGAAGAAAATTGCATCCATTTCTCATTAACTTTTCCTTTTTTTTTTTTCATATGCCTAGTGAAAAAAGGGAAACATGAGCCAAGTCATTGCTCTCTTTGAGCGTGTGGTCAAGCGATTTAGTATTATCTGACATTGCTTTAAGGAAAGGTACAAGTACAGCTCTCAGTTGTTATGTCCAAGTGAAAATAGGGCCTAATGACCTTTGAGTGTGGACATGGCAAAGATGGATCAGAGGTTCAGAAGGCCAGAGCTCTGGGCTCAGAACTGAGCCAAAGGTACAGTTGGATGTTCAAACCCTTAAGCTCACATCCTAAAGGCTTCTTTTTCAGCTTAGTGATCATTTCTATGATGCTCTTGAGAATATATTTATATCTTTCTCTGAAGTATGGGTGCAAGAAATGCACATATTTTTTTTGATTGAGTTGTTAGTAGTGCTCTGTACAGAATCAAAAGGGTTTTTCCCATGCTCCTAGACAGTACTTTCTGTAACTCAGCTCTTACTGGCAGAGCTTTTAACTGAGTCTGTGTTGTCATGTTTGTCTACAATGACCTATAAATCCTTTCCTGACTTAGTGTTTTTCAGAAGAGTCTTTCACCCTCTAGACATAACTTGCATCTTTTGCTTTCAATTAATATGCCATATTGTATTTGAATACATTACATTTTGTTCTCTTGGCCTGTGACTCTTTATCTGAGCAGTGAAGATCTTGATATAAGAGCAAACTGTTTTCATTATTTACTACACCATCTAATTTTGGGTTATTTGAAAACTGTACCATTATCACCTAAATCAGGGAAACACTGAATCAGTCTTCAGTGGGAGGGGGAAACTCACAGAGATTTTGCTGCCCTGTCTGAGACAACTCTCAATTAACAGTAAAATCTTCAGATCTATAACAGTTTTCTTTCCTGTGAGATCCACAGAATGAGATATTTCAGCTGCTCTGGTTCTTTTAGATTTTACTACAAAATGTTTGAAACAAATTGTCAAAATAATTCTGTCTGAAAATGTTTTTAAACCAAATGTTGCGCATACTGTACCAAACTCAGTGTTTAGAGAAGATATAAAGGACTGTGAAATCATTTACTTTCTTTTTGGAATAGCTATTTGTATTCAGAAACATATCAAAACTGTCAAAAAGTTTTCTGTTTGATTTAGCAACATGAGATTTTTTTCATTTGAAACATGAATATAAAGGACTGTTTGGAAAACATTGGTTTATAGCCATTGTATTGGGATATTGTTTTAATCTGACACTTTTCTTCTAAAAGCATCTGATTGTCACAAAACAGAAAACATTATTCATATAATAGTAACATAGTATCAAAGAGTTTTGAATACAGATATTTATGTGAGCTTAGAGGGTTCTTTCAAAGTGATTCTGTATTTAATAACTATTGTTTCCTGAGTTTTAAAGACATTAATGCCTGTAGTCTATAATTTAATCACTGTAACCTACTCCACCCAAAGCTTGCTCATGGCAATTATGAGGTAAATGGAAAGTTTCTAGATAATTGTGATTGTGACGGGAAGTCACATGCATGATGTCCTGAAGTGATCTGTACATGTGGAACAACTGAAGGCTGTGGACATTTTTACTATGCTCCACTGGGAGTGTTAGTATATATTTGATAGATTCTTAGGATAACAAGATTGGTCCTAATTCTACCAATAAATATTACTTAGGCAGACACTCTCAGATGAACAAAACTGAAACTAAGAACCAGAACAGTGAATACCGATGGTCTGAAAAAGTTAATTAAAGATTAGCAATTAACCCAAATTTTCTGACATTCGTTGCGATGTATTAGAGTGCATGTGCAAGAAGCAACCTAAAGCTTGTGAACTTTCTTTAAACTTGAGACAATAAATTCTTACTTTTCTTGGTATAAAGCAGAAGTTTTTTTGACCTATTCCCACCAGACGGCCAAAAACTCTTGCTGTAATTGTGTTTCTACTTGTGTTTCTTCTCAAATGGCACTCCTCAAATAGAGACAAAAATGCATTTTTGCTTTAAGAGATGCAAGATGCTGCAAAAATTTAAAATGGTACATATGAGAAAGGACCACCGTATCAGGAGTTATAATTTTATTCAGTGCTATGTCAGAGCAGCCTCATTTGATTCAGCTCATGGTTGACTGGAATGGAATGAAAATTAAATGACAGTATTTTTCAATAAATGGTGTGGAATATGCAGGGAAGGACATAGGGAACTTTACAGCCACTATGGCTGAAACAAGAGGAAAATATATGGGCAGGATGGAAGGCAGTAGATGTGGACACGGACAGCTGAAGCATTAGGGAGAACCTTAGGTGCTGGAGAGACTCTCAATGGAATAGAGTTCCTCATACACACAAATTGAACACACAAAAATTTAGGTACAGAGTATGTATGACTTCTAACTGGGAAGTTCTTTCAGATGCATTGGTACTGGGGTGTGTTTCAAACTTTGCACACAGGTACAGAGACAATATAAATTTGGAAATACTAGCTTTCCAAGACAGGGAGAAAAATGCAGGCTTAGAGTGAAGACAACATAACTGGGACATAACTGGGCTGCAGATTTTTTCAATGGCATGTCTAACCATACCATCATAGCCTGCCACATGCATTTTTCCATGTACTAGTTAATACTCCAGCAATGTACAAAATATCTCAAATATCTAGAACTGAATATTTTGTAATCTGTATTTCTCTCACCTGTTGTTTCAGACCATGTAACTCAAGCAACTTTGGGTGTACTAACCTGATGTAAAATTACAGTGATAAGTTAATGCCTGGTGGATTCAAAACAGTTTGGAAGTGTGAGTGATATTTCCGTTAACTGAGGCATCCAAAGATTTCTTTTTCTTTTTTCCTCTGTATTGTATGTTTTCCTTTGTGTACTGAATTTTACTTTCACATGAGTACTTAGGAATTATTCCAGATAATTTTCCTGATTAGTGCTGTTTACAACCATGAAGTAGAATAATGCGATACTTTTTAATTTCAGCTTTTGTTTTATTGATGTGAAGATTTGCTGCCTATGATAGCAGATGATTTCCTTATGTTATTTTCTGTTCTTTTTTGTCTTTAATGTATCTGTTCACTGAAAGTCTAATCAAAGATTTTAAAGTATAAGAATAATTTCTGTCTTGGACTGACCTCACTTTTAACACTAATTACCTCAAAAGTGGAAAAATCTTCTAATGCATGAGTTGAAATTTAACAAAAAATCATTTTCTTACAGCAGTTTTCATTTCTGCAGTATATTGAAACAATCTATTTTTGGTATCTATTTGATACCAATATATCAAGGCTATAGTATTTGTCTTCCAAAATATTGAGCTCCCATTCTCTCCCTGTTTCTAAATAACTTCTAACAGACAGTAAATTGTGAGAATCTTTCCACAGACCTATGCTTCCCAGTTAGCTCTGCTATACAAATATGCCTATATACTACGCAGGTGTTCCCTGAACATGTCCTCTTTCAAGCCAGAGGTTTTGTCTTGATGTAATTTAAAGAAAGCATCCATTTGCCTATAATTTCCAACCATTTGCATGCATAATACAGCCAAGGAAAGGATACTTGTGTGTCTAGACTACCAAGATATGCTGGATACATGCCAGGTAGGTATCACATTTGGCATGTATCAGATTTACTCCATTAGGACTGACCATTTTCCCTCTTTCCTGTCACTGGGGACTTGACCCAACTGCCATGACTATTCAAATATCATGGAGAATGGCTTGGAAATTACATCAGCCAATTCCCTCAGGACTCTGAGATGCATCTCATCAGGTCCCGTAGACTTATGTGTGTTCAGGTTCCTCAGGTGGTCATGAACCTGGTCTTCTCTTACAGTGGGACACACTCGAGGTCCATCCACTCGAGAGGTTGCCAGTGAAGACTGAGGCAAAAGAGATGTTGAGTACCTCAGGCTTCTCCTCATCTGTTGTTCCCAGTTTGCCAGTCTTACTCATCAGGGAGGGTACACTTTCTTTGACCTTCCTTTTCTGGATGGCATGCCTGTAGAATCCCTTCTTATTCTTTACCTCCTTTGCCAAGTTCAGCTTCAGCTGCACCTTGGCCTTCCTGACCCCATCCCTATACAACTGGGCAGCATCCCTATACTCTTCCCAGAATACCTGTCCCTCTGTCCACTGCCTGTGTCTTTCTTGCCCTTTAGTTTGACCAAGCAGTCTCAACTCAATCTTGCTGCCTTTTCCTGGTTTCTTACACCTGGACATCAAGAGCTCTTGTGCTCTATGGAAAGTGTTCTTAAAGATCTGTCAGGTCTGTTCTGCTCTCTTGTCCCTGAGGGCAGTTTCCCAGGGATCCTATTGACAAACTCCTTGCAGAGCTGGAATTTTGCTCTCCTAAAATTCAGGGTCCTGACTTTACTCTTCCCCTGAACTGTATCCCTCAGGACTGTGAACTCCACCAGTGCATGATTACTGGCAGCCCAGGCTGCCTCCAACCTTTATGTCACTGACTAGCTCACTTGCATTGGTGACCAACTGGTTCAGTATCACATCCCCTCTAGCAGGACTGTCTATTACCTGGCTAAAGAAGTTATCCTCAGTGCATTCCAGGAGTCTCCTGGATTGCCTATAGCTTGCCATGCCACTTTTCCAGCAGATGCTGGGGTGGTTGGGGTCCCTCCGCAAGCCGAGAGCTTGCAAGTGTGATGCCTCCTGTAGGTGGAGTAAGAAGGCTTCATCAATTGGCTCCCCTTGATCAGGTGGCCTGTAGTAGACACCAACCACAAGGTTCCTTTTATTGCCTTGTCTCTAATTCTTACCCATAAGCTTTTTTTTTTCCTTTTTTACCCATTCAACCTGCTTGTGGCTATTCTTCAGAGACAGCTCTTCACACGCTATCCATTTCCTGACACAGAGGGCAATGCCTCCACCCCTCCTTCCTCACCTGTCCCTTCTGAACAGCCTGTAGCCATTGATAGCTGCACTCCAATCGTGGGCTTCGTCTCACCAAGTTTCTGTAATGGCAACTATCCTAAATAAAAATATGACACCTTTCCAAGCCTTTCCAAGCAGTTGTACATCCAGGAGCGGTATAGAGGTCTGAAAGAGATTTTCAGGGAGAAAGTTCCTTTGGAAGAGTTCGGGTCTTGAGCTAATAAGTAGACTTAGGGGAAAAACAGTTTTCCAGTGAGAATAATCCCCTTTAAGGCCTTGATAGTAGAAAATAAAATATTATTAATGATTTTTATTAGTAGTGGTAATTTTAATTATTTTAATAATTTTATTGGGGTCCAATAACTATTTCCACAGGAATGGCCATGAACTGTTTGCTCTGTGGGAGATGCACTTAACAGGAATTGGATTTGCAGAACTTTTCCATGTTTCTCTTTCTAGTCCCTAGCCATAATTCAGAAATATCTTTGACTGAGATGGAGTCAGCTGCTCTTCAGGCAAAGGTCCCGCCATCAATGTAACTAATATGAAATAGTTGACTTTGACATTTAAAAGTGCAGGGAACTGATAGGAAATGTAAATGAATGCATTCACATTGCATTAAACTCTTAAAATCTTCTTTACATCCCCTCTCCTAGTTTTCTTATAGACACTTACAATCATGTTATTGGTAAAAGTCTAATTTTTTTCAGGTGTAAATAGAAAATACAGGTACACTGTTCCACTTATCAAAGTGCATGAGAACTTATTTCTCTGAATAGATTCACTGTAGAGGAATAGACATGGGCTTTTACCATCTTTCAAAGTCATGATGTATTGAGAGATGACAAAGATCTCACAACTTTATAAACATAGCTATTTAATTTAGAATACATTGCCGTTATGCCTTAGAAAAGACAGTTAGATGTAGCAATATAATTGCTATAAAATTAAAATATATTAAATGAGACAAATTCTTTTCCCACTTGAGCTGTGCAAGAGTCTTAAAACTGATGGGAAAATACCAGACACTGAAAGTATCAAAAATTATTATATTCTCAAATTAAGCTTATATCAATACTTAGGACATACTTCGGTTATTCTTGTCAGCTCTATCATCCTGTTTTGTGGTCACTTGTGAATAGCCAACCCTTTCTCAGACACAGTAGATCTATTCCTCTGTATGCTGCAATGATCCATTCATGAGATCATAGAACGGCTCTTTCAAAACTTGTGCTAACTTCAATATCTCTTCTAATCTTATTTTTAAGAAAACATAAGTGCTTATAAGACATAATGACAGACTTTGTCAGATTTGTGCTACAACTGTGCACTTGTAGAGAAAGGATACCTTTATTCTCAATTTATTTCTTGCCTTCGGGGGGGACACATATTCCAATTTACCTCCTCTATTGCCCTCCTCCTGACAGCTCCTCTTCAGTTCTCATTTTAGACTACGTTGAATTGATGCCATAGTTATAATTCTCTGTAAACGTGTCACTTCTGAATGTGACAATTAGGAAAAATCCAGGAATGTGATTTGTACTATTATTCAATTCTGAACTAGTGACTTTATTTTTGACTGCTTTCTGCAATATTACCTTTAAGGAGTAATTGATATTCTTTTGAAGTAACCTAAGCTAGTCACCTTAATACTTTTACTGGACTTCATCAAGAAAAGCTAACAGTTCTGGTAAATCACAAGCTGTGGTAATGAATAATACCTTGAACAGAATAAACTGCAACCACAATCTTTTTTTCTGATGTCACCTAAGATATAGATATGAATAATGATAGACTTGAGGTGAAAACTGCAGTTTGCTCTTTGGACTTGATCCCAAAGTGAATGACATCAATTAAGAGACTCTTTTCCTTTAGAGTAGGCTTTGGAATAAGCTAATGACATTAATTAAGAGACTCTTTTCCCTTACATTATTCTTTGAAGCAAGCCTTAAATTATAAAAATGTAATTACTCCAGTTTTAATTTGACAATATTGAGATAAAATTCAGACCTAACATATTGTCAAGCATTTTGCATTTCTGGATCTCAGAAGTGGGTGGGCACATCCCAGCCACTCATTATCTCTGCCAAAAAGGTAAGTAGTCTATTCATTATTATTTTTCACAGGACAATGAGCAAAATAAAATGACTTTATGAAGGGTGAGAATTATTAAATATTTTTTTACAGATAAGTCAGAGAAGGTCAAATAAAACAACAGATTTTAACTTGGTTGGATAGTTAACTGGATCATGAACACAAACTACAGGTTTTATTGTCAGTGGACTTGTCACAATAAGACTTTATTGCTTAGCAGTGATGAATGGTCTGAAAAGTACATGTTTTACAATTTGACTTCTATATGATAATGCGGCAAGATTTCTGTGCCTCATTACTGGACAGATTATGGCAAAATTTTTCCCTGTAATACCATTTTAATTCCTACCAAAACAAATAATGTCTTTGTGCTGGGGTGCCTCATTTCCTTTTTGTTTGATGATGGAAATGGGTGATGTAGGATGACAGGAAATAGTAAATCACTGATGTATCCGCATGGGACACAGGGTGTATAACTGCCTCATCCCGCCTTCATGCTCCTTCATACATTCTGCTCCTCCATAAGGTAGGGTCTTTGGGTCTTTTCCGGACTTCACTAATTTCCTCTACCTGACAGAAGGAATGGCCTATGTTTCCCACACCACTGGGCATCGTTCTTTGCAGCAGCCTGAACCCAATGTTACAGTCAGGAGATCCAGCTTCAAAAGCTGTTGTTTCACCAGTGGCAGGTGTGCAATTTGCACTTGCTCCATAAGTGATTTTTTCCTCGACAGTCTGAAATTTGTAGCACAGGCTCAGGTGAAAACAGCTCCTAAAGAAAAGGCCGAATAAACCTGTGTCTCCTGGTGTGTAGAATGATAAGAAAACAGTTTTCCCTGTGTCCTCAGCCCATTTAAGAACGGCGAGGAAGAAATGGGGGAGGAAGAGATAAGTTCGAGGACCCATTGTGGAGTGACAGGATCTGACATGAGTCCAGGAGCTTGTGGAAATATTTAAGGAGGTAACCATGACCTGCACTGTACGGATTATTACTGCTTGTTCTCATAGCAGTAAAATTAATAATGTCTTAAACTCATGCCTTGAATCTTATGCTTTTTCCTGTGCATCTATGACAAAGAGGCATCTTGTGGAGAAATGAATCCATGTCTGACTTCACTCATGAGCTGAAATTCAAATTTAGAAAGACTATTTGTCAAAAACATCTTGTCGGCAAAACAAGTGCTTGTTGCTACATTTAGTTACGTTCAAACAATAAAGCAAGGGTGGAATGACAAACATAGGAATGTTTCCTTATTCCCGCAATGAATATTCTCTGATTCCTCTGAGCCAGCCCGCTCCCAGGCTCTGAGCCAGCAGCAACTGAAGTGTGTGGACCATCTTCACTGGAAGCAATTTTCCTGGGCTCTTGGAAAGTTGCTACCCAATTCCTGTGAGTGTTAATGTAAATAATGCATTAACAGCCACTGAGAAATTGAGCCAAGGCTGAAATACTACCTAAAGGTAGCAGCAATAAAGACATATCTGACTTATCTAGTTTAGTCTGGGAAAATATTAGTAAGCACTTTCATAGACACAATTTTGAGGCAATATTATTTCTTGGCACTTACATTGATAGAAATAGAAAGGAATAGTTCTAGGAATGACAAATAAACTGTTTGTTTGTGGTGAGCCTGAATTTTTAGCAACAAAGTTTAAAACAAACGCCCTTCTCCCATGCTTACCGCAAAGTTTGTGAATCTGCAGAACATCCTCTTTGCCAAGTATAACTTAAACATGTAGATCAGACAATATCCATCTACACTGTTTTGTATGGGTTACTCAACTATTCAGTTTTTCTGACTGGGTATGTCTAGATTCCATTGGCAAGAAAAACAAAAAATGAAGATGTTAGATGTGCTTTAATTCTTCTTTAGATTACTTGTGTTGTACTCGGTGAATTTCTCAAAATTTTTATCCTCTAAGAAGAT
Organism: Limnodromus scolopaceus; assembly: GCA_028565335.1. Taxonomy (NCBI): domain Eukaryota; kingdom Metazoa; phylum Chordata; class Aves; order Charadriiformes; family Scolopacidae; genus Limnodromus; species Limnodromus scolopaceus. The sequence goes on along the minus strand of JAOXNO010000033.1, from coordinate 58,003,535 downwards.
GTTTTAAAATGTTTTATTTTATTTATTTTATTTTTCTTGGAAATGAGCACCTTAAACCTTTAAATACCAGGTCTCACCAAAATACCTACCCACTGTTGTTGGCTGGTAAATTATGATACTGAATGTGTTGTTCATAGAAGGTGGTCATACTTTGCTCTCCTTATTAGCTTCAGTTTTATCTTTTTAATTTCCTGTATGTGCAACAGAAGTCAGAGGATTTGGCAACCACTGATATAAAGGATTACATTCTCAGTGGCTGTTGGAGATGCTGCAGTTAGGAAAACTTCTGCAGAGCAGACACTCATTCTCACTGACAACACTAATGTTTTATTTTCTTTTTTAGGATACAGCTGTGTGGTTTGCAGCATGGGTGTTGCTTAAACTCAGGTAAAATATCCTCGTTAACTTTCACGTGCTTTCATCAGTAACAAGTGAAAGTACAGCTATCAAGCCCTACATTGATCCTGCAGGGCTTTGCAGACTGTTCAACTTTGTTCTGCCATAACCATAATTGTCATGTTTTTATTCCTATGCAAAACTCCTAGCTCAAGAACCATGCAAGATATGACTGTAATTTGGACTGCCATACACATATTTTTAATTAAAGTGTTCACTAACAAAATTAATAAAAATAAGGATGTTTATGCTTTTTTTAACTTCAAAGTGCTAATATGTGATGTCATTTGTTTACTTATATACACCTGGCAAAGTCATTCCACTCATTTATGACTTGCTTCAGAGAAAACAGAAACTAAACATCACAATAAAGAAAGCCACACCTGTTGGGACTCATTCAAAACAAATTTATTTTACAGACAGTTAATTACTCATTTTAAACAAACTTCGGCAAAACTAAATATTTCTGTTTATAAGAAAAGTCAAATTAGAGGATGACAAATGAATAAACCAGATTTTGGTCAGGAAGGCCAACACCTAACTTACAATGTGAAGCAAACATATGTCTACGTTCTCATTTGATACTCTACAATACATTTAATATAACTATAATATAACCATTCTCCTTATTGAAAATGTAAGATCTTATATAATATTGCAGTGATTTTCAGTCTGGTATTTCTGGACTTGAACTGGTCCATAGTGACCAGAGACCTAAAATAGAGTGCAGAAGAAGAAAAGAATGAAAAAAAGAAAAGAATAAAATGAAGGAAAAAAAAAAAAGAGTCAAGAGAAGAAAGAAGAGAGAAGAAAAAAGAAAAAGGAAAGCATGAAAAGAATATAGACAAAGGAAGAACAAGAGGAAGAGAAAAAAGGAAAAAGGAAATGGAAAAAAATAAAGTGAATAAAAAACTCAAAAGCTAAAGAAGAAATAAAAGAAAGAGAAAACTGAAGAGAAAATATAAGAAAAAGAAAATGAAAACAAGGAAAAGGAAAAAGCCAACTGAAAAAAGAATGGAATAAATAAAAGTTTTAACTGGAAAATAAAGATCCATGTAAATTGGCTTTTAAAATTATCTGCCTAAAATATGTGTTTTTTTTTTTTTTAAAAAGAATGTAGTGCTTGAAATTTTACTGTAAGAAATATACTTGTATTAATACATCTGTGTTAACCAAGAGCTGGACCTTGGCCTCTCCTCAATCACTTAAGTAGAACAAAACTTCCTCTTCAGTTACTCAGGTAGAACAAAACCAAACCTTCAGATCCATATCACAGGGACATGGATAAGAGAGAACAAAACATGCCAGGCAGGCAGTCACTCTAATCATCATACAGTGTTGCTGCCTAGTTGCTGGAGAGGGACAGGAGAAGGGGCAAAGGACACAAACTGGAACACAGAAAGTTCCACCTCAATGTGAGGAAAAACTTCTTTACTTTGATGGTGCTAGAGCATTGGAACAGGCTGCCCATAGAGGTTGTGGAGTCTCCTTCTCTGGAGGCTTTCAAAACCCTCCTGGATACGTTCGTGTCCAGCCTGCTCTGGGTGACCCTGCTTTGGCAGGGTGGTTGGACTACATGATCTCTGAAGGTCCCTTCCAACCCCTACAATTCTGTGATTCTGTAAAACAGTACTGTGCTGCTCAGAGGAGCATATGTGTTGCCTTTTCATGTGTCTTATCACAAATTCACAGGAGCAGTGACAGTCAGGTCCTCCCAAGATCTGTTACTGCTGGGACATTTCTTCATACATTCAAGCACGATTAGGCATTGTACAACCCTGAAGCTAAACAATTACAGTTGAAAAATAAATTCTGTGATTGGAAAACCTGAAAAGCTTTTCATTTTGACTATGTAAACTGTCTGAAATGTTTGCAACAAAACAGATCTATTATAAACTTGGCATTCAGACAAGGGTAATGCAAACACTTGTGAAGGCCTAGGCAACCCTGGAAGGTATTTATCATTCTAAAATCAAAACTATCTGGCCACATAATTTTGTATTGTTTTGACTCAAAACTAAGTGGTGCTTTCTAATTGTTACTGAATTTGATAAACTCACCAAACTCAAGGAGATAAGTTGAATCTCAATGCTTTTGAAAATAATTAATTCCATTAATTCTGAAACTAATCCATGTTTGAAAGTATTTGGCATAGAAAGAACTAAACTTTCAATTGCATTAAATGTATCAAGTACAAAATCTGCCTAATCTCTTCCTTGAAGACACACATTTAATTAACTACATGTTCTTCCTTTGAGAAATATAAATACTATCCTAGTCAAATAATAGCCCGATATCTTATTCTGTTGCTACAGTGACACTCCACATACCATAACATAGATTTATACAGTACTTTATTAGATTGCAATTTTTCCAGTCTGAGACAGTCATCACTCTAGTTGTAACCTACCTAAAATCAGGAACTGATACCTAATATCTTTATTTTCAGTGTATATAAACAATAGTTATAAAGTATTAAATACTCCAAATAAGTGACTAATTCTAAGCAATTTCTCACAATAAAATACTCTTAAGTCTACATTCACCAATAAAATACAACAGAAAAATACAGTTAATTTGATCATTTAGGCCAGAGTATTTCCAATTTTTATGCTATTAGACGTTTTGGTTTTGGGAGAGGAAGGTAGAAAGTAAAAAAGAACCATACAATAGATCTTTCCATCCATAGTTATTAATAATAACTCCAGTTTATCACTATTTAGTTGAGTATTATTCTCGATAAACCTTTTTTCCCATGGCACTCTTTCTGCAAATCTAATGTGTTTCTTATTTTTTCCTAGTTATCTTTTGGGGATAAATTAAATTTGATATTTTCAAATTTCCCATTAATTTGAAATTTTTTTCCCTTGTTTCCTTCTTTACTTACTTTTTTTCTTTTTGTCACTGAATCAGTTTATTGAGACAGTATCTCACTGAGCTGTCCATGAAAAAAAAAATTCTTTACTAATTTCAAATTTAATCAAATTCAATTTATTTTAGGCCTTATCAATGTCAGAGCAGCTCGGTGTTTCCTTCCAGTGAACAATGATGACATGAATTTCATCCTCCTTAGTTCTGCTAATTAATTTAGGAAAAATTTTCAGTCATTTTTGTCTTAGATGTACACCTCATCTATGACTTTTGCTACCTCATGCTCTCAATTTCTTGCATATTCATACCTAATTGCACACAATTTTGTCCCTATTACTGCCCAGTTGGTGCTCTTACATCTTTTCACATTAAAAATTAGCAATTTATCACTACATTCTTCATGTATCTTAATGTTTCTAGTGCATAGCTACAGTTTGTCTCTCTTTGTGAAAACGAGCCAGAAACACGGCTGTGAGTGATTTTTACAAACAGATTTAAAGCACCTTAACACATTGTAACTAATTACCCACTGTATTTTTTTGTTTCCTTAAAAGAGCTCATTGGAAAGAAACTCCATCTCTCAGTGTTCTGTAAATTTTCTTCTGAAGAATAATTTTTCCTCAGCAATTATCTTGTTATGAAGCAAAACTTGTCAGTGAATAAGTTATTGATCTCAGTACAATTTTTCAGAGATTCACGCAACGAACAGGGATTCTCACCTTTCAACGCAGCACTTGATCAGGGTATTTTGAGAGCACAGCAAGGCTCAGGGCTTTCACATGGTTATCAAGGAGTCCTGATGACTTGCTGCAATAACACACTGCATGTTGTTTTAGCAATATCATTCATTATATCATATTTCTGTTAATGTGTAGTAGCAAAGTCACTCATAAATTTCATGTGCTAAAGAGAGTATGCTGCAGAAAAGCAACCAAGAATGTAGCAAATTAGTACCAAAAGATGTGTGAGGTCAAGGCTTTCCATACGGTGCAGTAGCTTGCAGAGTTAAATTAAGGGAACTCTTGAGTGAATGGTTCAATGTAGATATATCTGACAAAGGTACCTACATTGAGTTTGACACTGTTCTTGGCTTTTGGCTTTGCATGTTTTACTTCTGGTATAGAAGACTTTGCTAACACCATTATTTCTAATACCAATTCAAAATGAAAACAAAAACCAAAAGACTATCTGGTTTTGTAAAAGACACTGCTAGCAAATACTTACAGGAAAGAAAGGGGCAGGGAGAAACTGCTGAGAGTCCTGTTAGCACACAATGCAATCAGTATGTTAGAAGGTCAAAAAATTACATACTTCGAAAATGACAACAAGCTGTGAGTATGTTGAGGGTGAATTAGTGTCTTCAGATGGCAAGATTAAGGCTGATTTAACAGCTCACAAACAACTCAACCGTCAAACCACTGAAACTATAGAAACTTAACTATCCTGTTCATATAAATGTAAACCAAAATGTAAAACCAATGGAAACAAAACTCAACTCAGAACCAATAAATCCTGGTGAAATAAAAGGCATTGAATGGCAGTAATGGCCAATTTATTACCAGAGTTCAGTCATTCCCTTCTTCTATTTTTATTCCAAGAAGAAAAGGGACACATAAGGAATATTTACTAGGAAGGAACACTTGGGGGTGAATATGACCAGATAAAAAAGGTGACTGAAAATTGTTATCCGGAGGGATTCCTAGTCAGGGGACAGTCTCTGTAGCTCTGACAACACATGTGTGGCAGCCTGGGACACACGGAGCCTTGCTGATATTCACAGTCTAAAATAAGACAGGAAGCGTTCAGAGTCAGCCAGTTCCCATCATCCCTGAATCATAGAATCATAGAATTGTCTAGGTTGGAAGGGACCTTAAAGATCATCTAGTCCAACCATCAACCTAACTCTG
>JAOXNO010000033.1:57985515-57998261 GCA_028565335.1 Limnodromus scolopaceus | reverse complement strand
GTCACATTTGCTAGATGCCAGTCGGCTGGGACCTCCCCAGTTTGCCAGGACTGCTGGTAAATGATGGAGAGTGGCTCCACTATTTAATAAAACAAGTTACCATTGTTTTATTAAATAGCACCAGCCTATTTAATAAAACAATGATAACTGTAGTGTTCCCATACCATCTCCTCGTCTCTGACAAAACCTCGCTCTAAATACTTGACAAAAATTGCTCAAGGATTTGTTACCAGCCCATCACCTTTTTGCTGAAGGTTGACAGGAAAAAATAATCTTGTTGCTTAACAACATCCTCGTGTACCTTAACACGTCCTCATGTCCCTTGAGCATGCTGTCGTACACACTGCCTCAGTATCTCTTAGGTCTCCTATGGAATATTTAAACATTTTTTAAGTATCTCTGGGTATTTCTTCTGGGTTTTTATTGCACACAATTTTCACAGCTTCATATTCTACCTGCTCTAACTTAGATTCCTTCTCGTTCCTGTGTCTTTTCCCATTCTGTTCCTCACCAGTCAACATTCTGGAAACTTTTTTCATTTCTTCTTCAATATTATGTTATTAACTGCTTTATTTTCCTAGATTTAAGTGTATAGAAGCATTTTAGGATTTTGAATTCAATATTGTATGTTAGTAATATTATTTGTAAACATAATCTGTTTGTCACTGAGTCTTCCTTTCTCCACAGATGTAAGCTAAGTCGTAAACATTTGCAAAATCATTGTGATGTATTAGCCTCAGGTTATTGAAAAGTCTCAAACTGTTCCCTTTGCAACCTAGTTACAATATATTGTCTACTGCTTGACTGAACACAGAATTTTTCACTAAGTAGATTAGCAAAATTGGTGAATGAGAAATTTATTTCATGGATATATGTGACAAGATATTGTTCAAATAACTGATCTTGTTGATCATTTTCATGCCACTCACCTACAGAACGAAAAATTTTTGAACATGTCTGGGGGCACATAAACTAACAAGTTCAGGAAGGCACAAAGAGAGGAAAAATAAAAACATTTGGTCACAGCTATAATACAAGATCCTGCTACAGGAAGGAATAGCAGGTAGTCGGAACATTTTCCAAGAAAATGGCTGCATGGTCCATGCTGACTGAGTGAGGATGGGCAAAGGGAACCTCACAGGCCAGTTTGAATTCCAAGAAAAGCCCTGCAAGTCAGGTCCCTGTTGGAAGATCAAGTTTTACAACGTTTCCCTGTGAAACTCAGTTGATCCTCAATGAGGAACTGAAAATCTGGCTCCCCCAAAAAATGGGTTTTCATTTATACTCATCTTGCTACTCTGCATTGTTATTGTTCACTGATGATGACTAGGGAATAATAATCCCATCTGGATATAATAAGAAACTACTTGAACCTTTCCTCAAGTTCAAGATTTTTGGTTGGTTTTGTCAATTTTCTTGAACTGAGAGGTTTTGGCAGGGACTGTGTCAGCAATACCACAAAATATATCTGTTCCCACAGTATTGCCAGCCTAGTTTTCAAGCCAAATAGATTTGGCTAAATTCAAATAAATTTTGCATGACTGTTCTAATTTACAGATGGGTATGATGAATGAAGAAGCACTGCTTAAACTTCTCAGGTTCACCCGTCCTATGTAGCTTTTATTGCAATTTATTTCTTGATATACTAAGATACTAGAAAATTTGATAAGACAAGTAGAGCTAATGTGAGACATGGGTATTATTTACTCATTTGAACATGACTTTTCAAAATGATATGGAGAGAGATGCCTTGTCTTATGCAGTCTGGCAGAAATATATAGGGGGAGCAATAACTCTTCCATGCTGTAGCTCTCTTGCAGACACACAGGAACAAATAAATGATAAATATTATTATGTTATATGCATTACATGTGGACAACGAGGATGGTAAATTACAGTCTTGGCTTTCCCCTAACATATTAGCATTATGACACCATGCTCAAAAACAAAAGCTCTATGCTTTTTCTTCCATAGTAAGGGAATGAGGACTTTAATCATACTGATTCCATAAAATATGCTTGAGATGACAAGGTTTGTGTTGCTTGATGCAATAGATTTGTTGCCAAGGCAAATTTCAGCTTGTAGATGCCAAGACTAGGAAGTAATCTGTGGGTCCTTGCACGCACTTAACATTCTGCTTATGTGAGCAAAGACTTCCAGTGCAACTGGGAGAGAAAGACCTGGCCAGATACTTGCAATCAGCTGCCATGGTTGATGATTCCAATTTACCGAAACAATCACTTTTCCAAACCACACCCTGAGTCAGTGCATACGGACTTCGTGGATTCCGGTTACAGGGAGGTTTATGTTTTGTGCTACTCCACAAGGGGAATACCCAAAGAGCTATGAAAACTACCAGGTGGGGACAAATAACAGGAACACATGTGGAGCCCTGGTTCTCAAAGATGAGCAGAGGGAGACCTGTTCCCAAGTGGGTGGCTGCTGAACATCAGTTAAGACAGATGATTCACACCCTTCAAGTGGCCACTATGGAATCTTCAAATTCTAAAATTGCATCTGCACCACACTGACCAAAAAGTCCCTTTTGTCTGGGCCTTGAAACATTCTGCATGTTCCTGTAACAGCAGCCTCAGTTACCACTGTTTCCACCTCCAGGTTAGCCATGCTGGCCATAGTACTAAGTGAATTTGAGGTGATCCAATTCCCATCATATTTCCAGCCCAATCAGTCTGTTTACTACCACTTGGAGTTTTCCAAATTATAGATAGGAAAGAATCACAGGGTGCATTTGCTGTACTTATAATAATGCTCATTGTGGTTCTGTTATATTTTAGTGTGTTTACTTCAGCCATAAGAAAATTGGAAAAATAAAACAAAAATGAATATATGGTCAAATGATAAACCATTTTAATTATTAACAAAAAAGGAAAATGCCAAAATATAAGCAAGCAAACAAAAAACCTAAAACTTTTCATGTGGTTCTGTGGTTCAGACAGGAGACGGGGTGTTGTTCTTGGCACTGTTGTATTCTTTTTCTGAGAACTTGGTTGGGAAACTTATATTTCAGCTATGCATTTAAGTTACAGCACATTGCAGAGGGAACAGAGGCGAGTCACTTCTTCAACTTCAGTCCTGGATTAAGGCAACCACATATGCTGGGTTTATGAGGTCAATTCCAGTTTTTTCTCATATCTCAGTGTCCCAGGAATGCCTGAAAACATCTTGTTTTTCATTTAAACAGTGAAAACATTTGGATTTTGCTAAAAAGCAAACCATTTACTTAAGATGTATTGCTACTTTGAGAATTTTCTTTGGCCAAGATTATCCAAAAATGGCAAGTGAATTCAGGCAGGGTCTTTTTTCTTCTTTTCCAGAGCACATTGATGTTTCTCTTAAGGATCTTACGTGGGAAACCAAAGATCATTAGTCAGCTTTTAAGATCCTAGCATTGTTTTCACCAAATTCAATCATGTCTGAGGACTAAATATGCAAGGCAGTCAACACCTCCTGGTCTGGAAAAAAAATACGAAAAAGAATGTACATAGATTTTTTTATTATTTTTTTTTAATTTTCCTCACAAAATGAATACAGACGCAATGCACTTATTCATTGCATCCTGAAAAACTCATTGCTATTATTTTGAGTACTTTTTTTTTCTCTTTTTTTCTTTCCCCACAGCATTTAGAAGCCCTAATCAGGAATCAGCATGGGATATAACAGGTGGCTACTAACAGATGGGGAAAATACAAAGTAACAGCAAGACAATTAAGCTTGACGTAATAAGCCTCAGTCACAGTACAGTGGATCAGCCATTGCTACCTCAAATTACAGTAAGTTGCCTTAGTCCTCTTCCTAAAACAAAGAGCTGACTCTAACTATTTAGGGAACTATTTAGCATAGTTAAGAATGTTCTCAAGGCTAAAAGGGTTTAAAGAAACTGGGAAATAATAGAAAGAAAGTCAGGGTTGTGCCTATGTGATTTCCTCGTCTGCCCAAACTGAGGATTGGCCCCGCTTCCTTCTCCTTATGTGTGTCTGAATAGCAGGCACCAGCTAACCTGAGTGCTTACACGTTTGCACAATTTATTGTGGCTTAAGCAGCAACAGCACTTTGGTTGAGCCGTGGGAATTGCCCGTTGGCACAGCTTTTGCCTGGGGGGAAGGAAGGATAATACAGCTTGGTGTAATATTTTTTTTCTGAACTAAAATAATTTTAAGTATTTCATTGGTGGTGTTGGATGACAGAGCAAACACACAGGTTAATGAGGCTACTTAGTGTACGGAAATTTGGTAAACAATAGGAACTTAATAATTAATTTTTAACCCTTACTTCAAATGAGTTCAGAAAAGATTGGCCCAGTATTCCTTTATGCATGCTCATTATTTTTAACTGATAAACATCAGCTGTTAACTTGCTTATCTTGTCCTACTCATCCTATTCTGCTTTTTCTCATTCTACTCTGAGTCTCTTCTACCTAAACCACTCCTTGCAACGTGTGATCAAGGTCAGTCTCTTTCTTCTCTGCTTGATGATGGGTTTTGGTGATCTTTAGCCTATCCCTCTGAGCAGATCACAAGATTGACTCTAATAGAAGAATAACCTCATATAAAGTGAAGAAGGCAAGCAGGATGGGTAAAATTGCAGTAAACCAGAGAGTATAACTCATCAAGAGATCTGCTTCTGGAGAAGGGGAAGCAAGTATTTCCAAGGGGACACAGGGGAAAAGCAAAAAGATTATTTAAATTACTTAAAAATGGTTACCAGTAATAAACATTGTCTGGTAAGACAAAAGTCTACTTTAATGATTGACTTTCACTAAAAGTACACTTCCAAGTTCAGTGAATATGTAGCAATAAACAATGCCTATTTTCCAAGGTTTTCTGAAATCTGACAAATGTATTTTGAAATCCTAATACAAGACATTTTAGAGAAAACCTGAGAATTAATTCAAAATCTTTGGGTCAGATCTAGAGTTTCTATGGGGGTTCATCTATGTGAAAATTACTAGAAGCTCAAGTACACAGCAAGATACTTTAATTATTATTGCTTGATTTGGTTTACAGATGCTCATTTTGCTTGTCATTTCTCCACTCCTAAACTACTTGGAAGTCTTAAATCATGTTATATTCTCTATTAAAAAAGGAGTAGTGGTAGGGAGGTGGTATGTTCCATTATATTTACAACTGTATTTTGGACGTCAGTCACAGCACCAAATGTCAAACTGTGGAAGATATTTTTGCAGCAGCATCTGGTTCTTCACAGATCTCCAGATGCTGCTATATTGGTGGTTTAGGAGTTGTTTCTGGGTCAGTTATTTTGGGACATGAATTGTCTGAATGTTTTGTCCTTTCAGAAACTGTTTTCTTTTGATTTAAGCTGTAATACTTGAGATTTAGACATACGATTCCATATAGAATTGTTTTTTACTATAGAAAGAACTTAGGAAGGTACAGAAAGCAATGCAGTGTACGTAACTCATGCAGAATCCTTTTTATGCATTTTATTCAGAGATACAGCCGATTGTACTCCTGGAACATTTCAGAAAACAGGGATCTATAACTATTAAACAGCAGCAGCAAAGTGCTTAAACAGCAATGAGACTTAAACAGGAATTAGTGTAAAAGCCATTGTGGTCATGCTGCTGGCAAAAATAATGCTATTCTTAGTAATGGGAAAACAGATGATGCTTTAAAATCCAAACCACAAAAAAAATGTAAAATAAGGTGTTTGGACTCATCTGTGGATTTGGTCCTCAGCAAGGGGCTGTGGGCAGTTGCATTTTGTAAGGAAGAGGGCGGGTGGGAACCTTCAGAGCATGACTCATGGACAAGGGCAAGCACAAGCTAACTTGAGTCCTCAACACTTGTGGTGCCATGGTAATGCCAATGCCAACATGACTTTTGGTGCACAGGGTATCTAACACAATGTTGCACTTATTTCTCTTTCAAAATACGTTTCAGAAAGACCACATTCTGCTCGTAATTTTCATTTCACAGCTCATCAGTAAGGCTATAGAATGTGCCACATATGCTACAAGAAAGTTGTCTTAGACTGTTTGAGAGAGTCTTTAAAAAGTATAAGGATTGTTTGATGTATCTTTCTGCATGCAAAGCCACATCCTTTCATTAGAGTGAGGCCAACAGAGGGATAAACATGCTCTGTGACATAAAAGATCTCCCAAATTACCCCAAACCAGGTTTTTTGTCTTTATTAATATTATTTAAAATACCCAATGTCTTGGACCTTTTCAGAAGTTAAACCCAATCCCCACTCACTTAGGAAAGCTTATCATCTGTTATTTCCCTCAAAAAATGTCTTTGTTTCTGCTAGCTTGACAACGTTTTAGTTTTTTTGACTTTAAAGTAAGGGTTTTGTGTATTCACATGAACACACTTGTGTATGACTGTTTTTCAGACACCAGCAAGTATAGTACTATAGTAATAATTGTGGATTTCAAGTAAAGGAGGAAAAATTTCTTTGGAGTGTTAATTGTTAGAAACAGTAATTCTTCAGCAGTGATTAGGAATTTGAAATGTTAGAATTCTCTCAGAATTTGGTGATCACTGAAAAAGCAATTTAGTGAAAGGTACATGACGACCTGACCAACAGTTTTCACATGAGTTCTTCTGGTTCATCAAATACTCCAGCAGTTCATCACGGTGATGACTGGCAGAGCTCCATTTTTACGCTTGTAACTATTTCAAACTATGTAATCTTGAATCTTAATACAAACGTGGCTCCAACTCGTGGTGTGTTCTTCCATGTGTGTGTTCCTGCACACGTGCATGTAGATACCATTTGATTATACTCCCTTACAGCTTGGAGGTTACTGTTTACTTGAAGGTCGTTTTTTCCGCACTGAAGATTGCAGGTGAAAGGAGACATGTGGCTCATGGCAATTAGTGTAAGGATATCCAAATTATGCAGCAACAGAGCAACCTGAATGTCAAAAATAGACCCATTTCTCTGTAGCCTTTAACCACACAAAAGTATAATTCAAACCGCAATCTTGAATGTGCCAATCACATGTTATTTCCCAAGAAGGAAACAGTTTTGAGGGAGTGTAATAAGAAAGATATTTTCAGAATACCAGACAGAAATAGTACTGCAAAACACTGTCTACTCGAGGTTTAATCAATAGCCATTAAAGTTACTGGGCAGAGTCCTAAAGGTTTCTAATAGGCTTTGGATTAGGACATCAACGATAACCCAGTCAATGTAATTTATATTTTTAAGAGACATGATGATTAGAATCAGATTTTTGTCGAAGCAAAAGACAAAATAAGTAACTCCTTTTCCTTCTCCTTCCCATAGTCTATCACCCAAAATCATTTTCATAATACTGTCATCATGCAAAGTACAGATGGGAGTACTTACGATAACGTTTCATATTAAGTAGGCTGTTTCGTTCCAAAGAGTAAAGCAGCAGCCTATCTAATGATGGTTTAAAATTCATATTTAAAGAAAATATTAATTATGAAGGAAACAAATACAGAAGCATTAAATAGTTCAGAATAAAAGACAGAGTTAAAATGTACATAAGGAAGGTAAATAGAAAATTGTACAATGAGTATTAACATACAATAACAAAAGTATAAACAAAACACTGCTATTTAAATTTATATCAGATGGTCATATTTTTATGATGCCACAAATTTAAATACAGTAAAAAGTAATTCCTCATGTCTGAAACCAACAGACTATAGACACAATAATTCTTTAGAAATAATTCGTAAAGGTGTTCACAGACACAACTTTGTTCTGCAAGGATGTTAAATTGATAGTTTCACTGCTGGAATATGTTTAAAGGAAGAATTTGAAAGAAGAAAGTGGAGATGAGATCATTGTTTCTGGGGCAGAAATCTACTCTTCGTGTAAACCCCGAACCTGCAATATTACTGTATATTCCATAGAACCACCAACACCTATGCTTTAAGCTAAGAATGTATTTAAAACATCTATAGCCACTGAGGCTTAGGTTTACATTTAACGTCTCTGCTGAACTGAGGGCAGCAATGTGGATAGCAAAGTGATGTCACAAGTAGAAGAAAGCTACAGAAATAATGGCAGTTATATAGAATTTATAAGTATTAAAAAAATAGTGAAAATGTACATTGAGAAAAACTAGAAAAGAACATATGAGATCAGAGTTGTTCTATTCTGTATTTATAAATTCTGAAAACCCCCAAATTAAAATGATTTCAGGAATAAGAGACAATCTTGTTTTCTAAAGCAAGTACTAAGAAGATTTGCACAAGGCAAAAGAGAGCTCAGTTTGAGCCCTACATATCTGACGCTTAAGGAAAACATATTTACAACAAAATTAAAAGATCATGTTCTATAATTTGCAGAAAGCAAAACTAGCAAATTTAATACAGCTTGTTAGTGGGGATGACCTAATAAAAGCTGATGCTGAAGTAAGCGTATAAGCATTTAAAACATCTAAATTGAAACAAATTATTATTGAAAGAGTTTGCTTTTTTTTCCCCTGCTGCTTCCAACACTGGCCTAGCAAGCAAGACATGTCATCTTTCTTTGCCTCAATTTCCCCATCTGCACAACAAGTCCTGTGGTATTTATAACCCTGGAAAGTCCTTTATGATCAGCTGACGACAAGATGTTAGATAGCTGCTAGACTTCCTCAGTACGGCTTCCCACTATGCGATACTCACTATGGAGAACATCTGTAGTCTTAATCATGATGATAAATGCAACATTTTGAGTAGCTGAGGAAAAGAAGTGCTACGTACAATAGAATCACAGTCATTTGTATTCCAGTGACACCCACAACGTGCTAGCCACTGTTCTTACCCACACACATACAGTCAGACAGGCCCTGAAGACCTTGTTTTTAGGAAGTGACAGCAGTGCTTTAATGACACGTCAGTAATTTACAGCATCAGAGACAACAGCATGATACATGCTGTTAGGCATAATACCTCCTAAGCATGCTACATCTATTCAGAGATGAATCTAGAAAAGCATTTTCATTTATGGGGATGCAGAATCTTAAGGATTGTGCTTAGTTGGAATTACTTGTAAATCTATAAATGTAAAGACTAATAAATACTAATTAATAATATTGATACCTAAAAAGCCTACCCATATCAACGCACTATTAAGATGCCATATAAGCATATAAAGCCAGTCAGGGTGTTAAACTTCACCTGGTAAATGAAACTAATGGTGAAGAGAGAGAAATGGGGTTCTAGTGACACAGCCTTGTTTTTTTCACATTCTTGTTTTAGATGGTCTGTGTGATCAGTTTGCAGGTAGAAATCTGTTTTGCTAAGGGATGCAAAACCACAGACTGGTAACATTAGCTCAGTTAGTGTCAGCTTACAGACAGCATTTTGTGAACACTTCAGGTCTAGTGATTTTTATAGAGGACTGTAAAGGCTCCTTGTTAAACTTTACTTTCTGTTGCTCACAGTTATTTTGTGTTTAAATCAAGGGTATGTTCTGCCTAAGGGGAAAACAGGTCTTGCATATATACTGGCTAACATCCTCTCCGTTACTAATTAGAGATTTGATTCTCTCCAAACAATACTGAGCAGAATGCAACTTCCAAACACAGGAAGGTTTTTTGTTGCTTTTTTAAAATGAAATATTAATAGAATCTGAAGGAGAAAAAAAAAGAAGAGGAAAAAAAAAGCAAAGAAAAAGAACAGGACTAACATTTCCTATAGCGTAATGAAGCAATTAAAATGACACAGGAACTCGAGCTCCTTAACTCCAATTGCAAAATACTCTTTTAAACCTCATGGATGCACGAGGCATTGAGGAAAAAATGGGATTCCTAATGCTGGAAACCTTCGAGCAGAAACAGAAGAGTATCTGGGGGAATAAAAGGTTGTCAGAAGGTATGAAACACCCTTCTTTGATAATATATTTTGAAAAGAAAATATGGAGGATAAACAGACACTCAGTAAAGCACAATTCTTTGTGGGAGAAAAGTGTCATTATAGAGATTTGTAAACTGTTTCTTAACCCATATTTCTGTATTTCTATATAGCTCCTCTACCAGTAATTCCAATTTTTATTCTCCTGCATTTGCAAAATGGCAGATTGCCTGTTAGCCATACATTTTTTTAAATTGCAGCGGCACATACCTTGCTGTTGCTTTTAATGTAACACTTCCTTTCCTTTCTCTTTCACCCTTCCATTTCATACTACGTGCTGAGAGTTTCCCTTTGGTTTGAGACTTATGTAGACTTTGGGTGCAGTATTGGTTGAAAATATAGCTTTTTTTAGTTTTTGTTTTTTTCATCTAGCTGTATCTAGATGCAGAATATAGTGAATGTTCAGTATTTTTTACCTGAAAAAAAATGAAAAATAAAGTTTTGGCTAGTGTTTTTTCCCATTTTTATTGAAACTTTCAGTGGGATCCTATTCCCACTAATAGTTTTAACAGTGAGTTATTGCATGGGAAACGCAGTGGTTCACCACTGACCCTGAAGTAAATGGATTTTACTATTGATTTAACTGAAGTCAGCTTTAACCTTTATACTTAAACTATTACAATCTCTCAATGGGTAATTTATCCTCCTTTGTGCCTATTAAGGTGTGAATCAGTTACATTTCTGTGGAGAGGAGTGAGTTTTAACTTCGGAAGTGTCCACTTAAACCTTAATCACGAATAAGCTGCTAGATGTCACATCAACCTCTTTGTAATAACGATCTTTTTTTCTCTATGTTTGTAAAGGGAGAATGGAAGGGTCCTAATCATGTCTTGACAATAGCACTATAAAAAGAAATTATTACTAAGTGAGATTGATATGAAAGTGTGTAGAAGAACCAAAGTACTAAAAGTGAACTACAGGGCAGCTCTCATATTTTCAAACAACAATCACATTTTTTCTTATGTCTGTTATATTAAAAATCCTTCAGTCCTTGAATATACAGCAAAAGCAACTTTTAGACTCACTAAAATGGCAGTTTTAATATGGTTATCTCTACTAGTTAAATGTGTTTTCTGGAAAAGAGGTGATTCTTCCCCTCTACTCTACTCTGGTGAGACTGGGGGGCTCTGGAGCTCCCAAAATAAGGACATGGATCTGTTGGAGTGGGTCCAGAGGAGGGCCAGAGGTCGGGCACCTCTCCTATGAAGACAGGATAAGAACGTTGGGGTTGTTCAACCTGGAGAAGAAAAGGTTCCAGGGAGACTTTATAGCAGCCTTCCAGTGCTTAAAGGCGGCCTACAGCAAAGATGAGGACAAACTTTTTAGCAAGGCCTATTGTGATAAGACAAGGGGTAATAGCTTTAAACTAAAATAGGGAAGATTTAGACTAGATACAAGGAAGAATTTTTTTTACAATGAGGGTAGTAAAGCAGTGAAACAAGTTGTCCAAAGAGGTGGTAGATGCCCCATCTCTGGAAATATTTAAGGTCAGGTTGGACAGGGTTCTGAGCAACTTGATCTAGTTGAAGGTGTCACTGCTCGTTGCAAGGAGGTTGGACTACATGACCTTTAAAAATCACTTCCAACCCAAACTATTGTATGAAAAGAAAAATTGGGTTTTTTTTCCTGTTAGAGAACTAAGAATAGCAAAGGAAAAAAGGGTATAGTATAACTTTCATTGATTATGTAGACAGAGAGCAAGAGCGGGAGTGGAAAGACTTGTAAGACTCCTTTGTTTTGCTTTTGCATACAAAATCTTATTCCTTTTTAGCTATATTAAGACTTTTTTTTTTTTTTAAAGTAGTATCAAAGCACTAATACTCTGCGTATTTTGGATGGAGATTATAAATGTGACTCTTCACTTGGGTGTGCTCCAAGTTCCACTGAGTAGGAATACATCCTCTGAATTCTGTAGGTGTTATCCTGGATCAGGCCATAATAACACATTGGTTTAAGTTCTCCAAAGATTTTGGACCACCACATGGAAAACTATATCCACTTATTATCACGAAAAAAAAACAAAGCACTTTTGGACATATGTAAGGAATCAAACCACAACAGGAAGAAGAGAAAAAAGCTGCCTTGAAATCACCAGTTTCACATTCCTAAGCATTAAATTCCAGTCCTGATATTTTTTGTGTGGTCCCAGGTAAAAGACCTAAGTTCCTCTCACCATTTCCCAAACATGAAACCTTTTCTATTCTCTTGTCACTTCTGTGATTTGGTCTACTATTTTCTGAAGTATTTTGTCATCTTTGAAGAAAAGTTGCTATACACAGACAGAGGCTTATCAGCACACCAAATCTGAAAACAGAAATTTTGATGCTTCCACTGTAAGCACTATTAAATCATCTTTGTGTTGTGTTCACACTGAGTCCAGAATGTTCAGGGCATATTTGACTTTGGCTATATCCATTACTCACCTTGATCTGTATATAAGCTATAGCTATTTTCTGTATCTTCTGAGAAACCAAAGTGAAGGGTGTTGGACTAGACACAAAATCAGTACAGCTTAGTTCTATCCTTAATAAGAATCACAGGCTTAAGAAAAGTTGGAATAGTTACTTCCTGCTGTGTATGGATGGAAGCCAAGTGCTGTAGTGAAAGCAAAGCAAGTATTTTAACACCTGACATACATGGAAGAACCATCCAAGGCTTCTCTTGCCAGAATATTGCTTTTGCTGGTGAGCAACTACCACAAATGAATCATTAAACTGGAATCAATTTGCTGAAACAAAATGAACATGAAAAAAAAATTAAAAGTTGTAGAAGAATGCCTGGAGCAAAAGGTGCCTTTACCATCTCTCCTGCTGGGAATGAATCACTGGTCAAAGAAGACATGAATGTACTTGTTATATCGAACTTCTTATAACTACTAGAGTG
>JAOXNO010000033.1:57964905-57985415 GCA_028565335.1 Limnodromus scolopaceus | reverse complement strand
TGGCTTCTTAATGTTTCTATTTATGAATGTTCAGAGAGTTCTTTAGCCAGTTGGAAATGTTCTAGCCATCTTCCTCATTTGCCCTTGGCAATCTGATTTGGAACTGTTCTGTGTAATGCTGACCTGGTGTTGACAGAATATCCACAGCTCTAGGTTTCCATTGCCTGAAGAACACTGCATTTCTCATCTTGCATGCTGCGCAAACTCTAGGGCACCAAGGTACTCCTCTTTAGTTCTTTAACATACATACATACATCAGATTAGGAATTTTTGTCACCTGTTTTTTTCCAAAAGCTTCAATTAAATTTTCCTATCTCTAACCTCTATTCAGAACTGCATTATTTTCAGGTTATAGTCATAGAATCAACGTCTTCTCTCCTGCAATTTCGCCAGTGCTTAGTTAAATTCTTACCTTGCCTTTCCTGTCTGTAATTTGGAGTGTTTGCCAGTACAGGTGCAATTAGTCAATGTTAACAGAAAAAAAAAATGAAACCCTATGAAACCCTCTATGAAAATTACTGTTAGGTCCAAAAGACTATAAACAATAATAGCAGCTTTTAACCTGTATTGTCAGCCAAGTTTCTCAAGGTGCCAGATTAAGCATCCCTTGTCTTGCTGTTGTTTTATCCATGCCTTTTCACCTAGTCTGGGACTAATTTATGCTGTATGCAAGTATAATAAGTGACTTCTCATATAATTTTCTCAAGAAGCTTGACAAAAAAGGACTTTTGATTGCTGTCCAATAACTGTACTTCATCTTCAAATAGCATACTCTTTTTCCACCTGCAAATAATGAAAAATATATGGATGTGAAACACAAGAAGACAAAAAGATAAAAACTGGAGCACTGCACTGGATGTGTTCCTCCTTTCATTTCTAGAGTGGCTGTTGAGTGGAGTAGGCAAAGGTGGGCTGAGAATGACAGTCAATGAATTCAGTAACAAGGCTAGCTCAAGGCCGGTGGCTATAATTTCAAAAGCTACTGATGATAATTGCAGCCAGTTAAAAAAATTTCAATAACTTTTTGTAAACCTGGCATGTATTGCAATTTCTAACTTAACTGTATGTCACTAGAAAATGTATTTTAGTTGCTTTTCCCATATGATTTTTTTTTTTCAATAGAGGTCTGATGTTCCTGTTTAAAGTGCTATTAATCATGTTAGAAAAAATATTTAAGACAATGCCATGAAAAACTACCAGAACAAGAAGTTTTTGGGAGATACAAGACCAGGCAATCTGATCTTATGTGAAAGTATGAAGTTTCTATCTTCTACAAAATTAAGAGCCACTGAAATAAGCAGAAAGAATTTCTCTGACCTTAATCTTGGACCCAATTTCCAAAGCAAATCCCGCACAAATGACTCAGTATAGTAAAGCACTCTGTAATCTGTAATTCTGTAATTCTCCTATGCTATGTGATCCCCTTAATACCTACAAATTTATTTTTATATGACATCATTAACATGAAGAAAACATGTTTTCTTATCTGTTTTTCATAAAAACTGTTACAGAACTGATTGTTAAGCAAAGTTTACTTTACAGTAAAACTGTCTGCAAGCTCCTCTGCATAATTTAGCAGTAATTTATGGAGTGACAGTTGTAAGGTAGTCCCATAAGATGAAAAGACATCAGAGGAAATAAAGTTTTTCAAGAAGAAAAGCTTATGCACTGGTGTGTGTGGCTTGCATTATTAAAAAGACTATCTCATAAGATGGTCTTGTTAATAATAAACATAGCTAGATATTTCACACTGTGTTGGAATGTTGCTTCTTTACTTAGCCTCAGTCACGAAAAGAAAAATTATTAACAGACATGAAACTAACCTTTTTGGAAAATGCCCTAAAAGGACATTGCAGCATAGATAAAATACAAAACCACAGACCTCACAAATTTTAAATGCTGGAAAGCCTGACCATTCAAGAGGAAGTTTCTATTTAAGTAAACAAATGTTGGAAAGCAAGGAAATATAAAATTAATGGCATACAGACAACATACATGTGCTGTCATAGTCCTTCCACAGCCAAAGAGGAGTTGAGACAGCTTTCCATCTCTTTTCAACATTGAGTCTCTGCCTAGTTTTTTTTTAACCTTATAGGCTGCTTATCAAAGGAATTTTGACTTGTTTTCCAGGTTCAATGCTGAATATTGACTATCTTTCATCTTGGTTGCAGAACAGATTAGGAAGAAACTCCAAGACAGCATAGGACCAGTATATTTGTAGCAAGTTTCCAGAAGCAGTATATAGGTCTAAGATTTTCTGTGTTCTCGAGGAGATTCGTAACCAAACAACATGCATAGGACATAGTCAAAACAACAGGACAAATTGAAGTTAGTGCCTAGTTGCACACACATCATTATGACAAAGATCTAAGATCTAGGATTCTGACAAAACATTCTGGGTAATTCAACACCCACCGACCAGGGGAAAAAAACTCATTAGGTAATATTTGTACTTTTCTCATATAATTTTAGAAATAACATTGTTCAAAATGGGGAAAATAAGTAAACAGCACACTGTCTTTCATAGCCTGCAAAATTGTGCAGCTTGCTAGATTGGGTTTATGATGCAAATTATACTTGAAAGCCTTTGTAATGAAGAACACTTGTTTATGTCATGTGTGTTTGATTTACTATTCAGCTATAGTCCCAAGTGGAAACTTGTGATTTGGGATTAGTTCATAACTAATGGTTTTGGATACCAGCTGAATAAATGAAGTTTCTCACTTTTACAGAGCTAATTAAGTACTGAAGAAGAGAGAATACTTTCTTTCAATTTCTCCATTAAAAGTAAAAAGACTACGGTTCTGTCTACATAGGGGATGTTGCTACCTTCCTAGTGTTGCAATAATTTAAATGGGTACTAAGGATGGTGAATAGTGAACAGCAGTATTTTGTACCTATACAGTATTGTGTACCATGAACATTTTCAATTTTTCTTTTCAAAGAAGAGGTGTAGATTTTCTGTGTATCTTATCACTAGTAATATGAGATTTATATGGACATTTAGAAATTTTAACATTCATATTGCCAATCAGACAGAAAAACAAACAAACAAACAAACAAAAACCAAACCCAAGCAAAAAAGAGAAATATAAACAAAGTAAAGCAATATGGACTCCTGCCCTCTCCATACACACACACTTTCTGAACTGAATTTCAATTTGAGATATTATTGTCCCAGTCTTCTTGGAAGCTGGTCTTGCGTTTGACCTGTTTCCAAAAGATGCAGGTATTTTATTTATTCTTTCTACTTACACTGGGTTAATTTCAGCTTTTTGACTAATGACATATTTTTATGATAAAAAATTATTTATTTGGTATAGTTCTTCAGGAAAATATATGACCCCTGTGCTGCTGGCTGCCTGTCTTTTAAGTGAATCTATTTTTTTGAAAGCAGCAATTAACTGTGAAGATGGAGCAAAATATGCACAGATTTTTAATATTGAAGAAGGCAGAGACAAGGGAGAGAAGGATGAAAAATGGTAATCTGAAAAGATGAAAGGAACAGAATTGTATAGTACATTGTGGTGCATACAATCCTTCTTTCTGCATCTTAGCTCTTGCCAATAAACATTATACCTCAATCACGCATTTCGTTAAAAAAGTGCTTACTATTCCATGAAGACTTAATTAGCAAAGTGCTCTTTCTGTGTACATGTTCATGGTCTCTCCATCTTGCTTCATGTAGGACAGTTTTACTCTCACCATGCCCTTAGAAAAACCGTTATACGCAAAGTTGGAAATACGTGTTAAGTCAAGCCCATGGACCTTCTTCACATGTCAACTGAATCCCTTTGAATTCAACATAAAAGGTCCGTTTTCCACTGAACGTGCACATACAACATCCTTTTAATTCTAATGAGTTACTTCATGTGTAAGAACACTTCTCTCCAAAAACAAAATGGAAGACAGAAGCTAACAAGAAAAAAATGCCCAGTTATACAGTGAAAGTGGAGAATGGCTCAATATGTTTGGGGTGAGCTATTTATAGAAATCGTTCCTTTGCCCAGGGAGGTGGTGGAGTCACCATCCCTGGCTGTGTTTAAGGGCCGTTTAGATGCAGTGCTAAGGGACATGGTGTAGGGGATGACTTTATAGAGTAGGGTAGATGGTTGGACTCGATGATCCCAAGGGTCTCTTCCAATCTGGACAATTCTATGATTCTATGATTCTATGATTCTGAGGCTAGAAACATGCAAATCAAATATTTATTTCTTCTGCTTCATTCATGGCAATGAACTAAAGAGGATAAGGGTCCTGGAGATGCTGGGAAGAAAATACATTACCATAAAAAAATTCTTCCATACACTCTATGGATCATTACCTGCTGCAGGAAAAGTCCTTGAATGGCTGTGTAAGCAGTCAGAAGATAAGAACTGAAAAGTAGGTATAAAATCATCAAGGCAGGGGCTCACAAGTGTCCTCTATAAATATGTCCTAAGGTCTGTAATTAGTCTTTTGTGTCCATTAGTGCAAGACAGGATTTTGTCCCCAGGAGTAGAAGGAAATGTCCTAACTGTAATGGCAGTTAAGCCTTAGAATAGATTGCCTTCTGCTTTGTTTTGTGTTTCTATACTTTCAAGTGAGAGAAAGATTGTATTAGACAGAGTGCCTGCATTGTATTAAAACTTCATATATGGAAACTTTCAAAATTCCTTCTTCTTGTTCCACCAAGGATCTTTATTAGATTTCCCACTGATAAGCACCCACTGGTGTTCACAGATGACTTTTAGGTCACTACTGCCAAATAAATAGTTCATATACTAAAGTAGTTTTCCTTATTATTAACATTGGTATTTGCATTACTGCTTGTAATGCTACTGATACTACTGCTACTGATTTTAGGCTGCCTTTGTGTGACCGGTACTATAAACAGCCTTCAAATATTCCGTTTTTGCTAGCAGTTCTTAGAATTTTAGTTCAAAATGGAAGCAAGAAAACAAAAGGTAGACAGAGACCTATCCATCAAAGTGTTTGAGAAATGACACAGAATCGTTATCAGAATACAAAGTACATAACATGATCCTCAAAACGTCATCCTGGTGAGCTTAATGCACACTTTCTGTTTCTGTCACAACACAAAGAAACAGCAACAACCATAACAGTAATGCGGCAACATTTTGCTTCACATACATAGCTCTAATTGCAAAACCTCATTGTTAGATTTACTCAGTGAGATAACATAAGATTTACGGAACGAACCCTATTTTCAAAGCAGATTACAGTCTCAGTACTAGAAACTTGTAGATTTGTGTTACAGGATATTTACAGAGAGAAATGTTCATGCAATATGTACTCTTTAAAAACTGTGAATTCAACCAGAAGTGAACATTCATCCATATTGCTGGGAAAACACAAATATTGCACTGGAAATACAGATATTCTCTTTTTTTAGCAGGGCATTATTAACCACATTAAGCACAAAAATCTCATTTTATTCTACAAATTATAGCATATGAAAGCACTGGGAAGCTCAGCAAATAGTGCCTTTGAAGTCATAAACAGAGGAAAGTTATAAAACTTCCATGGGAAAATGACAAACTATTTACTGTAGGGTATTGCTCAAACTTGCATTATTTTTACAGGCCAGAAGGCAACAGTAATTTTTTAAAGCTCTTGTTGCAGTAGCAGGACATGCTTGTGCTTTCATAGCCTCCTTTCTCAGGTGGTTGCCACATGTTTGGCTTCTGTGCAAAGGTACGTTATTTCATGACTTACCTCTTTGGCACACAGTTTGGTTGAGAATGTGGAGATTTCTTTTAGAATTAGAATGTTTAGCCATTCTGCAGAATAAATATAAACCAGCACAGGAGAGGCTAAACTGTGAATTACAGAAGAAGGAGGAAACAATTGAAGAACCAGCCCGGATAATAGATTCTGGCCAGTGCCTAGAGGCGTTATACCAGCCTGGAAGCGTAAAGGCAGCTATCAACATGCATTGAGGGGCTGTCCCTAAATTACTTTTTCTAGAGGGGATTTTTTCATTGTAAAGATATCTGTTAAAAAACTCAGAAACTCATGCAAGTGACTTACAAGACCCAATAGTGGCTAAGTCCAAGCCTTCCAAACCATCTATAGGACTGCAAAAGTCCATGAGTTGTCCTTTCCACCACCGGTAAGTATTAGAGCCAAAATAACAACCTACCCTCCACCCACCAAATGTCTCTTCTAAATTAATCTCATGGAAATCTTCCCTGAGATCTAAAAATTTCAGTCAGCTTGTTTATTTATTTTGCTCTTTTGGGACCTCTCTGGGACCACAAGCAAGCAAGGCCAGAGAAACACTGTGAGAGGCTGTTTTTATGGTATTTACCATCTGACCAGAAAGAATTACAGAAATCTCCCAGAGATGTTTACAATCAAGAGGTTTGCATAGAAAGAGAACTTATGAATGCTTTCCTTAAAACAGTTCAATTGGCAAGCTTTTTAAGTTTCACCCTCACTAGAACTGAAATTATCTTAGTTCATACTGAGGACAAAATTAAAGGCCAAGTGTAAAAATAAATGCCTAGTGCTATATGGAAATACAGTGAGGTTAAAAAGTTCTTCTTTTCAGTACATGAGCAGGTAGTGGCTGGGGTAATATTTTCTTCAGTAACATAAGTACAATTGCGTCTTTATTTTTTTCTAACCCTGTATTTTTAACAGTTTCCTTGTTTCACCCACCACTGAGTAACTCA
Organism: Limnodromus scolopaceus; assembly: GCA_028565335.1. Lineage (NCBI taxonomy): Eukaryota > Metazoa > Chordata > Aves > Charadriiformes > Scolopacidae > Limnodromus > Limnodromus scolopaceus. The sequence goes on along the minus strand of JAOXNO010000033.1, from coordinate 57,978,735 downwards.
AAGACAATACACTGAAGCTGTGTTGCTCTTTTCTTCTGCATTTCCTATCCACGCTGCTGTTTAAATTAAATTAATTTTTATTGTGCAATTCAGAGGGAAGGAATCAGAAACTTGAGAGAAGACTGGCAATATCCACCATGTTCTCTGCTGGGTTTGACTCTGCTGCTACACCACCAGCTTCCTCTGGTGGCTTCACCACTGAGGACTGTGAGCCACACACACAGAGGTCAGTTGTGCTAACCTCCATGGGACAGATTTTATCTCGTACGGCAGTGCAGACTCCAAAGCAGCTGCTAGTTCATGTCATCAGCACATCTGGCTCTGTACATCCTGAATTTTCCTTTGAGTAGCATAGCTGGCTGGGTGTATATGCAAGACTGAGCATGGGGTCATCTGCTCATGAGGTATTAACTATACCCTTCATAGCCTTAATGTGAGCCTCAGAAATATTTTCCCTATTTTCTTGTCCCAGAGGCAGGACTTTAGTCTGTCTGGGAATGCAGTTTTTCATCCACGGCAAAATCCTGTCTCCACTGCTGGCAATTAGCAATTAGCTATTGATTTCAATAAAGGCAGAATTTTTTCATAGATGTGCAGTGTAGGGAGCTGAGTAGACACTGAGAAAATTAATCTGGTGGCCATTGCAAGCTTACTATTTCTGGGAGGAGATTTAATTTATAATAATCCAAAAGCCCTTTTGACACTGTCAATATTGTCATCTGTAAGAGTCAGGAATGTACCATCTTCTTGGAGATTATTTTCTACCTTTCGGATTAACATTTTTCTTCCACTGAATACTCCCAGGAACAAACAGTCCTTCTTTAATGAATTAGCTGTAATACTTAAACAGAGTACTAGTCCCTTTTCGTGCAGTCAGTTTTTTAACTCCCTATGTGGATTTACATCTTCATCCTTCAAATATGCTTAAACAAGTAATTTCGTGTACTCATTTAGATGCATAGTTTTATTGATTTGCAAAAAGTACTCATGAGGATATATTCTTGAGTAATTAAGTATTTATGAAAGGAGGTCCATAGCCCCTATTATTAAAAGTCTGAAAATAAAACCTTAGCATCAAAACTGATTATCAGCACTTCTTTCTTCAAGAGTGTAGGAAGTAAACAGATAAACTTATTATTTGTCACCTTGTTCAATAAAACAAGATTCTGCATTATGCTGTTATCACTTCAGCTCACCAAAGAATTTAAAAATAGTTGAATTCCTGCTGAAATACTTTGCCGAGTCAAGGCCTAGATGGATAATCTATAACTCACAGATATAGTGAAAGGTTAGTTCTTTGAGGCCAGCTTGATCTCTGGACTTTAGAATTCCATGTGAAAAGTTTACTTACAAGACATAACAGAGTGTGTTAAGTATTCAAAAGAGTACTTCTTTATATAGTCTATAATAAATTCACTTCGCTATGTACTGTATTCACTAGAGATTCATATTCTCCTCATAAACTCTGTAATAAATTTTTTACCTCTGATTTCAAATGCTGTGATACTTTTTGTAATAATAAATGTTGTCCCAGAGGGACTGTGAATATACTGATCACAAAAAGCATCTCATGAGAGCTTCCATAACAATGAAATAAAGACCTTCTGGCTTCTCGCAAGAAAGTGAAGAGAATGTCTCCTTAGTATCTATGTCTACTGTCTGTTTTTCACACACAGAAAAATCCAACTTCCTATGTGTACAGTGGCAGATAACATATTCATGAATTAGGCAATTTAAGAGCTTATTATTTTGAAATACAGTGCAACGCTTCTCTAAATATTCTTCCTTCAACTCCTCCCTCAAATGAGGAATCATGAATAACCTAAATATTGTTCTAGATAAAATTTTAAGTTAGTGCCTCACTCCTGTACCACTTCTGATCTTTTTGAGCAAATTTAGCTTCTTATATATTTCAGCCCCATATAACCCTACTAGATTGAGCCGCACTACTAAATTTGGCTTGAAAATAGACACCTGTAAGTTGGGTTTCACTTCAAGCTCTGCTGATGGATCTCTTTCTTTCTCCTGTGGATACAAGTTACTCATATTGTCCCTACTATTGGAGTATCTGTCTGCCTTACAGTCTTCAGCTTATTTATCCTCCCAGTCCTGTAGAGCAATTTTCTTGCACAAAGAAATGCAGCACAAGAAATCAAACAATTAATCTAAGGTCACAACAGTGACCCTCCACTACAGCGGAGGGAAATGACATCTAACTCTGCCCTTCTGTATTACTGAAGACTAACATTATCATTATACTATCTTGACACTCTCCCCTTGCTTCCTGTATCCCATTCTTAATTTAACTCCTGAAATTCTTCAGTCTTTACTTTTCCTTTCTTCATCTCAGTATGGTACTCTATCTGGCAATCTTCCCTGCCCCTGAAACCAGAACTCTTCTTGACTCAGCGCACACTTGGCTTAATTCTTTCCTATAACTAAAAGCACCTGCCATTCTTTCCCTTGCTCTGGATAGTATTTTTTAAGGTCTAAATACAGCTCTGCTTTGTCCCAAAGTGTTGGTTGCTTTTCAGAATATACCATTTCACTTCAAGACAGGTTGTAAGAGGACCCTGTTAAATAAAAATGAGTAGCAAGAAGGCTGTTTTAGAAGAACATTTACGTTATTCTTCACAGATCAGGAGAAGAAAAAGAATAAAAGACCCCTTTCTTTCTAAAATGTCCAACTCCAGCCCACATAACACTCTGCAGTGATTTGGATGGTCAAAGACTCAAGGAGATTTACTATGTTTCTTGTCATTTTGCTGATCAGTGTAACAGTGGTTTCATGACCATGTGCATTGGTGCAATGCAGGGGAAGGTGCGCTGCTTTCGGGGTGGCCAGGTGAAATGACAATCCAGAGGAAGGAACAGCACGAACAACAACAGCAACAACAAATCTGTGAAGGCTAATGATGAGAGCGGAGTTTAGTGAGTAGATGAATAGTTACACACGCAGCATTGAGGGGGAAGTAACTTCTGGCTTAACCCCGATCTGCTGCAGCCAGGATCGTTTCTCTGGTCATGCTCTAATTGGATGCACAGGGAACAACACCTATGAGTCTCTAAACGCTGAAATACAAAAATGCTCCCAGCATTTTGGAATTTCAGCATTAATTATGTTCTTATCAATGTGCAAACTACATTTATGTAAAAGCTGATATTTCAGGATCATAGTCTCCTTTCCTGTGATACCTCTGTGTTATAAACTCTGAAGTTATGTATGCTCTGTGGTAGAATAGTTACCTATGCTCTGATAAGCCATTTTTATGTACTGTGGGATGGAGAAAAAATGCCTATGGCAAGTCATGAAGGAACTCTCACAGTCAGAATTTATCTTTGCTTGGGTAAAATTGCAATTACTGTTGACTGGAATTTAAATAGAGAAAGAGACTGAATCAAGCAAAAGCATAATAAACATTTCAGAAATATGGTCCCATACACTGAAGTCTACTAAAAAAATAAAATTTGTGTTCTTAATCAGGTATAGTCATTCAATTTATATGATAAATATATTAGTGAAAATATATTTTGGCAAGGTTTTCCAGAAAGGACTGTAAGGATCTAAAGAGATTCTGGAGCTCTAGGTCATTATTTTACATGAAAAATATTATTTAGTTAAGCAGCAATATAGGATTAGATGCTAATGTACAGAATTGCCAGAAACATTATTTATTTAAAGTAGTTTGTATTTCCTTTAATAAAAATCATGGGATATTACTGTAGCAAACTCACATCATAATTATATGTTTCTAAACTTCAAAAATATCCTAGAGTTATCTTCAGTTAATTAGTCCTCTGAGTTTATTGATTAAATTTATTTATATTGTATAGGTCCATTGCAATTCAACTATCTCAACTATGTGGCTGGAAAAGAGTTGAAGGAAGAACCCCCAAGAACCCCATAATTTTAAACATTGAAAGTGTGGTGTATGAACAAATCATGAGCTTTTGAACAGAAATAGTGGGTCGTTATTCAAACCTAGGCTACAGGTATCTAATTTAATAAAAAGGAGATTGTTTGAAGGATTGAAGAAAGGCAAGAAAGGACTACTCGGGGTTTAGAAAGAAAAAGAAAATGGCAAGGCTACTTCAGAGTTTCTAAGAAATCTAGAATAAAAACCTATCAGTGAAACAGGATACTTGTAAATTGCTGTTTGCTCTTATGTATGGATTTTTTCCCCTTAATGGCTGTTTATGGACCTCCCATTCATTTCTTCTCTTCCATCCTTAGTCCTCTTCTTCCAATAATGCTTCTCTCTGTCTCTTATTATTCTTAATTCCTCGACCTACTTTCAAATTCTGCTTTTTGAGTTTTCTGGAACTCTCTTTTTTTATGTTATTTGTACAAATTAGAAAAATGGTGCCAGTTACATCTTCTCCCTTGTTTTCATGAGGAACAGCTAAGACCAGAGGAAGAGATCTTACGAAAAACTATGAAAACTTGGTGAAAGGGTGAACAGTTTTCCCAATGAAGTCCAGTCATTGTCAGAGTGAAAATAATAGCTGTCAGATGAAAAAACTGTAGAGAACATACACCTTTTTACATTTGGTAAGTCTGATCTATATCCATACTTTTGGACATTAAGAATAATAGGAGCACATACATCTATCTCCTTGTTGATTTCTCTTCCTTATATAAATATATATGTATTTATTTCAACACATTTTGCCATGAAAAAAAGCATGTTTCTTCCTAATCTTTCTTTCCCCAATAGTTTAGTTAGTAAAACATGAACTAGAATTAATATTCTGAAGAAAACCGTCAAAACATTCAATATCCTTTTTTTTTTTCATAGTTGATTGCTGGAAGGCTTGCATGTAATTGATATTAGTCAAATATTTAATTTTATCACTTCTGAAAGGTTTCCATAAACTCAAACTGAGCTTCCAGTCATAACAAAATCAGGCTAAAAAGTAATTTTAGCCTAAGGAATAAAAATTAAATGCATTGTCTTGGGTGCTGGAGAGGGAATTTTTACAAGAGCATGTACTGATAGGATGAGGGGTAGTGGCTTCAAACTTGAAAAGGGTAGATTTAGATTAGATCTTAGGATGAAATTCTTTACTGTGAGGGTGGTGATACACTCAAACAGGTTCCTCAGAGAAGCTGCTGAGGCCCCATCACTGGAAGTGTTGAAGACCAGGCTGGATGGAGCTTTGAGCAACCTGGTCTAGTGGGAGGTGTCCTGGTCGGAACTAGGTGATCTTTAAGGTCCTTTCCAACCCAAACCATTCTATGATTGTATGATTATTTGTTTATATTGCAACTATTCACAAATCACAACTAAGTATGTGATCATGCTTTATGTTCAAACTACTTGAAATTACAGACAGTTTATAAAGTTTTTGTACAGATGACATCTCTGGGTAGCTTCTTACAGATCCCTGTATTATATTAGAAATTTTCTAAAAGTTTTTTGTATATTCATGTCGTCATACATATGTACACATCAGCCAGATTCTCCAGTCCAGTGCAGCAATGAAGGACCAGTTTTCATACTGTCATCCTTACTGGTTCTGCTGAACTAATATTTGCCTACATTTGTTACAATATAGGACTGTGTGGCAGGCGGGTATGTACATACTCACTAAACATATATGGTAGTTTATGTTATGCAAGTACTAAAGAAACAAACAAGTCTTATAAAAATGAACAAGGTGGCTACAAAGCAGGAAGTTAAGCAAACTGGAAGGAGAAAATATTAGTTATAATTTTCATTTTATATGAACTGACTGATTAGATGAAATACTATAAGAGCCCAAGGTACCTGTCTCCAAAAATAACCATCAAGAGTATTTGCACACACAGTGTCAGTTCAAAAGACAGACAAGCTGATTTGGTGTTTCTGCATGGTTAGGTAGGAGGAAACCAGGATGGAATAGAAGAACTGAGAGGAGCCAGGACTGAGGGATCCTACGGCAAGAGTAATCCTTGAAAATGTTCTCACTAGCTCTCAAATCCAACTGTCCTAAACACAAAGCATAAAATCCAGAACTGAGGTTAATAATGGAAGGAGGGAATGCTGATTTGAGTATTGTGTCCCTAAGCCTCTCAGTCAGCAGACTGATTTCACAACAGCCTGAATTATGTAGGTGCCCTCCTGATTCCAGTTGTAGGCTCCCATCCCTTCCCTTGAACAGGACCGCACTGCACCCTGATGGGAGCAGTTTCAAGCTTTTCCAGCATACCTTCTGGATGGAAAAATTAACTTTTTTTTTTTCCCCATCTGTGATCAATAGTTTCCAGATTCACCTGTTAAATCCTGCTGAATAAACCACTCTCATTTTTATGCTCCAGTCACTGTGGTGGAGACCTTCATAATGATTTCAACATGTCATTCATTTTTCTGATAATTTTTCAACAGACATGAAAAGATAACAACACATTCCATAAATCTAATACAGATGCATGGTTAAGAGCAACCATCTTTACCATGCCTATGAAGCTGACTGCAGTGAACCATAATACCTTTATGGTATCTGTTAATTTACTGACAGAGCAGCACAAATGTGAATGAGACAGGAGATCAGCTGATTGTGTTTCTGAGCAAAGATGAAGTTTACAAATCATTTGGGTTTTCAGCAACCAACCTCAGTGCGGTACAGCTCACTGGAAGACAAGAAGACACTGTTGACACTGGTCAGTGAACACTGAAGAAAGTATTTAATACATATTTTGTCAACTCAGATCTATAATATCACCTTGATATTTGCAGAAAGTTTTGTGACTGCGAATTTGCAGGAAGTTTGAGGCTGGTATCCTTCAACATGTTTCTGTTTAGAGATATTCTACTCCTAATTGGGAAGCAAAACTTGTAAGATGTGAGAAAAAATTAGCATTCAATTTTAGCAGATTATAAAAAATGATCAAAGACACAATTGTGAAAAGCAATTCGTGAACAACAAAAAAAAATTTGCTGAGCCCATAAAGAAATGTGGGGGTGGGGGAGTGGTTGGGAATCCAGACACTAAATATCAATGAAACAGGTTACTGTGGTGGCGAAGGGTCTTCATTTTAATCCAACTGTCACATCTGAAAAGCCAGATTCTTGACTTCTGAACAAATTGTTTGAAGTTCAACTCCAGACAAAGACTTTGTGGAGAAGAAAAGCAGTCTTTTGGAGTTGAAGGTGTCCAGCACCTATGGGTCATAAGCAAATTTTCTCATATTGTTTAGTGGCTCGACTAAGGAAAAGAACAGTTTAAATACCATGTTACAACTAATCAAATTGTTTCTCAGCTGGTGTCTACATTTCCAGTGCCTAAATTTCTGTGCTAACAAAGTCCAAATAGGATGTCAGTGAACTTGCAGCTTTCTATCAGCTAATATATCTTAGGTGTCTAATTCTCCTCCTACACTGTGTGTGGAGCAAGAATCCTGCGCCCAGCTGTTCCCGCTGGGAAGAAAGACAACTGAAGGCAAGGAACTGATAAACCAAATCCCAATCTTGCTTTATTGTCTACATAAGGATTTAAGGTTACTGCTTTTCTGTTCCCATGTCTGAAGATTTGGCTAAAGGATTTTTGAGTTTGCTTAGTAATAATCAGGGTATTTATTTTAATAATATGTGAGCTTACAGCTTTTATGAATAATTCTCACCACTGCAAACTTAGGGTCAACATTGATTTGACCATCTACATTTCCAGAAGTTGTTTAATTCTCCAAATAATATGAAGACACACTCATGGATTTATTTTTCTACCCCTTTGAAAGCTTCATTTTTACGTTTGTTTTTGACACAAGCGATCTATTTTTAAGCAGCAAATCTCAGCTTCATAATAGTGCATAAAGTAAACTCACATGAATTGACCTACTGGGCATTAATTAGGCACAGATTATTTAGTAAACATAAAAATCCCTTTGGCTTAGTTTAGCCTAAGTGAAACAGTTCAAGATACACCCACCTAAACAGGGGCATGTGAGAGATGCATTCAGAATTACAGAGATCTTCTTTCCATTTCCTCTGCCTCTCTCCCTTAGCTGATAGCACTTGCAGGATATGCTAATGTTGTCATCATTACACAGCCCCTGACTTTGCCTTCAGGGAAGAAAAAACACAAGCTGGAGTGAAAGATTTCTCTCTGAAAGCCCATTTGAGAGGTCACCTGAGAGTACAAACAGAACTCCACTGTGTTTTCTGGCTTGGAGTATTTGCGAACTTATGAAAGAGCCACGGAGATGTACAGCAGGCTATAGCTGAGCCATAGCATTTCCATGAGAAAACATAAGGGGGTCTAGGGAGTTAAAATTCAAGGGCTGAATAGAAGTCAGTCAAAGCTGTGAGAGAGGGGCCAGGAAAGCAAAAGGCAGCTGGAGCTGGGCTGGCTTCCAAGGGCAAAGCAGTAGTGATTGATGATTAACAAGAAGACCGTATAGCATCCTTGTATTTGTTTTGAGGATTTTGTTATAGGATATTAATTAACTCTTGAACATGTATGGAGTCTACATGTTAAAAAAAAGCCTATAAAACATTAGGTTATTATTCATGACATATCGGGCAGCCTCCCAGGTTGTTATTGGGAGGATGACTTTTCAACATTCTCCCAAACACCAGATGTACTTCTAAAAGGGAAGATGTCAGTAACATTGACAAAATGCCCTGCACAGACCTTGTCAGCATTTCAGTGTTGGGCAGCAGGGATCCCTCCTGCAGTGTAACGTATTGATGCCTGGGAGCCAGCTACCTGCCCTCTCGTTAGCACAAGGGCACTCACAGCACTGTCAACAGTAATGAACATGACAGGGGACTGCCTGGGGGGGACACGCCATTGACAAGGTGCCCTTCCCTACCAAACAGTTTGCAGCCACTGGCTGATCCAATGAGTGTGGTAGGGGCAACCTCTGACTTCAGACTGCCTAGAGCTATTCTTCTTGTCCCTGTCTTGGAACATCACAGGTGTGATGTCTCAAGACATTGCCTTGCACATGCTATACCTTCTTCTTACATACGCAGCTCTGGCCCTAAAATCATTAATTGAACTATCTCTCAGTGGTGATTAATGAGAAGGCTCCTTCGTAGTAACTCAATGTGTTCAATTCATTTTGTAAGTACATCATCTCTTTATAGCTTCATTTGACATTCACAAAAGCTTATTTGCAGCAAGGACTGTATCGCAAGCCAAACCCCCTTTCCTAAAGCATTTTGTTGCTATACACTGGAAAAGAGGATAAAATGGCCTATAACCAAAGGACTGCTTTTTGCAGAGCCACAAGACAGTCTGCAGTTTTGGGGACATCCAGGACAATGTGTGATAGGCTTTCAATTACGGAACACTACTTCTCCAAGTAAACTGGATACTGCTGGCTGGACAATGAGCTTTATTTTTCCTTTTCTGAAAGGATCGGGATTTCTGAAATCGGTGTTTTGTGATAAAAGGCTCTAATCTTAGCAATGGGTTCTCTGATCTTATAACATATTTAGTGAGATACCATTTACACAGACTGTTTCAAGCAGGATATCAGGTCATTTCAGAAGTGAAGCTGCTGAGCTCATTGCTTGAAAAGGCTGAGTTCAAGCCACTGCTATATGACCTTAGATAAGTCATCAGTCCTCAGAGTCCTGTTTCCTTATCTCATGCAATAGGAATAAGTGTGTGGTTTTTTTGTCTCACAGGGTAATTGGGCAGCTAAATACATAAGAAATGGTTGAGAGAGCTATAATAATAGGGGCCACGTAAGTACATAATGCTTCAGTAGGGAAATAGAAATGTTAGCACTAAGAAGTACTGTGCTAAAGTAATGATTGTTTGGAGTTAATGTACCTACTTCACGTCTTTTTCAGTGGAGAAAGAACTGTGTAATGTTATAGTGACGAAGTTCTGTTTTAAATTCCATGTGCCCATGGCTTAAACTGTGAAATTACTGTAGCCACATCTGTAGTGCATTTAACCTAAAAAAAAAGACACTGAATATCTGCTGTTCTAAAATAATGTTTTAAGAATTTACATGGATGTAAAAGGATTTACACAATGCCATTGATGTCCAACTTTTAATACCCACTTTTCATTTCACAAATGTTCATATACTGTTACTTTTGGTTTATTTCAACTAGATTAGACAGAACTGAAAAATGCTTAAATGTGTGTATGTTAGTCTCAGCTTGTGTTTCCATGCTTCACTATTTGCTTCACCTTTTTTTCACCTCTTCCCAACTATTTAAATTTTAAATATTTTGCTGAAAACAAGGCTTTGCCAGTTTTTATCAGGTGAGGATCTGACCATTTTCTGTTTAGCTCAGCTCTCTAAATCTCCTTAAACATTTTTAGGCACTCTGTTGAGGGCAACATGCTGGGTCCAGAGGCATGTACCATTCTGGTTCCTGTTACACAAGGATCTTAAGTAAGGGTAAAAGCAGCAGCCACGCAGGACATTAAAAGAACTCCATGAATCTAAATGAACAAAACAAGGTTGTGCATATTCACTGATTTTCTTTAGGGACAAGCCATGGGCTGTTCTCTGCCCCTGATTTTGTTTTATGTCCCAAATTACACGTAAGAAGCATTTTATTCTGGTACTAAGGATATGCTTGTGACAATACAAATTTTGTGGATAGATAGCATTGCACCACTTGAATGGTCTAGCAATGTATATCAAGAGAGCAATGTGTTAACAGGAACTTCTTCTCCAGAACTTTTTTCTTTATGTATGATGTAATCCATCCATTGCAAAGAAAGTTGCATTACCTAAGTATTGTTAGGTCAGAATTTCTTATTGTCGCTGTTTCTTTAGTTATAGAAGACATCAAAACCATAATCATAGAATCATAGATTGATTTGGGTTAGATGGGACCATAAAGATCATCGAGTTCCAACTCCCCAGCCATGGGCAGGGACACCTCCCACAGGACCAGGTTGCTCAAAGCCCCATCCAGCCTGGCCTTGAACACCTCCAGGGATGGGGCAGCCACAGCTTCTCTGGGCAACCTGTTCCAGTGTCTCACCCTCACCGTAAAGAATTTCTTTCTAGTGTCTAATCTGAATCTGCCTTCTCTCATTTTAAAACCATTACCCCTTGTCCTATCACTACATTCCCTGATAAAGAGTCCCTCCCATCTCTTCTGTAGGCGCCCTTCAGGTACTGGAAGGCCGTTCTAAGGTCTCCCCGGAGCCTTCTCTTCTCAGGGCTGAACAACCCCAACTCTGTCAGCCTGTCTTATTAGGAGAGGTGCTCCAGCCCTCTCATCATTTTTGTGAGCCTCCACTGGACCCGTTCCAATAGATCCATGTCCTTTCTGTGTTGAGGACTCCAAAGATGGAGTGGGTTCTCACAAAAGCAGAGTAGAGGGACAGAATCACCTCCCTTGACCTGCTGGCCATGCTTCTTTTGATGCAGCCCAGGATGCACTTGGTTTTCTGGGCTGCCAGCGCACAGTGCCGTCTCATGTTGAGCTTCTCATCCCCAAGCACTCCCAAATCCTTCTCCTCAGGGCTACTCTCCAGCCGTTCTCTACCCAACTTGTATTTGTGCCTGGGATTGCCAGGTGCAGGACCCTGTCACAGTTGAACTTTATGAGGTTTGCACAGGCCCACCTCTCAGACCTGTACAGGTCCCTCTGCATGGCATCTCTTCCCTCCAGTGTGTCGACCATGCCACACAGCTTGGTATTGTCAGCAAACTTGCTGAGGGTGCACTCTATCCCAGTGTCCACATCACTGACAAAGATGTTAAACAGCACCGGTCCCAGTACCAACCCCTGAGTGACATCACTTGTCACCGGCTTCCACTTGGACATTGAGCCATTGACCTCAATCCTTTGAGTGTGGCCATCCAGCCAGTTCCTTATCCATCCAGTGGTCCATCCATCAGATCCATGATTTTCTAATTTTGAGACCAGGGTGTCATGTGGGACAGAATCAAATGCTTTGCATATATCCAGGGAGATGATGCCTGTTGCTCTGCCCTTGTCTGCCAATGCTCTGGCAATATCGTAAACGGCCACCAAATGTCAGGTATGATTTGCTGTTGGTAAACCCATGTTGGATGTCACCAATCACCTCCTTATTTTCCATGTGCCTTAGTATAGTTTCAAAGAGGATCTGCTCCATGATCTTGCTAGGCACAGAGGCGAGAGTGACTGGCCATCCTGCAGCAATAAAGAGACACAGTTTGGAAAACCAGGATATTGGCATGTTCTTCGTTCTAATACAGGTAACATTTATGCTGGTAGGTTTCTAAGTATGTATCTTTTAATCCGTAAGGGTTTAAAACAAAAGTTTTTCTTGAGAAGGAGAATTCATTGAGACCATTACTTTTATCACAAAAGGAATTTTACCTTAAAAATTGGAAAAAAACCATTGAAAATCGCAGAGTTTACCTATATTTCTTCAATAATCTTACTCCTCTTGCTGAAAAGATGAAGAAAATAATTTATAAAGTAAGAATTTAATTTTTTTCTGTATTTTTAACTTTTTCATATTGGAGAAAGTAAACAAATATGAATGTGGGGAGGACAGTCTTCCTCACTATCATGAATTTGTGGCTGACCAATATGGGGCATAGAAAGTTGTATATGTGGACATAAGCAGCAGCATTAAAGATTAAGAAAATAATGTTCATATACAGAAATCTTATAACAAGAAAGTATGAAAGATTATAGAATTGTCTTGCAAAGGAGTGGGTGCTATACTCTGAATTGTTGAAAAAATATAAGAAATGAACTGAGATTACAGTACCTCCCTCCCTTCCATGACAAGATGGACAGGATGACCTAATATGCCTTTGCATCTCTAAATTCATTTACTCTGACATGAACTGTCCCCCTGAGGTAGATGACTGTCTCCTCATAACCATTTTACTTTCCAAATAGTTTCTCTGAAACACCCTGGAAAGGTCTAAAAGCCTCTGAGGCAGAGACATCAGGGCTGCAAATTCAAGGAACTTTATTCTCTGGGCAGCAGCCAGATTTGATCCCTGGTTATTTTTCAGCGACTCTGGCTCTTGAGAATTGTTTTCACCAAATCAACTTGTGCTGCTAACAGCTCTCTGTTCTGTACCATAGTCAGCATGTTGTCTAAACAGACTATTATCCCAAGCCCTCGCTCACAGAAGGCTGCTACCATGGAGCTGACAAGAGGCCAAATGGTAGGCTGGAGAACTGCCAAAGTTCTCCTTCCCAGCAAAGCCTTGAGGAACCTTTGACATTTTTTCACCAGCAGGATAGTAAGACGTCCTTCAGGTATAATGTCGCCATCCAGTTGTACCACGTTGAAGAGTCTCTTAGGAGATGGAGCCCTTCATTTTGCAATGCATGTACTGCTATAGTACTCCAGCATTCAGTCTTTTCTGATTTATCACAGATTAATACTCTGTCCTTTTGGGCATCAGGAACAAATTATTTGCAAATGTTGTTTGGGCTGAGAGAATTTTTACTATTGCTTGTTTTTCATAAGGGAAATCACCTTTTCTTGTATCAGACATTTGTTTGAACTATGGGAGGGAATCTGGGAAGTGAGAAACTATCTGCCAAATCTGTCAAAGTTGAAATTGCAGACTTTAAATTTTACCAAGGTTTTTGCTTCCGTGTATTCAGTTGTTGAAACATCATTCGTCTTTCACCTTGGTCATTTGAGGAGCAAGACATCTAGGCTTCCTGTGAATTTCATACTTTAAAGAGAGAAATTGTCTATACTAACCAGAAAGCTTAGTGCTGCCTCAGCCAAGACATTGAATTGTGAGCCTCTGATTTTGATACAGAGCAGAATGCTTGTCATAGAATCATTTCGGTTGGAAAAGACCCTTGCGATCATCGACTCCAACCATCTACCCTACTCTACAAAGTTCTCCCCTACACCATATCCCCCAATACCACATCTAAACGGCTCTTAAAC